>JAWNLY010000176.1:2550000-3057500 GCA_035042045.1 Drosophila melanosoma
TGCACAACGTGGATGTCACTTCCTTTCTGTGGCATGCATCATTTAATTGACCTGATTAAAAATGCTGCTTTTTTAATGAATTTAAATAACGAAAACTAATGGCAATTTTTTTTTTAAAGGTTTAAAAATTATTTTACAAATCGGCGCAAAAAAATCGAACCAGAAAATGGAGAAAAGGAATTTAAGGCATAATTCTCACGTGTAGCATGATTTTATTCTCACATTTCTTAAGAATTTTTAAGCTGCATTCAGTTTTTGCCGACCGCAGTTCATTAAATATTGAATTTAATTTATGTGTGCAGGTGCAGAAGCATGCACCAAGTAGAAAGCAGGAAGTTACTGCCGCTGACGTCACGTGTGGCATTCAAACAGCGGCAGATAGCCGCGAAAACAAAATAATAATAACCTTTGACATACACTGAGAGTTTGGGGGGCATATGATAAATGTTCAGCAATTTAATGCTTGAGATATTTGTATAAAAATTTCGTAATTGGCGATTATCAAATAGGTAAACAGTTTTATAAATTTCTGAGAAATACACAAATATAAATTTGGCTAATGTTAGTCAAAGTTTTATGCGAAATTTTTCGTTCAGTGTATCCATGCGAATGTTTCGATGTTTGTGTTGGGAAGTTCAGTTCCCATTGCAAAAAAAAACAAAATTTAATGAAAAAGCACACATTTAAGTTGCAGTTTGAGTTCAAGGTGTCATTTGCTGTGGCACGCAGATAGTAGACAAGCAGAAATGCACACACAAACACTCACACACACACACACACACACACACACACGGCGTGGCAGGTGCTGAAGACAATGTTGCAATCAATCGCAGAGCCAGGCAAGAATCAAGACAAAAACAGACGGCAAATTATGCAAATCGGCTTTAAAGCATGAAGCCGCTTGGAGCAGCATTCGCCCTTAATACGTTCCCATACTTCTTTATTCCCCTCACCTCACCTCACTTCACCTCACCTAGCCGGCACCACCCCTTTCCATTTTGTACATTGTTGCTGACTTTGTTGGCTGACCTTGGCCAGCGCAACTTTGCGTGCACAATTTGTGTTGCTGTTATTTTTGGCAGCAATTCTCAAAATTGTGCGGTGGCCAACATGCAAGCGCCTGCCACCAGCCGCCACCAGCCGCTGCAACGTGTGGTCGGTCAGATGGAGAGAGGGGGAGGGGGGGAAAGGGCGGTGATTGTTGGCGTCTGTCTAACGGTTGTGCTGCAAGTCCCTAAGCACGTGAGGCATTCTAAATGTGTTCCGCTATGCCGCCCTGTGGAGACTTTAGTCCAGTTCGTTTTTTTTTATCCAAACATAAATTTCAAACGATGGAAAACTTAGGAATCTAAGCAAAGAAACTTTGCCAGAGATTGCTCGGCAATATTTATATATATATATATATATATATATACTTGATCGGCATATAGCACCGACTGGGTCTTTAGTAGAGTGACTAATTGACTAACCGACTAACTTCATCGATCTGTCCCATTTTTATATGAGCAGAGCTATTGAAATCTATATTGATGACACTTGGAATATATCCATATTTTTTTTTTATGCATCACTAAGTACGATTAAATTGTATACCAGCCATAGGAATAATCAAAGATAATTTTTTGTTGGTACGTTAATATTTTGTTTTAATCTGTAATTGATTAAAATAAAAAAAGGGTTAATAAATGCGGGATAGGAGATAAATAGCCAAGAAGAACATTGTGAATACACATTTAAAAAATCCAATAAAATGAAATTTAAATTGAAATAGATTGTATAACGATATACCCTCAGTTGGACAGTTGATGGCTAAAGGGTATTCTGACATTTAATCGTGCAATTGCAAATGTTGCAAACGTAGTTGAGAGCCAACAACTTTGGCCAGTCGAATGTTCGAGCGAAGCGTGTCCAAGTGTGCAATATCCACGGCCAGCTGAAGATGTCCATTTTTCCATTTTCCATTTGTATTTTTCTTACTTTTTGAATTTTCTTTTTTTTTTTTTTTTTTGGGTAACTTCACGGATTCACTTAAGTGATGTAACAACTACTGGCAGTTGCGATTGCAGTTGCAATTGCAATTGCGACTATTGCTTTTCTGAAAATTGTTGGTGTTGTTTTTGTAGTTGTTGTCTTGTTTGTTTTTTTTTTTTTTTTTTTTTTTGCTGCCACTATAAAGTGGCAGATGCTTAAGTGCAGAACGTGTTTGCAGTGCGCCGGAATGAAAATGACTAATTGGATTGGTAGTTTTACCGAGTTCCTTCAGCCCGATAAGCAATCGCACTTAACGGTCAAATGACTACCGAAACAAATTTAAAATATAATTAATTTTAAAGGAATGTTAAGTTTCATTCATTGATTCACAGTTGTAACACAGAAGTTATTTTTTTATTGGTCTTGGCATAATCCTCGAGGAACTTTGACTTTCAATTTGATGGAAAATGGCGCTGAAACTACATTTGCAGGCATTTTACGAGCTGAATGACTGAACTCATTTGCCGAGTCAGCTGTCAGTGGCAACAATGTGACATTTTTAATAGAGCTGATAAACACATTTTGTATCGAATTGGTTTCGATGGCATTTGGAGCTTACCAAGCAATGCCAATTGGAAATGGCCGCCGCAAGTTGCCTCAATGAGCGAACAAATGCCAAGTTCTCATTATGGACGGACATGCGGTGTTAATTTTTATGCCACACACAAGAAGAAGATGAAGAAGCAGAAGAAGAAGAAGCAGAAGAAGAAGCAATGTAGTTGATATAGATAAATGCTTAATATAGTCGGTGGGCATATAATAAAAGTAACAAGCTGAATCTAAACAACAAAAGGCGACAAAAGTTAAGCAAGTGAAAGCAAAACACAATGCATAACAACAGCAGACAGCCTAAACGAGTGTTAGTGTCTGTGTGTGTTAGTGTGTGTGTTAGTGTGTGTGGGTGTGTGTGTGTGTGTGCGTAGAGCGTGTGTGGCATTGTTTGGGGCAGCCTTTGTTGCTCATGTTGGTGACGTTGACGTCGCTTGACGCTTGTCGCCTGTAGCTGCCAGCAAGGATCAAAAGTCAAGAACAATGACAGCCAAGCTGCAAAACAAAACAAAACAAAAGAAAAGAAAAGAAAAAAAAAAAATAAAAAATAAAAGAAACCAACAGCGACAACGCCAAGAAAAGGTTGAAAAGTCAAGTTGCAAGTTGAAATATGCGGCAATTGTTCGACTTGGCTGCCACAACAGACAGAGTGGGTTGGGTGGTGGTGGTGGTGGTGGTGGTGTTGGGGGGGGGACGGGTTTTCTGGTATAGATTAAGTGAAAGTCTAAGCATTTTAGTGGTAGCCTCAATCAGCCTGCGTCTCTTATGGGGTTCAATAGTTTATTTACACTTCAAGCTAAGTGCTGCTAGGGAAACACACACACACACTTGCACAAAAGCCACACACACACACACTTTGCCATATACATCTCATTATCAATGTCAAACGGATGTCAATTCTCATTGAGTTGTCTATATGGCATATTGTCAAAGGATATTGTTATGTTTCAATGCAGACCCCAAAAATGTTTATGATGATGAGCGTTCTTCTTGTTGTTGTTCTTCTTCTTCTTGTTGTTGTTGTTGATGTCTGTTAACAACTGCTGTCGTCGTTGTTGTGGCTGCTGCTGTGATTGCTGTCAATGTCATTGATGGCACAATGCGCATACGCCTCATGGGCAGTCAACAAATTAAACATGTAACTATTATGTACAAGTTATCGGAGAACATTTAGATTCTACATTATAGTAATAATATTATTTCTTTCACAACTTATGAATAATGAATGGCAAATTTCAATTCATATTTCTGATTGTGTTTAGACCCAGCAGATTGTTGAAAAAATGATTTATTTCATGTTTAATATATATATTGCAAATACATTTTCAATTTATAAGAATTTTAATTTCAGAAAGTTTCCAAATCGTTGAAACGTTCTTAATACCTCAAATAAAATTCACACTGTGTTTTTTTTATTGGGCTTTTATCATATTTGACGTGGCATTTTCATTATTCTCTTCTCTGCTGAACGTTTGGGCGTATAGAAATGCAAATTGCCGGTTTCTCGTCTTAATGTTGGCCAATTGAGCAGCCAGTTGTGGGGATGTGCAGCTGCCATTGTCAGAGGCGCTGTGAAGTTGACATGTGCAACTCTTAACCCCCAACTCTCCCAAGCACGACAACTTTTCACATAGCGCCCTAACACATACACACACACACACACACACACACATACATACACACACATACACGAAGGCACACAGTGAGAGACCTATGCATAGATGAAACAAATTGCAAAGGGCACAAAATGCCAGCTGCAACGCCTGTCGCTATGCAATGCAATTTTGCACACCCAACCAAAGGAACCAAAGGAAAAGCGAACGAAAAACATATATATATATATATAATATATATACACGTATATATGTATATATATAATATACATAATGTATATGTATGCATTTATGCATATATACACAAAAATGTATACGAATAATGAAATTTGTCCAGAATGTTCTGCCATGTTTTAGCTGCGAATTCACACATGACTTCAATTTGTATTTAGGTCACATTTAACCAATTAAAACTTAAAAACCAGTTGGAATTTTTAATTAGTTAGTGATTTACATGTTACATATGCGAAAAAGTGACCTATCAGTTTTTGCAAATATTTTATGCAGTTTTTTTTTTTCGTTCACTTGGCTCCCTTTTTGATTGATACCATCTCATTTTAACAGTTGCATTCTCTTGATTTATGTAGAAATGAAAAAAAAAATCAGTTGTTTTTAACTGATAGTTAAAACAAATTAAAAAGTCAAATCAAATCAATTAAAGCCGATTGATAAATGTATAAATGTGCTATTTTATATATAAACGTTATTTTAAATGCAATTTTTAAAAATGCAAACGGACTTCTCTAATTCGCATATTATTTTTATTCAATCATCATTGATCGTTATTATATATATTATATATTAACTTTCATTATATATATATATCTAGTAACTGCATTCAAATTTGAATAAATATGAATAATTTGAATGGAAATTGAGTTCGCCGAATGTTTGGTTTTGTCTTCGTGAATCGAATCGATTTGGTCAAAGATTGCCAAAAAAAATATTCGGTTATCAAAGTTTAGCTTGTGGAAGGTGAAAGAGTTAGGGGGATGCTTAGTTGTATTTGTTGTATTTGTTGTATTTGTTACCTATCACGCAGAAGAGGGGGCGAGGCGTTGGATAGATTTTCACCGCTCAAGGGTTGCTCCTGTCGCGGCCGCAGAACTGGCGTTAGGCCCCATCTCTCGATGAAATCGATGCGGGAAATGGTTGATGACGAGCAAGTTGTTTGAATTTGTAAATGCGCCAACGTTTAGCGCTCGTTCAGCGCTTGTTTTACTAGTTCAGCTTGCTGCCAGCCTACCGCTGCCACTCCACGTTCCTCGTGCCGCTCCACGCCTCCGCGCCTGGCGCCACCCGCTTGCCCCACCGTGTGGCACACGTTGCTGCTATTTCCTGTTGTTCTTGTTGCTCCACAGCTTTGGTTGGCCAACAATGCGTTGCATACTTTTGGGCGTTGCCATTAAAGCCTCCGCATTTGTTGCTGTTTTCCTTGTAATAGTTGCGGTTGCTGTTCCTGTTGTTGTTGTTGTTGTTGTTGCTGTTGTCACTTTAGGTAGATTTGTTGCGGTTTGCATTTGCCGGCCAATTGTTGCGTAAATAAATATTAATTATTGAAATTTGTTCTTTTTGCTGTTGCCAGGCTTAATGTTGCCCGTTGTTGCAGGAGACTTTTTGATTTGGTGTGGCACTTTTGTTTTTTATCATAACTTTTTTGCTGTTGCTGTATCTGTTGCTATTGGTATTTGTTAGAGCTGCTTTTGATTGACTGTTGGCATTGCATTTGCTGCTATTGTTGTCGCTTGTCACATGTTGTTGTTCTTGTTGCTGCTGCTTCAGCAATCGTTGCTGCTGTGCTGCTATCTGTTGTCACTGTCATGCATTTAAATTGTATAATTTATTCTGCTACTGGTGCGGCTGCTGCCATTGATTTTATAATTAGTCGATTTCGATTATTATGCATAAATCGAGCACAACACACACACACACGCAACACACACACAACACGCACGCAGTCACAATAAAACGGCCAATTTGATGCGAGAGCAGTTTGTGTCGTGTCCTATTTATATTGTGGCAACCGGAAACAGCAAGTGAAAATGTTAATTTCCGCTTTTAGGCGCAGTTCGCACACACACACACACACACACACATACATACACGTGCACTTTACATATATATTTATATATATATATGTATGTATGTTGGTTTAAAGCATTTTGTATATATTTTGTATATGTTAAAATAGGCACAACGATTTCGTTGTTATTGTTGTTGTTGTTGTTGTTCGCAGTGCGAATCTGACCCAGCATGGGTGTGAGCGAGAAGGCCTACATGCCTATTGATTTTCAGCAGTAACTCCGCACGGTGTCACTTTTGCCGCACACACAAATACATCTATCTACACACACACACACACACACACATATTCGCCTTAGATATTATTTGGTGCCAGGCTCTGCTCTGCTGATTCTTGACTCTTCTGAATTGTTGTTCGATTACTGCAATTGATTTGAAGATGTACTACAATTTTTTTTTTTTTGTGATTTTTTAAAACTATATTTTGAGTGGTTTGTGGCCACACGGCGCATGGGCACGGGGGTGCAGGGGTTGCTGGGGGTTGTGCTGCAGTATTCTTTTGGCGCGCTTTACTCATTGTTGTTGTCGCTCTTGGCGTTGCTCCATTTCATGCACTAAACTGAACAACCTTGAACCTTTTGGGGCCAGCATAGAGCAAAAGACACTTACAGAGAGAAAAGAGTGTGAGAGAGAGAGAGAGAGAGAGAGAGAGAGAGAGCGAAAGCGTGAACAAACAAACGAGTGGGAAGGAGAGCGCAAAATTTGCCGCACAGGTAAAGACTCTCCAACATTCACAAGCACATACACACACACACACACACTCAAAGACACACGTACACAGACGACATTGCCTGCTATAAATATCCGAAAAAATGTTATTTTCACATAGATTTATGCCTTTTTTAGGTACTTTGAAGTTGTTATTTTTAATTATGAGCTGTGACGTATTTTCATGAATATTAATGTAGATTAGATAGTCAATTTTGTTGAACTTTTTGTCAATCTCAGATATGTCAATATTTATAAATATATATATATATAAATGTACATAAATCCCCTCCCAACTATCGAATTGCACATGTACAGGCAGAAAAACAACGGAATAATTATTACTTTTGCACTTCAAAATGAACATCAAATACAATAAAATGATGTTGAAATACAAAAAAAAAAAACAAAAAAAAAAGCCTAAAGCGGACAAGTGCGGGGGAAACGTGAGCTAAATGAAACGAAACGCAGCGCAACGAAGTGAAATTGAAACACACGCACCGCAGCAAGAACAACAACAAGAAAAACAAAAAAAAAACAATAAAACAGCAGCAGCAGCAGCAGCAGTGACAAACAAAAAAAATATCCCAAGTGAGCCGCAGCGCAAAACAGCAAAAGTACAAGAAGAACAAGAAGAAGAAGAAGAAGAAGAAGCAGGAGAAAAATCAAACACGTTTTTTTCCAGCGAACCAAAAATAAACGAAAAGGTAAAAAGAAAAATAAGAATGAAAATGAAAAGCAGGAGCAAACACACGAGAGCAGGACACACGACGAAGCGATACACGCAACGAAACGAGACACGAGCCTATTAGCAAGCGAACAAGAAGAAGAGGAAGAAACAGCCGCAGCAGCAGCAGACAGCAGCAGTTAACGGTGAAACGCTGAGGCGAAAAAACAGGCAATGGCAACAAGCGACAAACAAACGTGAAGCGAAAAGCGAAAAGCGTACAGCGAGAATGTGTGTAGCGAGAAAATTGAAGCGTGTCAGCTCTCAACTGTCGTTGTAAAAGACACAAAAACACAAAACACATACGCATAAACATACATATGCATACACATATACATATGCATATACATGTACAAATAAATATATATATATATATATATATATATATATACATATATACATATATGTGTATGCATGCCTGAGTATGCGTGTTTGTCAGCGTGTAAATGAAGCAGTCCTAGCAGCGCCAACCAACAAACTCTCTTCTCAGCATGCCAAAGCTCCAGAACCAAGAATGTGCGAGAGAGCGCACCTGCGAGAGACAGAGAGAGAGAGAGAGAAAGAGATAAAGAGAGAGGGAGAGAGAGAGAGAGAGCGCGTGAGAGCATTGCGCTTAACAGCAGCCACAACAAAGCGAAATGGTAAAATGTTGTCAGCGGAGGCGTGAGGAGGCGGAGGAGAACTTCGACGCTGGCATTGTGGGAGTGCCAGGCGGCTGGCCATGCACAATGGGAAACTTGTTGGCGGATTTATGCACACGGACACGCACACCCACACGCACCCCGAAAAAAGACACAGCAGCAGCAGCAGCAGCGAAGCACTGCGAAAGGACGACGACAAACGCACATGGCCCAAAAGTCGCGCCCTGCGATTGTGTGTGTGTGTGTGTGTGAGTGTATTTGTATGTGTGTATTTATATTTTTGTTTGTATTTGTATTTGTGTGTATTCATGCGTGTGTGTGTGTGTGTGCGTGTGCGTGAGTGTGTGCGTTTATCACTTTAGACTTGCTGTGGCATTGGCTTTTGTAGCGTCGTTTATTGTCGTCTCCGGCTGTTCGCACGCTGCTTCGCTGCTGTATGTACAGCTAAATAAGAAAGTGCGGCACCTTTAAGCAACAACAACAACAACAACGACAACAACAGCAGCAGCAGCAGTTGCTTTTAACGGTATTCTTTAAGCTTTAAGTGCTTAGCAGCTGCCTATTTTTTTGTTTTTTGCCTTCTTTTGTTCGAAGTTTCTCTTCGGACTTCTTTGATTTTCTTGCTTGCTCTTGTTAAGGATATTGCTGCTCCTGCTGCTGCTGCATCTGAATCCCATTGCACTCAGCGCCACCCCCCCACCCTCCTCTACTTTCCTCTATTCCCATGGGATATCCGTCTTGCATTGTATTCAAATTTCTGCTTTTAGAATTTCGCTTCATTCTTTTTGATTGCGCAGCGTACACTTTTGCCTACTTCACCTTGCCAACCCACCCTCCACCCCCTTTACCAGCCCACGAGACATGAGTATAAACAGCACCACCTCCCAAAAGAGACAACCAACAACAAGAACCACCTTCCAGCGCCTCTCAGCAGCTTTCTGTCCTGTCACGCGTTTTTATGGCCTTTGCCAGAGTTGGTCTCAGTTCGTCCCTTATAACAGTGTTAGATTATATATATATAGATATATATATATATATATATGTATGTGTGAACATCTATGAATATGTATAAATTACATATACAAATATGTAAACACAAATGTGTGTAAAGGCCATAGTGTACTTTTAGAAAATGTCAACTAAATTATACTTTCCGTTTGCAAAAAACCTGAATTAAATTTGTATATTTCTTAAATTAAATAAATATAATGTAAGGAAGAAAATTATCAAATTGATTTCAATAGGGTAAACGATGAGACAACAGTTTCCAAGCAGCATCTATCAAAAGTTATTATAATAACAGCAAAATGACAATTACCTAAATTTCTCTATTTAAAATTCTTTTAAGCTTTTCAGATTTGGATTAAATTAAACTGGTCGTGGTTCTAAGTAAAAAACAGTTAATCCTAGTTGAAAACGCAGAAATTTAAAAAAAGAAGAAGAAATATTATTTAAATATTTATTTACAATAAAAGGTGAATACAAAAATAATAATAAGAATTACAAAAGTTGATGTTAAAGTTCAAATATAAATAAAACACAAATAATTTAAAATCTTCTGATGAACATTAAACTTTAAATTTTGTCTATTGCATCAAATAAAATGAAGCGAAATTAAAAAAATAATAATAAAAGTTATATTAAGTATACGTATTAAGTATTTCATTATTTCACTCAAATATAAAATATAAAAAAAATTAAGTATAAAATTATAGAAATTAACAAAAATATTTAAAAAACAAACCAAATCTTAAACGGTAAAAGAACTGCAAATAAGCAAAATCAAATTCATTCAACGTCAAATAAAATACAAAAGAAACAGAAACAAAAAATGAACATTTTGAAATACATACAAATCGCCTATATATATTGCAGCATCTGTTGCCATATCCTCAGTAGCTGTTATATATATTGATGGTATCAAGGTCGACTTAATTTAGAAATTGCTGCTGGCCAAACTGAGTGTCGAGAGGGAATTGAGTGCTCCACTCGGATGTCAATTCTTGTTGCAAATTGATGGATTAACTAAGTGCATTCAGAAGCTCTAAATCAATTTTGATTAGCGTCAAGTTTTTCGCAGTGCAGTACGTGTTTATGTAAGTGTTTGTGGGTGGATATTAGTGCAACGCAACAGTTTTCAAGTTCGCACATCGATGTGCCACGTGAGTGCAGCTGCAACTGTTGCAAAATATCATCCATCAATAAATGCCTTTCCCCCATGTGTGTCAGCTTAAAGGTCAGCTTCGCTGTGTATTTGTGCCCTTTCTACATAGTTTTATGTTATGAATGTCATATTTGTTAGCAGCCAAATCCCCTTTGCTTTTTATTAATAATACTATTAACACAATTATTGGGGCATTTTGAAAATTAAAGATGGTAAAATAAATACAAATTTACTTTATCAAATAACTATCAATTTATGGAAGACGCTTCGATTTCACTGTTAATTCTAATATAATTATTGCTCTATCTGGCCATACAACTAGTAACAAATGAAAACTGTTTTTATAGCTAATTGTGATAAAATCGATTTTATATTCATCAATAGAAGAAACTATCGGATAATTAATTGAATGCAATACACATATTTCGTATAGCCCAAAATAATGTTTAGTAAAAGGAAATTTTGGAAAAGAAACTCTTTGAAAAGAAACTCTTTGAATCAATTTGCTGGAATGTTTAGCTCTTTTGTAGGTTTATAAAATGGGTAAAAAATTATAATAACAATTTCAAAATGAATGTCTACAGGCTCTGATGTGTCTAGGATTAATCTCTCTCAAAATCTAATAAGAAGATTCATCTATATATATATATATATGTGGCTCGTCAAAGAAGATAATATGGATATAATACATAGCTAACAAATTTCGATTATAGAAAGAAGTAACGGAAGAAACGGAATAAATATTAAGAAAATTGGAAAATATATTTTAGTAATAGAAAGACGAAGCAAACTACAGCTGTATTCACCAGATTAAGACTTGTTAGTGGAAAGTTTACTAAACAATATGAAAAATGCATATGGAATACATATGCTGGATACCAGGGAACACATTATCACATTATAATCTGAACGAAAGCATTACAAGCCATGACAAGTCATATAATTTTGTAAGCTGCGCTTCTCGCTAAGCTTCACATTTCTGCTCGCGTGTCAATGTTGGCCACACTTGACACTCGTGACATTAAGTACATCATTGTTACAACCTAGCCACGAGGCTCCAAGTATAAGAAGAAGAATAATAAGAAGAAGAAGAAGAAAAAGAAGAAGACAATACAATGGCAGTTGACAGCCTTTTACGTTGCTCTCCATGCGCATCTTGTTCCACGGTGAACGCGGTAAAATCCATCGTAATTAAAAGGCAACCTGAGTAAAGAATAAACATGCTTCACATCATCATCATCATCATCTTCTTCTTCTTCTTCTTCCACTTGATATGCCGATAAACCTCCGTGTTAAATGGAGAAAAATATACAAGTTTATCTACGACAGCTTTGCATTGTTATCCTTGAGTCCTGTCACTTGAACTTAAACAGATTTCCAATTATTAGATTGACGCGCATTTTTAGGCGGTTTTCGATTTCAGTGATTTTTTTTTTACCAATTTTTTATTGTTCAGCTTTTCCTCTTTTTCTATGTATTTTTTTTATTTTGCTTTATATTTTTTTTCTCATACAATTGTTGTGTGTTACACGCCAACAGAGCAGAGAAACAGAGCAAGAGAGAGAGAGAGAGGGAGGGATAGAGAGAGAGAGAGAGAGAGAGAGAACGTGTGGGGTAGAATGAGAGGGCAGTCAGAATGAGAATGCTGGTAAGAAGAGAGTGACACACACACACACACTTACACAAACACACACACAGATAACGTCTGCAGCAGCCAGAAAATTGCCTTTGGAACGTCCTTAAGAAGGATATGCTCGAAAAGCGTTGCTTATAAAGTGCCTTTAGCATCGTTGATGCTGTTGTTGTTGATGTTTTCTGCTTGTTCTACTCATAAGCATCAGCAGCAGCAGCAGCAGCAGCAGCGACTATTTATTGCTGTTGCTGTTGTTGCAGGTGTGGTGCTTGAAGAAACAACAACGGCAACAACAACAACTGTGGCAGTTGAAGAAGAAGCAGCTGAAGACGTTGCCTGTGGCTCAGCTGTTTGGCCATTGGTTGAGTCTCATAATGTGTGTAGATGTGTGTGTGTGTGTGTGCGTGTGTGCGTTTGCTTAACAATATGTTATATATATTTATATGTGCAAATGTATGTGTAAATGTGTAATCAATGCTGTACTGCAGCAACTAACACCCCCCCCCCCCCCATCGCCTCTGAGGCAACCCCCCCACCCCCGACCACTTGTTTGTATTGTTGTTTATAAATAAAATTGCATTTCGTTTTGCCTTGATTATTGAAATGCTTGACATGCCACAATTCATTGAGACGCTAATACACACATAACAACAGCAACAGCAAACAACAACAACAATTGAATTATTTTTTTTTTTGTGATTTTTGTGTTTTTGTTTTGCACTTTAAATATATATATTTAAATTTTATGTCAAGGTTGAGCTATTTTACTTAATCTTAACTTGAACTAATGCACTTCGCTGCGCGTTTTTTTTTTTTTTTTTTGTTTGTTGAGCATTCCTCAATTATTTGCGCAATTTCTGCAATTTTACATTGCTTTCGCTTGTCCCACTTGTTTCACACAACAACAACAATTAAAAAATGTTTGACCAAAAAAAAAAAAAAACAGTTGCTTCAAATTCGACAGCACTTTGCACAGTTCTCGGATTTGTGGTTTGTTTATATTTAGAGATCTAATCTCGATATATAATTAATATATATATATATATATATATATTTGTAAATACTTTTCTGCGAGTATTAATTCGTTTAGATCTCTGTGTTAGCCGCTGTTGTAGCTGGCTTTGTTGCCCGCGGCAGTTTGGCTTTGTGTTTGGTTTGCTTTCGCTCCTTTTGTTGTTCGCACGCAACGAAATGGCAGCTGTTACGAAATGGAACTGAAACACGACGCACTTTTTTTTTATTTTTTTTATTCCAACTTTTGCTAATGTTTTTTTCTGTTTCTTGCTAATCTTGGCCTGCTTCTATTGCTATTGCGGCTGCTGTTTTTCTCGTCTGCTACGGTTTTTGCGGTGTGTGTTTTTTGTAACGCCGCTCGACAGACGCAACGCACTCCGTCGGTTTATCCGTGCGCGTCTCCGGCTTGATTCGTTTTCGGTTTCAGTTTCAGTTTCAGTTTTGGTTTCGTTTTGGGTTTTCGGTTTTTTTTGTTCTCGGTTTTAATTTCGGTTTCGGTTTCGGTTTCTGTTTCGGTTACGGCTGCTGCTCATTTCTTGTGCACGTCGTCTCGTCATCTGCTATCGGCTGCTGGCGGCGTGCTACTAAATGTCCCACGAACAGAGCTTTAGCTTTGCCCGTTCCGTGTTGCAGTCGTTGCGCTGTTTCTGTTTCTGTTTCTGTTCTTGCTCTTGCTCTTGCCTTTGCCTTTGTCATTGCTTTTGCTCTTGCTCTTCTTCTTGCTCTAGCGCTTGCTCTTGCTCTTCTCTGCTGCTCTGCTCTGCTCTGTTCTGTTCTGTTGATGCTGCACGGGGCGCTGAGAGCCACAGCTGAGACTCACAGCTTAGTTCCGCTGGAAGTGAAGCGGTCAGCTGGCGCAGCCTTTTCCAGCGCCGAGCTTTAACCATTTGTATTGGGGATTATGAATTGGGCAGCGGCTTTAGCCGTTTCTCAATGAAAAAAGCTTTTGGCCGTTGCGAAAAAAAAGAAATACCGAATTCCAAAACGGGAGAGCGTTGCCAATGCCGACGCAGTCGCCGACGCCGCCGCACGTGTTGTGTGCCATTCCCAGCTGTTCCCAGTTTGTTCACACAGTTAACTTTCTCTCGCCACCGATTGCTGAACTTTGGTTAGGAATCTCTGTTATTATCTGCCTCTCCCTCTCGCATCCCCTTTTTACACTTTTGTACACAGTTCTGTGGCTCTGTCGCTGAGTGGAATGCATTGGCAATGAAATGTTGTCAAATGCCTGGCGCTGTCGCGCCGGAGCTTTCACTGGAAGCCGGAAGCTGTGCGCAGTTTCCAGTCAAAGCTGCTGTTTCTGGCGTTGACACACAGAGGGCGCCACATGCTGCAACCGGATGTGCCCGCTAGCACAAAGATGGCTGCCACAGCCAGATGCTGGCGCGCGCCCTTTTGAAATGTTTTTATCTGCCCCAAGGTTAATGCTGCAAGTGACGGTTGCATTCCGCTTGTCAGTTTGTCCACTTACTGGAATTGGCTTACTGAAACTCTTCAATATTCGTTTATACGAAATGATTGATGTGAAGTTCAAAATTTATATGTCAAATCCACGCAACGCATCCTCCCCAAGCCGTCCACGTGTTATTTGCTGATAATGATGATATGAGCATAAAATTGAATATTTGCCCAATGAAGAAACGCAACTGCATCTTGGATTTAATAATTGCGAGCTAACGATTATATGCACTCTACTCAACATCTTAGCTTCCAGTTGTAAATTAATTGATACACATTCGAACGCCTCAAGAGATGCTGTCTGTGCAACTTGTTGAAAGTGCATTGATGCGTTTGTATTTTAACACATATCCCAATTCATTTGCTATGAATCTGTGGATTACTGATGATAATTAGGGCTTCATTCACTCAAAATGTATGCCCAGAAGTATTAGAGATATTCGTATTTAAGGCGCTTGCCAAATAGGACATGTGAAGTGTTTCAAATCTATTTCCCATTGCACTGATGCACCCAAGCGTGGCATGGGAATAATAATAATATTAATAATCCGTCAAATAATCACGTGATTAGTTGGAATAATAATAATATAAATAATGCCTCAAATAATCACGTGTTTAGCAGGCTTTATTAAATCGTTCATTATTCACTATTTCAGGTGAGCCCACAAAACTATGCTATTCAAATTTAGAAACCAATATTTACGAAAATATTCTAGTTGCAACTATAAAACTTATAAGAACTAGCGTCAAAATATTTCTAGAAAATATTTATTCTATTTTTTTTTTATAGTATTTTTACTTTTTATTTCAAATTTGTCTAAAAAGAATTCATGTTTGCGATTTTATATTTATCTTATGGCTTTCATTTTCTTCTTTTTGTGTGACGAAAAAATTGCATTTTTGCACTTTTAATAATGAAGGAAAAATTTCAATTTTATTTTAGCAATATTTACGCCAAAGAAATTGCGCTTTCAATATACGCAGCAAAATTTATACCTGGCATACAAATCAAATGCAAATTTTAGTAAAAAATATTAAAAATTCAATGAGAACCTGTCACAATTTAGAATTCTCTGTTCTCGGCTATTAGAGCGAATTTGACTATTTAAATTTTATCAATTTCACGTTGTATACTTCCTTGCCACAAGGTGCAAGTGGCACAGCAAGCAGTACGGGCAAAAGGCTCAAAATCAGAGGGAAAGTGAAAGTTGTAAAATTGTCGTATACAAAATTTGCCAGAAAGTCACATCTTCGACCTAGCAAGCTAGAGACGGAGAGAGATAGATAAAGAGAGAGAGAGAGAGAGGGAGAGAGAGAGGGAGAGAGAGAGGGAGAGAGAGAGAGAGAGAGAAAAGTGGCACGGTCGCTAAGCTTCAAATTTATGACACAATGCTATTGAGAGAAGCGCGAGGAAGCGAAAAAGCGTTGCATATGCAACGAATAAATGGAGCAGTTGCTAACCGGTGAATAGGAGGCAGGGGGTGCTTTTGTCAAGGGGTGTGCAGTTAGCTGTTGCTGCTGCTGCTGCTGCTGCTGCTGCTGCTAGTGCAAAGGGCAATTAGCAGTGAAAGCAGTTAAAATGTCTCGACACTCGTGCAAGTTTAATTGCGCCAAAGTCAAGTCAATGAATGAGTAAAAATAAATTAAAAAGCAGCCGCTGAAAATGTTGCTCGCTGCTTTGGCCCACATTTGGGCTGCATGGGCTACAAGCAAACGTCACAAAACTAGCTTCATCCAACCCTTACCCCCCGCCCTGCCCACCTACCTCTTCCGGCCTTCTAGTCCAGAGTCCATAAAAAGTCAAAAAAAAAAAAAAAAAAAATAGCAGACAGCTAGGACAGTTGGCGTTGCATAAAATATGCAGCCCCAAAGGCAGTGAAAGCAAAAAGCTGCTCATAAAAAATGCAAAAAATAGGAAACACGAAATGACAATTATTTTTGCTTAGCAAAGACGAAGATTTAATACTCTTGCTGTCAAATTTATTTGACACAAAAGTATCTCCATTTTTATGAGTGCTGTACTCAAAAACAGCAGGAGCATAATTCATCTAATAAATAAGACGATATATATATATATATATATATATATATATATATATATATATATATATATATATATATAAATATAGCATATGCATTCTTATTTCATCATTTACATAGCATCATCATTTTCTAGAGTCTTTCTTGAATAATCTTAATGAAACTTGCTAAAGTTGCATCTCGGCTTATTTTGAAGTCTGTTCACCAATTTACCATATTTATATATATATATATATATATATACACACATATATACATATATAAACGTTCATCATATATATAGAGTAGAGTGCCAAAAAAAAAAAATATATATATATATATTTTTGCGTTGCGCCGCAAAACAACGTGCAAAATTTATGACAATTCCTTCGAGCATGTTGCAGTGGCAGAATTGGCGCCACGGCGGCCAACAGAATCGGCAGTGGCAGCAACGGAGGCAACCGAGCTGGCTTCCCGATTATGAATATGTTTACTGGCGCCCGAGTTGGGAACTGCAGCTCCAGCACGATGTGTGTGTGTGTGTGTGTGTTGTGTGTGGCGCTGGCATCTTTGCTACTTAAATTGCTTGCAACTTTCGTATGCCACGCTCGCCTCACCCACTTGCCCGCTTCCTCTCATTTCAACCATGAAATTGGCCTTCGATTTTTGGCACATATATATATATTTATGTGTGTGTGTATATATGTATACTTGTATATATATATATATATATATATATGTATATATGTATGTGAATATGAGCTGCCTATCGCTGCTGCCTCGTTTTAACATGCAAAGTGCACTTGCCACTTGCAACTTTGCCACATTAAACTGGCAAGGGGCAAGCTGGCAGCTTGCAGCTGGCAACTTGCAACTTGCACACTTTCCAAAGAAGTTGACTACTTAATTTGATTGATGTTTGCATTTGAAATGAAAGACAATGGAATAATTTCGAAGATGCAACGAGATGAAACTGCAAGCAAAGATATGAAACGATATGGAAATGCAGGCCTTGTGCTAGTTGTCTCTCATGCACTGAAAGAAAAGCACACATCACTTGTGTGTGTTGTCATTTCTATACAATTCAAATTCAATAGAAGAACACAAACTGAAACGAGCAAGTAAATAACAATCAAGACTTGCCTCCAAAAATCAAAGTTGATGCCTAAAATCCTTTATCCATTTGCAATGTTGTTGGCAACACTTTGTGATTGCTATTGTGATTACTGCAACTGTTGCTGCTGCAACTGCATTTGCATTTGCATTTGCAACATTTGTCGGAATTGTTGTCGTTTTGACTGCAACTGTTGCTGCTGTAAATGTCACCAACTGTTTGGATACATCGAACACACTTTCAGTTCATACACAAAATGTGCTTGGCTGCAATTTGTTGTCGCCTTGTTATTGTTGCCACTTGTGTTGTCAGTGCCACATCAGCATCAGTATTCAGTTCACAATCCCACGTCTGTGCGCTAAATCGCAATCGCCAAAAGCGATATTTATAAAAGCGTAAAGCAATAAAAACCACATATCTTTTACAATTTTAAAGATATATATATATATATATATATATATATATATATATATATATATTTCAGACTCTTTCCACATCCGCACCCAGGAACTTCATCACTGGAACACTGAAATGCGCATGTCTTCCACAATTTGGAAGATAGGGTCACAAAATCGTATGAATATCGTTCAAGAATTGGTCTCCCAAAACCAATAAACTTAAAGCTGCTATTGATAAAATCAAACAACTGAAATCATTTTAAATATAGAGTCAACCAACATTTTACGAGTAAAATCATATTGTTAGTAAAATTCTTCAAATTGTAGACCACGCCCACTTACGTCCCCAAAAACTATAAGCTCCCTCTCCTTATTTCTCCCGCCACATTTACAAAGCTTGGAAGGAAGATCTTTGGGAACCTTCTTTATAATTTTGTTCAGCCGTCCACAAAATTCCTAAAATCTCACTTTTTTCCCTAAATTAAGAGCAACAATTTTTCTGGTATTTATTGGCTATACCCGACATGTTCTCAGCTGATCTCTCTTTTCTATTATGACTAGCCTTCCACAGATATTTTTATAATTTTGTAGAGAAGAATATTTCCGAGTCAACGGAGATAAGGATAATCTCGATCAACATCCATAATGGAACTTGAAATATATTCATATTATAGCTGCATGCAGTATTTAGATCATCTCATAGATATAGCATATATATCATATAGCTTCTCCATTACACTAACAAAATTTTAAGCTAAACATTCAAAAAAAGGATGGAAAATTTAAATATGTGGATTTTGGTGTTTTTGCCAGTGTGCAATTACTAAAGGAACTCAGCTGTGAACATGCTCGACAAGCGCCGTTTGATGGATGATGTTGCACAAGACAAGGGGCAAAATAAGAAGAAGAAGAAGAATAAGAAGAAGAAGAGAAAAAGCATTTGTAGTTGCAGCAGTTACTTCACCAACATGACGCGTGCCGCTGCTTGCGGCCTGTGAGCGACGAGGCACATAACCCCAATTTGGTTGCAGCTTATCTGCAATCTGATGCCCCTGCCATCGCAACTATCCCAACCCACCCAACCTTGCACCTGTGGGGCAGCTACATCAGCATATCTGCTGCATCTGTGTGTCAGCTGTTGGTAATTTGCAGCCGATGGCTGTTTTGCCTGCTATTGTGGATTAAGAGGGGTTGGAGAGGGGTGTTTGGGTGGGGAGGGGGGTGGGGGGGTGTCTGTCACATATTGACAACTGTTGTTGAAATTCTGTTGATGGCAAAGGATGTTTATGTTGCAATTGTTGTGTTTGTGGCTTTCGAGCGGTTTGTAAATTATTTACAGATTCTGTTTTACTGTGCCGCTAATTGAACATGCTAATTATAATTAATAATCTTTAAGTGCACTTAAAAGATTAATAAATTAATGCACATTCAAGTGCTGTCTGAAAAGATAAATTTTGATTTCGGAATATTATCGAAAGTTTTCTGCTTCGAATTGTTTTAGTTAAACTAGTTCTTAACTCATTGCATTCATGTCATTATTAAATTGCCTCCAATTCAATTAGAGCATCTCATTAAAACCCCCCTTTAAATCCCCTTTTAAATCCACCTTTGAATCCCCTTTTAAATCCCCCTTTAAATCCCCTTTTAAGTCCCATTTTAATTGTTTTCTTCCATTCGAAAATGCATTTAAATCATGCATTTTCATTGAATAATGAATTTTTGCATTAGTTAATCATTTGTTGAACCTGCTTTGAGTCTGCCTTATCAAAGTCAATTAAATTTAATACTTTTTCTTTTAGTAATCTCAGTAAAATCATCAACATCATTAAAAATAATTAATTGAGTAAATAAATTCTTATTGTGCATTGAGTTAAGATTTTGGCAAAGAATATTTAAATTATTTTTACCTTGACTATTTCAAACTGGCAAATATGAAATGTGAAAGTAAAAAGAAAAAAACAAACTATTTAATCTTTTGCTAAATTCAACAAAACTAAAAATTGTAAAGATCCAATTAAATTATATAAATATGCCACTTTTTTGGCTTAACAAAATCTTAATAAAATGATTGCTGCCTTTTTTTTGCTAACGGCAAAAGCGGCTCCTTTTTGACATATTTGTGTGTGTTTTGCTGGCATTCAAATGGCTAAATAAGTGCATGAGTGTGATGGCTATGTATACCTAAAAAATTCATATATATGTATATGTATATATATATATATATATGTGTGTGTGTTTATGTATATGTAGGACAAGCATGACCCGAGACTGCTTGGTGCCTGGCAGTTTGCAACGCCTCGTTGTCGCGCCATTATGACCAGTTGGGGCGGCCACGCCCATAGACAACAGAACATCAGCAAACCAGCACCACCCGCCCAACAGTCGAGCAGCCCAGCATCACCCCTCTCTCACCCCAGCAATGGCAGTGGCAGCATCAATGCAGCAACTCCACCACTGACACTAATGCAGCAAAATTGAAGTAGATGCAAGTGGAAATGTCCTTGAGGCGACGACGCTGCTCCTGATGCTGATGCTGATGCAGTTGCTATACACACATACGCACACACACACACACACACACACGCACACGCACACATACACACACACACGCTTGCCTTTGGTCTCACATATGCCGCTGCATAAACGTTTCCCAAAGGCAAAATCTTTTTGCTGCCTTTCTCTTTCAGTCACATGCGCTTAGCGGTTGGCCTGCATATGTGTATATATGTGTGTGTGTGTGTGTGTGTGTGTGTGTCCATCACTACATACAAACAAATGCATTTATGTGTGTGTGTTTGCTTTTTATGTCTATGGGAGTTTTGTGTTGCAATTTTCGGCAAATGCCGCAGAAGCAGCTGCACGTGACGTCACACACACACACACTTGCGCAGCTGCTGATGAAAGCAGCAGAAGATGCTGCAGCGACAACACAAAAACAAAAAAAAAAATAAAAGGGGGAAAAAATAATGTGTAAATTGCAGCTACGATTTGGGCATGTTTAATGTAATTACCAAAGGCTTTCAATGCACACGAGCATTAAAGTCAGAGTCATTCGACACACACACACACACACACAACACACACACACAGAGAGAGAGAAAGAAGTGATTTTAGTTTTGGTTGGCTGAATGCCAAAAATATCATTCTATAAAATACGAGCTTGAACACAAAGCCAAAGCCCAATAAGAAACTTCGAATTGTGCGCACAGCTCTTGTTGTTGTTGTTGTTGCCTTTGTTGTTGCTGTTTTTGTTGCTGTGTGTGTGTGTTTTTGGGGCAGGCTTTTGAAAAATACATTGCTAGGGCAAACTGCTCGGCGCCAAAGTGGCAGCAGTGCTGTCAGCGTCGCTGTTGCAGCCGCCACTCACGAGGCATGTAAGAGAAAATAAAAATACAAAAAACGAAAACAAAAATGCAGAAACAGAAAAGAAAAAACCCTAAAAACGAAGAATAAAAGAAAAATAAATAAATAAAAACATTTTGGTTTCAGTTGCTTGTTATTACAGCTGTTTTTATTGTTGTTGTTGTTGTTGTTGCTGTTGTTGTTGTTGTTGTTGCTGTTGATATTGTCCATGTTTGCCTCTGTGTCACAGAGCTGTGCCCCCGAAATAAATGCATATCAAATTGGACGACATAAATGTATTTTTCTTTCTTCCTTTTTTTTTATTTTTTTTTTTTAAATAATATCTGTAACGATAAATGTAAGTGTGTCTTGTATCTGCATCAGCATGACAAGCATATATATATATATATATATATATATATATATATCTGTAGTTGTATCTGCATTTGTATCTGCAGTCTGTTTTGGGTGTTTTTAACTGCAGTTTAACTTAAAGTCAACAACATTTTTTTGAGATTTGTTCT
Source organism: Drosophila melanosoma (assembly GCA_035042045.1). Lineage (NCBI taxonomy): Eukaryota > Metazoa > Arthropoda > Insecta > Diptera > Drosophilidae > Drosophila > Drosophila melanosoma. Next base: position 2,572,018 of record JAWNLY010000176.1, read on the forward strand.
AACTAATTAAAAAAAAATATTAATTTAATATTGAAAGTATTTTCTATTCAATGCGATCAAAGAAATCAAGCCTTAATTGTGATAATTGAAAGTGTCAGAAAAACAATTATTTCGATTCAAATGTCAACAATTTAAATATGTAAAATGTAGCTGAAAATGTGATTTTTTTGTTGCTAGTTTTCTTCTTATATTAAATTGAAGCAATTTAGAGCACAATTTGAAATTGTGAACCCAAATTGGCTTTATTAAATACTCATTTCAATATTCTTTAAAATTGAGTAAATTAATCAGATTAAGTTGATTTGTGGAAAATATCAGTGAGATTTGTATGTTTAGTTTGGAAGTGGCAAATTGAAATATTTTTTTTTTGTATATTTTGGTGGCAAGCATACCCGTAGCCATCGAGTGAGTTGCGCTGTTGTTGCTGCTCCCTGAGCTGCAGTTTCCGCTCGGCGATCTTCTTTTGCTCCTCCTTTTGCTCGAGCTGTTCCTTTTGGTGTTGCTGCTGCTGCTGCTGCTTTTTGCGGTGCTGCCGATCCTCGCCCAGGCCGTACAGGCCCGCAACGGCGGCCATTTGTGCTGCAACTATATGTAGCTGCAATTGCAACTGTTGCACTTAGTGGCAGCAGTGGCGCAGCCAACAACTTAACACTGCTGGCAACTTTTGTGGCATTGAAATGTTTCGCTTTCTGATCTGCTGCTTTTGATGATGATTGTTGTTGTTGTTGTTGCTTTTGTTGTTGTTGTTGCTGCCGTTGCTGTTGTTGTTGTTCTTGTTGCTGTTGCTGTTGCTTTTGTGGCAATTGTTGTTGTTACTGTTGTTGTGGTTGTAGCTGTTGCCATTTTTATATTTTAAGGCATTCACATTTTCACTTCGCGTCGCACTTGCAACTGCAACACATTTGACGCACGTACGTTATTTGCTTGCTACTTGTACTGCTGCTGTTGCTACTGCTGCTGCTGCTGTTGCTGCAACACTCCCCTTCCCGCATCCCATTGAGAGAGCAAATCTTTGTTCGTTTTCAAGCAAACATGAAAATGTCCAATTTATTTATAAAATGTAAACTGAAAGATTTCTCTGTCAAGGAATATTTGTCGTTTCAAATTTGTTGCGATTTCCAACATTTATTTAATTTAAAATTACTTTCGCTGACTTTGCAAATCAGAAATTAATTTAAAAAAAAAAACGTTTTTATTAAAATTATGTACAAATTCGATATTTGTTATCCGAAAAGCTAAATTCTAATAACAAGATATATTGTTATACAACATTTTTATTCAATGTTTTTGATTTGAGGCCAATAGAAATATTTTTTGTAATATTTCAAGGGAAATGCCTTCATTTCAAACATTGAGAAACTCTTCGGAATTTTTAAGTCTTTTGGTTATTTATCATAACTTGTCAAAATGGTTGTTGGCATTTGTCATGCTTTCAGGCCATGCCACGACCAAAGTGATTAAATAGGTTTGGTTGTTGCAGCAGCTGTGCGTTGCTAAAAAACAATTGCGTTTTTTTTTTTGTAAATTGTGGCGCCAATCGGGCGACTTTCGCTTTGGCTTTGGACTTTTACTTCGACTTCAGCTTTGGTGATTTACGCCTCTGTTTTCGTTTCGGCTGCAACCGCAACAAAAAGCTGCATGCATTACGACAACCTTGACGGCTGCCCCAGTGGCCGCCGCGGCTGCATACCTCACAACGACGCTGCTAAAGTTTTCTTTCTTTTGACCATGTTTTCCAAAGCAAAAATCAATTAGCAGTCGCCATCGGCCCAAGCCCAAAGTCCACTATTAGCTGGCGTCGGTGCCCATCAAAAATTGGCTCATACTTATGGCCTAATTATGAAAGACGTTTGGCATTACGTAAAGCAGCACAAACGACGTTATGTAAAATGTTGCGTAAATCGAAAAGAGCCGTTAACATTAATGTTACGGCAAGTGCAACATTTTTTCAAGCGTCTCCCTGCAATTTCCATGGCATGCCAAATACGCATAAATAAACACAAGTAAATCAAATCTCATCGCATCCCATTGCATTTGATTGGAAAAAGCTCGATGCACAAGTCAATCAAACAACACACACACACACACACACACACATACACACACACACACATACACACACAGTATAATTGACAATCTCGCAACTTATCAATGGTATCATATATATTAACAGAGACAGAGATAGAGAGAGGGGGAGGTACTGAGTTGTATACAGTGTAACCTCGCATAACGAACGCCCCGCTTAACAAACAATTCGCATAACGAGCAACAATATTTTAAGAACACGTAAGAATGCTCTAGTCGAGCGAGCTCGACTATGACATACTCTTTACCCCAATTTATAGCTAACATTTAAGTCGAAAAATATACTTTTTTTTTTTTTGGTAAATATGAATATAATATTTTCTTCCGATGTACAAATGATGAATATTTTATCGAGCTAAACACGAACGCAATGAGAATGATATATATCAAAAATTACATTTTTTTTGCAATCGGTAATCAGTTTAGATATGTAAAGAAAGTTATAATAAAATTATTAGTGGATAGTGAAAGGTTTTCCTCTGCCACTGATAGGATTTTAACACAATTTCCCAAGCACTTTTTACACAAAAAATTCAGTGTGTGTAAAAATGTTACGCTTAACAATCAACTAAAAATGTGAGAGGTGTGTATCAATGGTATCGATTATGTAAACATGGAGGTCATGAATATCAATCGAGTTTGCATTGCTTTACGTAACCATTCAGACCAACAATTCTAATTGAAATAGAAATGGACATAGATGTTCAGCAGTATGTAAATTATTCTAGCGACTCAATTGAGCAATAAAGGAAAGGGTCAGTTGTGAAGAGATGAAGACTAAAAATGACAGCTGAATTCAACTGAATTGAAAACTTAATTATTAGATATAAAATACTTGATTCATATTGCTAACTAACCAACTAAAGCAACGAAAGTTTGCTTATAGTTTTGGAGAAGATTGTCGTTTTCCAAATGGCATATTTGTTTATGAATTATGGTTTTTTTTTGAACTACGAGCAACTTAACAATCTGGAACACATACAATGATTCGCTAATTGCTTTCATAAACGGTGTCTCATTCAGCCATCTGTTTCCACAGAGTTGCAGACACAAGGCAAGGAATTGAAAACGGAACGCATCCGGGCAGCTTTTAATGGAGCACAGAACGCACATTGTTCCGGGCAGAGATAGAGCAAGTGCAAGTTGAACTGTTCAAATGTGAAAGATAGTAGTAGTGGGTTAAGTGGAGGTTCCGTTTTGATACCTAGGTGTGTGTGCGCATATGTGTGTGTGCATATGTGTGTGTGTGTTGTATGGCGAATGGTTTTGGTTAGTTGCCACTTGTCGCTGTTGCTGCCACTTTGAAAATTGCTTCCGTGTCGAAATTGAGTTAACAATGCTCGGCTGGCTGCTCGGTTTGGATTGGGTATGGGTTTTGGCTGGTTTTGTTGAGTGGGTGGGTTTTTTTTTTTTGTATTTTGGGCTGTCAGGTGAAATTGCTCGCATTGGCCATGTAACGAGCTGGTCTCGTATTGATTTGTGAGCCCCTTTGCTAGACATTAAGTGCATGGCTTTAAATGCAATGCCAAACACTTGCACCACCGCCGACATAAGCGCATTAGCTTGCAACCGATTCCCTCCGATTTCAAGTGCAAGTCCCCGCAGCAGCAGCAGCAGCAGCAGCAGCAGCAGCAGCGGAGGTGAGAATGGGGCTTAAGCAGTGGTCTACATATGATATGTGTATGTGCCGTAGGCCTTGCAGCACAAGGTCAGGGTCAGTGGAAGAGTCAATGAGAATTCATGAGAAATCCACAGAGAAATATATAGAGAGATAGATGGAGAGAGAGAGAGAGCGAGAGAGAGAGAGCGCGAGCGAGAGATAGTGGAAGATAGAGGAAAAAGTTGTCAAAGACTGATTAAGGCATTAGAAGTGGTCATTCGATTAATGTGCGTGTGCGTGTGTGTGCGTGTGTGTGTGTGTGTGTGTGTGTGTGTGTTTGTTTTGGTCAGCATGTGTTGTTGTGGGTGGTGCGTTTAATGGTGGCACATATTTGTAGCCACAAACGATTATGTCGTTGTTGGCCATCACTCTGCCTAATTTAATCGATATTTTTTGTCGATACCTGCCAATAAAACACTTTGAATATAATAATAACTTTTACATTCAATTACAGCCATTAAATAAGTTAAAGTGTTGTGAAAAACTTTCAACAATTGAGTTATGCTTGTTCGAAATTGAGTGTTTAATATCGATAGTTAGATAATATGTTAAATTCAATTAATTAACGTTAAGAGCACTCCGACTATTACTGTCTTTTTGTGCAGAATTATTTATAGTTGATCAAAGAAACACATCTAATAAAAGCTTGTTGGCTTTATTATCGCTGACTGTAATGCTACCCACACTGTCTGTGTGTGTGTGCGTGTGTGTGTGTGTGCGTGTGTGTGTGTGTGTGTGAGAGGGTGAGGGTGGTGAGTGCATCATTCAGGACTCATCAGCATTATCATTAACATTAATATGCTGCGGTTATCGGTGCTGCTTGCGGCTTGCATCTCAACTTGTTCCGCACGTTATTAAATTAGATTCAACTAAATTAAATGCGAGTGTGCGTTGGCGTGTGTTTGTGTGTGTGTGTGTGTGCGGGTGTGTGCGAGTGTAGGCGTGTGGCTTTTTGTGTGTGGCTGTGAGTGTTGAAGCATAAAATGCGCGTCGAAGCGCATCCAGGCAAGCAGCGAATATTCAACCACTTAAAACCCGCCCACACCACCTACCCCTCTTCCCGCTAACCACCTATCCACTTTACCAGCACCTCCCCCCATCCCCACTCCCACTAGCCACATACACGGATTGCCAAAGAATTTAATTGAGCTTTGCGCTAATTTGAAAGCAACGACGCGATTCTCATTGGCTAAAAAAGTGGGTGAGAGGCGGGCGGGCGGGTGAGGTGGGTGTGGGCTGGTACACGGAATTGCTGTTTGCCATAAGAGTTTTATAAGTGGGCGGGTCGCAGCCCACGTAATGCGTATTTAATGCGCTTTTAGCAGAGTGTCCCATGATTTCTATTTTAATGTTTTTTTTTGTTGTTTTTTTTTTTGTTGTTTTTCACAAGCCAACAGGTAACAGGCTATCAACGTGGCCAGTGTTGGGCAACTAATGCTTTTGCGGCCCATAAATCTGTCAGCTGCCAATGGCGAAAAATATCAGGTCACCTGGTTAAATTGGATAAATTGCAAATGCGACTTTGTGAGTTGAAAACAATGTTCGAAATACCATTGGCAAAATACTCATTTTAATTAATAATCCAAAATCCATCAACAAAATTTGAGTTAATTGTTAATTTAAGCAATTTTTACTCATTTTTCGGTAAAGAATTCTAACCAAAAATTGGTTTGTACAGCAAATGTACTTTATTAATCTTAATTGAACATTGTGCAGTAAATATCCGAAATGAGACCTAAACATTAAATAATAGTAACAAATTAGGCCTAAATCCAAGTCGAACACAGTTGAGAATGAAAGCTGAATTAGTTTTCAAAAATCGAATAATCGGTAATCGGTAATCATGCGGTAAGTTAGTTAGTAACCAAAATATATAAGTAGATTTTTAGTCACTTTTTGAGAAATACTTGTAATTGCTGCGCATAGATAATCATTATTTGAAATCATTATTTTGCACTGGTTTGTAGACTACAGAAATAAAAAATAAATAAATAAATAAACAGAATAAAGGCCAATGCAGCTTTGCCTTCTGAATAGAAAACCCATTTCGCATGACGCATTTGCAGTTGACGCGATTTTAATGAAGCCATTAAAATTTAGGAACTTGGCCTTTTCTAATAACATTAAAAACGAAAATAAAAATAAAAATAAAAATAAAAAAATATATATATATATTTTTGCAAAATTGTTGAGCTGCCAAAAATTCATTTGGTATTTGCCAAATGCATAGCGGTACTTTCCCAAGAGTTCCCCTCCCCCTCCCCCCCCCCCCAACCAACCAAACCCAACTTCTCTTCTTGCACTGTTCTCCCCTTAGTTGTCTACAAGCTCTGCGATTATTTGTGTAATTTATGCTCAGTCAGAGTCTAATGCAAATGCCTGTGCCAGGCTCACTGCCTTTCTCTATCTCTCTCTCTCTCTCTCTGTCTCTGTCTTTCGCTCTCACTCTTTCTGTCCATCTCTTTTTAGTCTATTGCTGGCTCTGACTGGGCTTTGCCTTTTGGGCGATTCTAATATGCAGCGAATTTTCCACATTTTCCGCGAAATACTTTGGAGCAACAAACAAAACATATGCATAATTTATAAGCATTATAAAAGGACTATTTTTTTTTTTGTTGTTCTCTCTCGGCTGGCAAACAGTGACCCTATGTAAAGAGAGGGATGAGCCCAATCTGCTGCCTAAATATAGACCACTGGACGCGCACGCTGCACCCCGATGCAGCGCTTTCGAGCCCCGGAGGTGTCATAAAGATTTCCGAGAGTTTGACCGCTGTTGTGCACAAATTTATTGTTCAAGTGCACAGAGAGTCGCTATTATTTATAAAAAACGAGAAACCGACAGATAGATGGAAATGCCAGCTAGAGAGGTAAAGGGGGTGGGGTGGGGGAGGGAAGCAAAGCAAGGTGGCGTAACCAGAAAACCCATCGAGCTGATTGATTGAGGCATTAAGGCTTTGATTGTGTTGCAGTAAAGTGCAAATCGAGACTTGTTATCAGAAAGAGATTTGCGCTGTAATGTATGCTATGCTTTTTTTTTATTATTGTTTTTTTTTCAGTTTGCTTTGCTATCTCGGTATTATTTCTGCCTCTCTACAAGTTTTTCGTGTACACAAATACAGCAAATTTATCGATTAGTAAATTACGGAGGAATACCAACGGAGCACGACAGCAAATTGGAAATGACAGACAATCGCTAACAAATATGACAGCTGGGCAATGCGTGTATACATATATATATATATATATATATAATGTGTACATGCTTAAGGACACCACGTCAACTCACGAGTTGCTGCCACTCACTACCTGCCTGCCCCTCTCATACCAACCGAATAATGGAGAAAAACATACATTGAAACATTTTTGTGCCGACATTTTATGACATTCAATTTATAGTTAGGTGTGCAGTTGGGTGCCTTGTGCACCTCCCAAACTTCACACACACACACACACACACACATGTGTGTATATACAACTGCAAATTGCAACACTGTCACACCGAACACCCCATTCACACTGGCAGACAGAACTGATTATTTATGGTTTAAATTATTTAAACTTCAAGTCTTTGACAGGCAACAGAAAATGGTTATATTTTTGTTTGCTATTCCATGCCACAGCTATGTGCATAAGCAAAAGCAGATTATGGATCTAAGCAATAGACAACTCTCGGATTAGGTGCCACACAGCCGCACCGAGCAGCATCAGCTGAAGTTTTATTTTATTTTAAAGCGGCTGCAAAAACATACCCAAAATGGATGGGGGAAATAAGGACGAGCAGCAGGCGGGGGATATCATTGTTATGCAATTGCTTGACGCTTCAGCAAGTTGCGGGATCAATAAATAAAGTTTTAAACAACTCTATATATATAAGAGTACTAAACTACATTGATATATATATACTATATATGGCAAACTGAAAGATGTATTTACAGGCAAAATTGTATTGCTTTGTGTGCTAAGATTTTAAGATTTCCAATCTATTAATTCTATTGAGATAAATTCTCAGTTTCATATTATTCTAATTTATCGTTCTGAATTTATTTGTATATATCTCTATATAATATTATTATTTATTATTATATATTTATCTTGATTAATTTGAATAAACCATCCATTTCAAACATATTTCGTCGACTGAGAGAAAGAGAATTTAATATTTTAATATGTATATATCTTAATTTAATACATACAAAACTTATTTGCCTTACTCAGTTTGTGATCTATATGATTGGAGCATTTAGCAATTTTAATGATTTTCATTTAAGATATGAACATGTGGCACACTCGAACGAATGCACACGCAATTGAGGCACAAATAATCAAATATATAGATGAAAGGTGAGATGAGACAGATGGTGGATGGAGGATGGAGGATGGAGATTGGGGACAAGTAAGTGCTCGACATTATACTGGGAACGCAAGCTGGCAATTAAATGAGATTTGAACAACTTGCAATTAAAGGAAAAGATATGTGAAAACTTGAATGAAAATTCAATATGTGAATTTACATATTTATTGCAAAAGCAAACTTGGTAATGGGGGTAATATCATACATAAATAAGACCAAGCCAACCACAAAATGTAATCACGGAGAGAAAGAGAGAGAGACAGTAAATGAAAGAGAGAGAACAACAGAGAGAAAGAGATATGCTTTTGGTTGTTGTTATCAACAGCAATGCATATTTAAAGAGACTTTTGTCAGCAGTTGAAAAGCAAACTTTTCGAAAAGGCATTGTGGAAGCCATCGTGGAGCAACATGATTTGGGCCACTGAATAAATGATTATCGGGAAATTAACTCACGGATATCGCATAATTATTAACAAATCAATGGAAAAGTCAACTACATAGAAAAATGTCAGTCAAATTAACCAATACTGTTGCCGCGAAAAAAAACCTACAAGCCATATGAATTCCAATGTGCGAGGGTTTTCTGTGTTATTTATGACAATCTATCGATCCATTTATCGATAATGATTGCATTATTGAATATTAAATGAAATATAAATATATTGAATGAAGTTGAACTATCAAAACATAATATTTCGACATCAGTGATTCTAAAAACACTGTTCTGCAACAACAGTTACCTAATTAATATTTAGTTGGGCTTTTCAAATGCTTTGTTGAAATCGCTTACAGCTTACAAGCGGTCTAAGGGGGGGGAATGGGAACGAAGGTTGGGGTATGCTTGTGGTTTTGGCTTGGTCATGCAGTTTGTGTTTTTCGAATAATTTTTATACTTTTGCTCTCAGTGCTGTGAAGCATTTGACCAACTTCCGTTTGCCTTCATTTTCTGCAATGTCTCGAAATGAGGAAATTGCAAAATCCAGGACAACACTGAGTGAGCGAGAGAGTGGAGAAAAATGGGTGGAACAGAGAGAAATGTAGAATAGGAGACTCATATGTCCGGAACAAGTTTTGGCAACAACCAAATTGTTGGCAGCTCTCTGAGATGCCCTAGAAAATGAAAACAAAATTTTCGAGAAAGTTTGGTTGAAAGATTGGAAGCGGCTTGGCACTAAAATCCCATTTAAACAAAAAAAAAAAAACAGCAAAAAAAAATGGGAGCAAACGATGAAAATTGGAACACGTTGAAGAGCAAAAAGCCTTGGCAATCCATATGAATATATCATTATATATATATTTAGGAGCTATTAAACTGTATTTAGAGTACTTTCTCATATATATATATATATATATATATTTGAAATTTATTATTGCTTTTATGTTGTGGACGTAAGTGTGTATTTCGATAAATAATAATTTAATTTAGTGTAGAATGGTTGAATTCAAATAATGTTTACTAAAATGAAACTCTGAACTGAATTTCCATTTACCAATGCTCAGAGCTAATATTCCCTCTAATTCGGCAAAAGAAAAACAGTATTTGAAAAACGTAAAAAAGATTTTTCTGCTTTTGTTTTGTTTTGTTTTGTTTTGGGCACAGAAAACATTTTTTTTTTCTTTATTTTTTAACTAACAGTTTTGACTTCATATAGACGCTCTGCTCGGTGTTTGGTGTTGGATTGGTATGATTGGGCGGGTCAGAGAGAAAGAGATTGAAATAAAAAAAAAAAAAAGTGCAAAGGTTACAAAGTTGTTGTGTTCATTTTGTTGTAGTTGATGTTGTTGTTGTTGTTGTTGCGGTGAGTCTCGCACGCAACTTTTGGTTATTACTTTTGTTGTTGCTGTTGTTTTTTGTTATTCTTGTTTTTGCTATCGTCTTTTTGCGGCTTGGCACGTGGTCGCTGGCTGGGTGGGCACAGATAATTGACACACACACACACACACACACACACACACACACAAACACACACAAACACTCACACACACATGCATACCAATGGGGTTGCTGTAGTTTGTCACCTTTTTGTTGTTGTTGCTGCTGCAGTGTGTGTTGCTTTTGCCGAGTTTTACAATTAATTTACGACAATTTAAATTTAAGTGTATATTTTATAACGCTAACAACGAGCAACAATAACAACAATAACAACGAAAACAACAACAACAACAACGGGCAACAGCAATTACAGCAACGGCCCCAAAAAGTATGCAGCAATTTTTTTCTTTCACTTTTGCCCCACGGCTTGCATTGCTACGGCAAATTGCACACAATTGTGTATGTGTGTGTGTGTGTGTTTCTGTGTGTATGTGTGCTTAGTTTTGTGCTTCTAATTTCACATTGTAGTCGTGTTGTTGCTTTTGCTACTATTATTTTGTGTTGTTTTATTTTTGGCTTGCTTAATGCCATTAAAACTTTTTGTCTAACAGACCGAGAATCGACAACAACAGCAACCAGGACGAGTCGCAGTGCTGCACAATGTGCCATAGACAAAGTGTGTGTGTATGTGTTTGTGTGTTTGCTATGTTACTAGTGGATGAGCAATGGGACATCGGGAGTTTAGGGCAAAAATAGAGACTGGTAACAATGTTACTTGTTATTAACATTTATAGTTTCGTGTTGAGCAGACTTTAGTGTGTGCATGTGTGTGTGTGTGTGTGTGTGTGCATTTGTGTGTGTGTGTGTGTGCATGGGTTTGTGAGTTTATGTTGAAGAATTTGTGACTGCCTGTTTGCTGCTGAAATTAGAGCTGGAAAACTATGACTGCCACACGAGTGACACACGTGACATTCAAAGTTCGATTTGCGTTTTGCTGCATGTTGCAAAAAAGTTGCTCCAACAATGTAGCAAGTTGGCAACTCTCTTGTGCAACGGCATGTGGCAGCTAGCCGCAATACAGTTGCGCCCGTCCAACAAATATTAAGTGGCCAACATTTAATTAAGCTAAGTGCATGCCAGAAATCAATGAGCCCAGCAAAGTTGTACTGACCTGCTACCTCCAGTATTTAACTAACAAGCTAACCAACTAACCGAGCCAACAACCCATTTAAGCGGAGCCTTAACAGAGCCCGATTCGTGTAAGCACGCTGTGGCATGGTTGACGGCCAAACTATGGGTTAACTGAGGCATGCGGCTGCAACATCGCCAACCCCACCAACCAGTTATATACTGACTTTTTTTTTGTACAGATTATTCGCTGTTTAAAGTGTTGCACAAAAAAAAAAAAACACAAAAAATTTAGAGAAACCCATTTCACATAATCCTCATTGCTACTTTTGAATTTTGTATAATTCTGCTTGTTGTGAATATTATCTCGTTCAACTTGGCAACAACTTTTATTGCATTATTAACTTTTGCGAAATTTAATATTCGAAATAAGACTATCAAATTTGTTATAAACCTTTAAGTATGTTTTTTTTTTGTTCTTAGCATTTAGGGGAAAACTTTCATTTGTTCTTAACAAAAATGTTGTTAATCTTTAGACAGTTATCGGTTAATCGAACACTTTTTTTTAGCTATAAATCTGTGAATCTGCACTTTAAAACGCGACTCGACTGGCTGAAATTCTTTTCCACTGGTTCTTGCCACAACTGCCTCAAAGAGAGCACCGCAGGCGGCACAACGTAATTTTTTATGGCCAGCAAACACACACACACACACACACACACACACACACACACACACACACATACACACACACTCAGTGAGACACAAAAACCTACATATATACAGAGAACAGTTGTTCGTTTTTCATTGGTGTATTTTATGTTAATTTTTATTGCTCGCTGCTTGCTGATTTTTATTATTCTTGTTATTGTTGTTTTTGGCATTTGAATTAATTTTATTTATTTCTGATTTTTTTTTTCCTTTTTTGTTGTGTGTTTTTTTGGTTGTTTATTTACTTTTGCTTAATTAGACGCAGCGCTTGTTGATGTTAAATATATATATATATATATATATATGTATATATAAAACAGCAAAACTTCCAAATTTCCACACATCCACACACACACACATACACACACACACACATATACACACACACACACACACACACACACAATTATAGACAATCCGCCTAAATACACGCCAAGCTTTCATTGTTTTCTTTTTTTTTCTCCTTTTTTTATGTTAGCCTGGCTAAATCCAGCTGCAGTGAAGCGCACAGCCAAACGAAATTTTCATTCGATTTTTTTTTTCTTTTTTTTTTGGTTTGTTGAAATTGAAGTTGTGTTTTCAAATCAATCGCCTAGAGCCCCTCGTCCCCTCGTCCCGTCGTCCCCTCGCAACTCAAATTCAAATTGGCGGCTGCTTTGTGAATGTTCTCGACATATTTGGAATTCGAAATTTGGTGTTTTGCAGCGAATGTGAAAATGTGATTCCAACTGAATTTGTTTGCTTCTTCTGTATTTTATGCATATATATATATATATATTTTTTTTTTTTTTTGGAATTTCAGCAAATATAATTATAAAGGTTTAAAATGTATTTGATCAGTCAATTGAACTTGAAAAGCAATCACGCTAAATTGCATAAGTGCCATTTTTTTTGCAGTGGCATATTGATTAAACGGGACATGTGCATTAATTCAGATTTTTATTTTATTAAATATTAACCTGTGTGTGTGTGTGTGTGTGTCCTCTATAATCAACATCATAAAGCTCAACAAAATGTGGGCGATAAATGTAATTTGTTATATGTAATGAATTTTAATTTATGTAGAGAAATTATCATTGGTAAATCGCTTAACTATTATTGAACCACTTTGCGAAACACTTTTGGACCCATCAATAAATGCAATTTGTTAAATTATTTGTGACTTGACTTTTAAGTGTATTTTATATTAACATGAAATTAAATATTAATTTGCTTCTCATCATGAAATAATATAATTAATAAATAACAATTTGAAAACCAGGCTAGCTTTGGCATGGTTGACAAGTCAGTTCAAGGATTATATATAGTATATCGTAAAGTGCTAGAAATCGCATACATTAAATATCTATAATATATATATATATATATATATATATAATAAATACATCATTTGGCCAAAGATAAAGCTGCCAAACAACGCTTAAGGCTAAATGGTTTGGCAACGATGCTCGAATGAGATACATATATATATATACACACACATCTATATATATATATATATATATAATCATGTACACTTGGCTGACTGCCTCTGCCCCTATTCCTTGGCTGCCTGAATGTCTGCATAATTAAAAACGATGGATCGGCGTCAATTGATTGGCCTGCGGCTAATGCAACTGCTGAATGCTATGGCTGATATATGTGTGTGGGAAGGGGTGACTGTGGGGGAGGGGGTGGGGAAATGACAGATTTGCATTGCTGTAAGCTCCACAGCGCTGCAATATTAAAAAGCCAACGGCAAGTGGCATCGGAGCTGAACGAATCGAATTTATATTTGAGTATCGCAGAATAATAAAGGTGTCTCAACAAATCGGTTGGGTGGCTGCCACGCCCCCCCAAGCCCATCGTAAGAGAATTTATACACAGGTTTATTTTGGTATTTCATGTATATGTTTCGATTATTTTTTTGCTCGATTTGCGAACGCGTTGCTGCAAAACAATTCTTACGCTTTTCCTATAACGTTCTCATTTTATTTTTTCTCAATTTTTTTTTCAGGTTGTTCTGGCATTTCTTTTGAAGTTAGTGGCTTAACTAAAGAGGATACTATGGGAGGATGCTATGGGAGGATACTTTGAGAGGATACTTTGTGAGGATACTTTTGGTACGGGGGTGATAATTCCGCACGCTGTGCGAGAATAAGGCGAACAAGTGGATGAAAATGTTTGACACGGATAAAAGCGAAGTGCAGTCAGTGTCAGAGTCAGACTCAAAGCTAGTCTGTGTGTATGTATGTGTGTGTGTGTGGATGTGTGTGTGTATGTGTGTGTGTGTTGATCTGTTGTGTATGCCGTGCTGTTGTCGCATGTCTTGTCGCTACTTCCGTTTCAGCAGCATCAGCAGCAGCTTGTCCTTTGACGCAAAATTTGAAAATAATTTACAATGACGTCATCGCTGCATGTGGCACAGCTTCTCTCTCTCTCTCTCTCTATGTCCCTCTCGCTTTCTTTATCTGGCTGCATAAGTTGTATGTTTATATAACATTCCACACCACAATCCAGCCAAAAACCCAGCCTGCAACTACGAGGCCTACAGTGCGTATGCTTGGCCTTCAAATTGGCTTCAAGCCTCCCCGATCAATAAGTTCTTGTGTTTCCTTCTTCATTTCACATTTGCTATATATACATATATATATATATATATATATGTATATTTTTATTTTATTTGTTTTTATTTAAGTTTTCTTTTTTTTTCTGCTATTTCTATTGCTTGTTGAGTCGTAAAAAGAATTACGCAAATGCCAAGTGTAAAAAAAAATAGGACGCAAATAAAACGAGCAAAATGCAAAATAAAAATAAAAAATACACCAAATAAAAAGCAGAGAAAAGCACAGCCAAGGTGTGTGTGTATGTGTGTGTGTGTGTGTGTGTTTGTGTTGTGCTTGTTTCAAATTAAAATCACGCATATCACGTGAAGCACACACACACATACACACACACACACACACAAACATCTCTATGGGTCACGGCATATTAAAAACCAAAACTCGCCGCAGTGCGTAACTTTTTGGCCAGGCCTTAAGCTGCTGCCTTAACACATCAGACACACTACCCAATCCCCCGCTCAGCTACAACTCCGGCCCTTCTGCTACATGTTATGCTGCCAAAAAAAAAAAAAAAAATTTATATATATATGTGCCACAAAAAAAAAAAAAAAAAAAAATGGTTGCGGCAAGCAAATAATTTGTAGCGCCCAGTCAGCAGTTGAAATGGAGAAACTGTGCAGACGAGTGCTAAGTTAATGGGCAAGCAGAGAACGGCATGGGAATACAGATAGAGAGAGGGAGAGAGTGAGAGACAGAGAGAGAGGGAGAGAGTGAGAGAGAAAACGGCTTAGAGAGATAGAGAGGCTAGATGGGTGGACAGCAGTGCAATACTAATATTTGTGAAAGACATGACTTTAAAGCCAATCAAATTCTATTACGCTAGATAAATGTCAGCATTGGACTTAACAGCATCGCTGTCTGTGAATTGATTAGCCAAGTCGACCGGCAGATACCCTTTAAATAATTCTAAAGTTTCATTTATATTAATACATTTTTCATAGTTGGTTTTATTCAATATTTTAAGCTTTATTTTATTTTTATTTATTTTTATTAAGCAATAATAATAATAAAAAAAATTAGTTACACGAATTTGAAAAAAGAAAGACTTTTTAGTTTCTTTAAATATTTATTTTTTAAATATAATATTCGCCTGGCAACAAGAACTAAAACAGAAAACGAGCTAATAGAGAACAAAATGGAAATATTTTTCCACTCAGGTGAAACTGGTCAGTGCAAACAAAGTGGAAAAACATAAAAACTCAACTTAATTACAAATATGATTCGATTAAATGGCATAACGAAATAACATGAAAATGAAATAACTGCAAGTTTATTATATAATTTGATTTCAAATACGAATATATGCAACCGTTGGTTTTCATTCTTTTTTTTGGAAAACCTAGAAATGTTCGGCACGAAAATACCCTGTAGCGAATGAGTAATCAAAACTGTAGAGTCTCCCAAATAGGCATTTGCTTTAAATATATTAATTCATAGATAGAAAATCCTCACTCTAAAGTACGCAATGAAGCCAAACCAAGCCGTTTTGCACTTCTCCATTATTAAATGGTAGTTAATTGGAAAAAAACAACAAAAAATTAATATGTATTTAAGCGCAATCCAAACAACATGCCAAAGACCTGAATATATTAATTTAAATTTTAAATATCTGCACACAATTTAAAACACGGAAAAAATGTGTTAAAAACGGAAAATCAATTTCGAATTTAAAACAGTTGAAACAAAAATAGAAAATAAAAACTCCACACACACACAAACACACACACAGATAAATAAATTCAAATTATTAATGGAGTTGTTGTATCACAACGCTTTCAAGTGGCTTCTGGGCCTATTTTTATGAAGCATTCAGTGGCAGTGGCACCACGCACCACACGATTGCTGAGCCACCTACTCAGTAAGCCACCTAACAACTTCCTTCAGCCCCACGGCAAAGAAAAAACCAGGATTGCTGCAGTCGAGTGAGCTCGACTATGATATACCTTGCATCGAATATCACTTTAAAGAGTGCCTCTTATCAATGGCAGTCTTTTTTTTCAAAAACCCCATCTGAAATCAGCGACTTACATATACATGCATATGTATGTGTAAGTATGTGTGCAAGTATGTGTGCAAGTATGTGTGCAAGTATGTGTGCAAGTATGTGTTTGTAAGTACACAAACATATTTGCAGTTGCGTCAATAATCATGCCATGCTTGCACCTGCTGAGAGATAAAGATATCAATGGGAGAATTACTTATATGCTTCTTATCCGATCTTGATGAACCTTTTCCCGTCGATAAGTATTATTTATTATTATCTCAACATCTATATATATATTTTATCTAATAGTGCTATAGATTATAATTATCGATATGATGAATTTGTCTTGATCTGCAGGAGTTATACGAGAACTTCTATTCCATCTATTTTGTGTAGTCTAAGGAGAGGCAGATGATTGGACGTGGCTATATCGTTTTAGCTGTTGATCCTCATCCAATATATATATATATATATATACGACACTTGATGTGATCGGAGATGCTTTCTATATATATATATATATATATATATAGATTGGTTTGCCCAAAACCTTTACCCTTTTATCCGCTTTTAATGGGTTCTGTGTAAAAATATGTAACTGTCGAAAATGTGCGTGCGAATTGTTCTCAGTTCTTCAACTGAGCAAATTGCTGTTGTTTGAGGGGGTATGTTGTTGTCGTTGTTTGGTTGCATGTTGAAAGTTCAATCAAAGTTAAAAAAGCGTTACTTAAGCCAAGGCTAAGCAAGCGGCGCCGTCACGCCAACTGACTTTTAGCTTCAGCTATGAAAATCAAATATGAAAATTGCTTAGCTTAATTTAATGTTAAAGCGCCACCTGGCGTTAAGAGCTGTTTCGCTTGAAGACTTCATATATATATATATATTTTTTTATTTATATATTATTTATGAATTTTAGTTTATATTATTATTTTTTTTCTTTTTTAAGCTTGGAATTTGGATTTATTTTTGTTTTATATTTGTGGTTTTTAGGTTTGACAAAAGCGAAAAAAATTATTGAATTTATGTAGTTTTTTTTTTAGCGCCACCTGACGCAAAAAAATCGTTGGCACTTTGAATTGGGTTCGCTGTTAAACATTATTAATTTAAATAATGCCTTTTTTTGTGGCTTTTTGCTCTCCCTTGTGCCTTATTCGATTTGGGTCAAAAGCAGCGGCGTCAACGCGTCGTATGCGCAATATTTGTATTTTATTATTCATATAATTTTGTTCTGCTTTTTGATGTCGCATTTGCCAATTGGGTTTCACTCAACTTCTACTCTTCAACTTGCTATATTATTTTCAATTCTCATATGACAAAATAATTGTATTTGCAATGTTTTCGTGCATATTTCGAAAACATGTTAATTTCGTTTTTTTTTCTTTTTGCTTTAAATTAATCATATTAGAAACTGTTGCCAAAATGCCTTTTGGGCGTAAAAATGAAATTAAAGCCGCGAGGCTTATGTAACCAAATAAATAGGAAATCGAATTGCAGTCGATTGGCGACTTTAATGTCGATGCACAATTCCAAATCCAAATTATAGCTGAAATGGACTTGATGAACTTGGCTAAAATATTCATTAACTGCGTCTCCAGGAAGCAGTTAAGTGCGCTCCCGGGCAAAGTTTCCAGTTGCCGCTGTCAAGTTGCATGTGGCATTTGGGTATGGGTGGAGGTGGAGGTGTCTAGGTAAATTATGCTGCAAGTTGCAAGCTGCGCTCTACACGCTGCACGTTGCATTAATTAAGGTAAACAAACAAACGACTGAGCGAGCGAGTGGCTTGATGAGTTGTTGGATTGTTGGGTTGTTGGGTTGGTGGGTTGTTGTGGGTGGTTTGTCGTCATTCTAACTGTAATTGTAATTGTAACTGAGACTAGATGCAGTCTCAAGTCTTTTATTTGCTTGCCGCATGCAGCAGCAGCAGCAGCTGCAGCAGTTGCACTAATTTCGCTGTTGCAGGCAAACAAAGTTTAATGGTTGCTTCATTTTTTTTTTGTTTTTTTTTTTTTTTTTGGGTTATTTGCTTTCATCTTTGTCATCTTTTTGGGCGACGCTTCAAACACCTTTTGCAAGCTGAGGTTAACGTTGACACGCACAGACACAGACAACAAAAACAACAAAATAACACGATGAATAAAATGTGAATACGGGTAAAATAAACAAGAACACTGACAGCAACACGGGAGCGCGCGGGAAACTGAATGTGGCACGCATCTGCCGGGCCCCGAGGCAGCTAAGATGCAGGAGCAGCGCCGCAAAGGCTGCCAACTGATTGACGGACTGAATGAATGATTGACTGACTGACAACCGACCGAACAACTGACTGACTGACTGACTGAGTGATTGACTGAGTGATTGACTCACTGACTGACTAACTGGCTGACTGAATGATTGACGACGTAAACGACGACAGCCGCCACGCGCTACGTGGAACGCGGTACGTTGTGACGACGTGACTGCGACTGCGACGACTGAGCGTTGCAAATGGAGCCAGTCCCACAGAGTGCCCAGCCAAGCGTCGCTTGCCCCAAAGCCGAGCCGAGACGAAGCCGCCCCGAAACCGACCGAATGCCAACCAAAACCAAACCAAACCAAAACGAGCCCAAAGCACGTGCGATTGCTGCAGTCGCTCGGCTCAAATGCTGTCTCCGCTGCTGTTGTAGTCGCTGCTTCTGCTGCTGCTTCTGCTTCTGCTGCTGGTGCTGCTGGTGCTGCTGCTGCGGCTGCACTCTGCGTGTTGTGTGCCCGGCAGGTGCTGGCGCTGCCAACACAGCAGCAGCAGTAG
Source organism: Drosophila melanosoma (assembly GCA_035042045.1). Lineage (NCBI taxonomy): Eukaryota > Metazoa > Arthropoda > Insecta > Diptera > Drosophilidae > Drosophila > Drosophila melanosoma. The sequence goes on from JAWNLY010000176.1 coordinate 2,591,138, forward strand.
CAGCAGCAGCAGCGGCAACAGAAACTGCCAGAAGCAAAGGCAAATAGTTTTAGTGCCACTTGGCACGAACATGTAAAAGAACACCAAAAAAAAAAAACAACAAAAAAAAAGGAATTAAACAAGAGTAAGCAAAAATAACAGCTTTGGACTGGGCGCAGGACTACGACTCCGTCTCCGACTCCGACTCCGTCTCCGACTCCGACTCCGACTCGCACTCGGACTCGGAATCCGATTCCAATTCAAACTCGGACATGGCTTAAGCAAATGCTGAAAAAAGAAGCAACAAAAAAAAAAAAACACGAAAAGGCAAAAACAAAATAAAACCAAAAAAAAATAAACCCAAAAAAAATAAACCCAAAAAAAAAAAATACTATTTAAACGAAGCGCTGACTGAACATGCCTGAGCACTGGGGGCAGCGGGGCAGGCAGGCAGGCAAATGAGGGCATTGGTGGGGCGGAGGTTCGGGCAGGCAAGGAGTTGGAGCGCTTAAGGCTAAAAGCCATGGGAACATGGCTCATTCGACTGACCAAAAGAACGCGGTCGCGACTAAAACGAGCTAATGGAGTTTGGGGAAGGACTAACAGGCAAACAGGCGACACAGCGACCGGTCAGCGCGCGATGTGTAGCTTGTGGCACGAATAACAAAAACTACACACACACACACGCACACACACACACATACTCACAAAAATAACACACGTACAGGTATTGGCCAAAAGCCGAAAGTAGGTGAAAAGTGTAAATGGAAAAGAAACAGACGATAAAGCGAAAATCGAATTGAAATAGGTTTTGGCCACATGTGTCTGTGTGTGTTTGTGTGTGTGTGTGTGTGTGTGTAAGGCTGGTTATAAACATGAACACACACACACAGGCACACCTGCACACCCATGTGTATTATTTATGTTGTGCTTTAAAAAGCCGCTAGCCAATGTGGCCTTTTTATTATTATTATTTGTTTGCTTCTGTTGGCCTTTGGACAAGGCATATGATTAATCTAATGCAACCACAATGGACTAGCCCCTCTCGCACTCCTCATCTCTCTCTCTCTCTGCCTCTCTTTCTCTCTCTGTCGCAATAGCCTCTTTTCTCTCTCTCTCTCCCTCTCTCTCTCGATTAATTTCTTTCTCTCCGTGCTGCAGTACAGCGTATCGCTTTCTCTCTCCGGTTCTCTGGACGCTTTGTGTCACGTGTGCACTTGAACGCGCCAACTGAAAGCCATTGGCGCCGCAAAGACCGCACACACAAAAAAAAAAAAACACCAATAACATCAACAGCAAAAACAACAACAAGTAGAACAGCAAACAGCAAAGTGCAACATAAAAAGAAAAATTATAAACAGTACACAAAACGTGGCATGCAAATGCAGCGCGCCTACATGGCGTATGTTTAATGCAATTGTTCATAAGTAAACACACATGAACTCTATACATATATATACATATATATATATGTATATATATACATACACATATACATATACATGTACATATATATATATACTTGTGTGTTTGCTGAGCAGCTTTTGCTTTTGCTGCAAGTCCAGCTTTCAGTTAGGGTCGCCGGCTGGTCGAACTTAAAAGCTTTTGCAAAGCTTTAAGCTGTCAGAGGACACAAACCTGAGCTTTAGAGCTTCGCCGGCAGTTACCACAAAAGCATCACACGAAAGCTTTTACCAAAAAGCTTGCATTAAGGCTCTGTGTTTGCAGAGCGCTTCACATGGCGAATGAGTAATATTTAAAACATTTATTTGTACACAACAAATGCCACACACAGTTTCACAGCTATAATTAACAAAGTGCAGTTTTGCGAAACAACGGCATATTCGATAACTGCTTTTCCTTCTGGGTATTAAGCTGGACAACAGTGGCTAGCTATTTGTACGACTAAAACAGATTTAATATAGAACTTTAAACTTGATGTACCCTAAATGGTTTTTTTTTTGGGTATGCAACAAATATATATTCTCGATTAGGATATATGATGATTTCAGACATAATAGGAAGCTTATAGAAGTCAAACTATATTTCGCAATAAGCTAATAACACAATGTAACATACACGGTTGCATACACGATTGCAATGTAACTAGAGATCGATAACAATGATGATTAGCCTAAACTAATCATGATCATGCAAAAGACTCATTAATTTACCAAGCTAAACATTGTACAATACCCAACCAGAACATATTATTGTTGGAATTATATGTTCATCAGCTCAGGATTCCCATTTATTTCTACGGTCTTTCGCAGCACTAAACTTCCATTCACATTTTTAAACAACTTCGGCTTTGAAAGAGATTTTCAAATGTACCCAGAATTATTAACTAGTAAAACATGAAAGAATGACAAAGCTGTCAACTTTACAAAATGAATACATTGAATACTTTAGTCGAATTGCCAGATAGATAAAAATATAGACAAATGGCTATTTTGTGCTGCCTATATTTGGGCGCATTTTATAGATATATTGTAAGTAAAAAATATAATTTGAAATATGACTTAACTGATACTGAATAATAAGTTGATATTGATTTGTGACTTACCTGAAGATTATAGTCGCAGCATGGCATCAAGTTTGCGAGTGCAATGGAAATAGAGAAGGAAGAGTCAAGAGATTAGTTGGGTATTTTGTTAAAAAAAAAAACAAACAAAAATATGATGAAACTACAATTGCAGCAATTGGCAATTGGCAATTGAATTTGAGCGCTAAGCAAAGGCAACGAGAAGCAATGTGCAATGTGCTTAAAAGGCCCAAAAGCAAACAAGCTGAAACGGAAATCGAGAATCGAAAATCGACAATTCCAAATTGCGTATTGAGAGCTGCATTTCGGCTTGACATAGATATGGATCTATATTAACAGTTACATATATAGACCTACACACAGTTATATATAGATGATATACACACACAAAATTCACACATTTAGTAACGAGGAGGAAGGAGGTTTGAGATTGGCTCTTTGTTGGTTTTGTTTTGATATTTTCAGTTTTTAGTTTTCAGTTTTCATTTGGTAATTGTTTTTTTTTTGTTTTTTTTTTTTATTATTTCGCAACTTACCCGCCAGCAACAAGAATCATCTGCATGTTGCTCAGTTGATGTGTTTTTTATTGTTCTTGTTTCTTGTTGAGGGTGTGTTGGGGCGGGGTGTGTGTGTGCGTCGCAGCAGATATCCTGATTGGCACTCACACACGCTTAGGTAGGACTGGCGCCCGGTCTGCTCCTGCTCCTGCTGGCTGCTGCAACTGCAACTGCAACGCCAACTGCTGCAACAACTGCAACATGTCGGCCAGCACTCAATTTCCGCCCTATTTTTAGCCGTTTTTGTTATTTTGATTTTGATTTTGGTTATTACTATTATTTGTATTATTATTTTTTGATTACTTATTGTCGTGTTGTGTTTGGTCGTTTTTTGCTTTAGATTGCTAGATGCGTGAAACCGCACAACTCCATTTGGTAAACAGCATTTCCTCTTAGTTTACTTTACCACTGCAATATACACACACAGACACACACACACACACACATTTATTCAACATGAATTGGCAAGCAAATAGAACCAACAACAACAACAACATCAACCACAAATACAGCAAAAACAATATCAAGTTGCAGCTTTCACCTCACATCGCTTGCAACAGGTTGAGTCCTCGAGTCAGTTATTTTACAAATTATACCCTCTTGCAACACATAATAACTGGCTGAAACCTTTCGAATAATATCCAAATCTCAAACAAATATTGGCATTAAGTAAAACAAAAACAGATTTGCAGAATGTGCTCTTAAATTGTGTATCATTATTTTAAAATTATATTATTTTTATTGTAAACACTTGATTTGTGTTTTTTGTAAAGAAGAAACTAAATTTTGAATAATTACCAGAAATGTATATATCTGTTTGAAACGATATGTTATGGGGATAAACACTATTTAAGGAGCAACATGATTTATTTTCATTTAAGTAAAAATAGATAAATTGTGAAAAAAAAAACAACCCTTAAATGGCTCACAATGAAAATAATTTAACATTCCTATAAAATAAATAAACAAACTCGATTCGATTTCTTGCAAATAGATATATATAAATGGCAGTAAATCAATGCATATTCGTGAAAATCAGGCTTTTTTTTATTTATTTTCAAATATATTCACTTTATGTGAAATAAGTTTCAAGTTACATTTGTGTAAAGCGCAAAATGCGCATTAAAATAATCACAAACAGAATCAGAAAAGCAGTGATTTATTATCGATTTATAGATACAGACCAGACTAAAATACTGAGTAGAAAACTTGAATTTCTCAGCAGACAAAATTGTTTTGTTTAAGTAAATTAAGGTCGCAAGGGGTGAAGTGATGAGTGAAGGCAATTTGCCATGTTCTTTTGGCATAACTTTTTGGCTGCTCACTTAATGGCCAATAACAATGGTTTTAAAGTTGGGCAAATACTAAATTGCTTTTGGACTTTTATTGGCTTTGCCCTTTTTGTTTGATATCGAAAAACTTTATAAAGTTTCCGCCCACTCAAAATCAAATCAAATGAGTTGGCAAAGTTCAAAATGTGCACTTCCAGCCTGGTTGTACCAATCGACCAACTAAAGAGGCTACTTTGGCCAACAAAATAATAGCAAAATACTAATTATTCGATACGCATTGGTTCAACTGATAGTCAAGTGCATGCCACGGACGAGTGGATGTATTCTCACATGGGGCATGCAACATTTCGCATATAGTTTGTTTAGAATGTGCATGCTTGAAACCAAATAGTTTCGTACATTTTTTGCAGAAAACTATTTCCATTTGACATTCATAAAAACACACACACACACACGCACACACACTTTGCACAGTGCCTGCACTTAAGTTATTTAACACGCATATTTACAATATTTTGAGATTTTTGTTGTGGGTTTTTTTTTTGGTTTTGTGACGGTCACATTTACACATTTACACAGTGAAAGTGAGAGTTGAAAGTTGAAATGAATGTTGTAGCTAAAGTTGCTAACAAACTAAAAGTTATTTGCAAATAACTAAAGTTTGCTTCTTACTTTTAGCAAGTTGTGTTTTTAGTTTGCTCTCTTTGTTGTTCTTGTTGTTGTTGTTGTTATTGTTGCTGTAGTTGTTTTGGCTGTCTGCCGATGTTGCTGTTAACTCTTGTTATTGTTGTCACTCATGTTGTGGCTTACCTCGAGCCACATGTTTATCTCGTTGTTGTTGTTGTTGTTGCTTTAAGTACACTTGCCTTTTTCTCTGCGCTGCCCCCAAATATCGTAGTATATTAAATGCATTTGCCCTGCATATTATTTACACTCTTTTTTTGAGTTATATAAATAAATTTTTTTTTTTTTGGTTTTGTGTTTTACGCAATTTGATTGTTACCCATTTTCTAATTTATATTGAATTGGGTTTGGCCTAAAATTAATTGAGATTTGTTTTGTCTCTGTTTTGACCGTTTCGTTTCGTTTCGTTTTGTGTCAATGCGTTGTGTGTTTCTTTTCAAATTGTTTCATTGCGTTGCTCTCTCACAAGGTCGACGGTATGCTACAAACATATATATATATATACATATATATATATATGTGCGTCTCGCTCGCACACGCGCACAGCTGTTTTGGCACGGCTGCGAGCAGCTGTTCACTGACAGCCGGCGGGGCAAAACTCGTGTCGACTCGAGTCCACTAAGCAATAGTCTGCGTGTGGGTGAGTGGGCAAAAGGGGGAGGGTGAAGTAAGAGGACGGGTTGGAGGTGTGTTTGGGCCCAGCTTCTGCCTTAAGTTAAACGGACGACGGCGGCGGCGGCGGCGTTAACTGCAATTGAGTTGCGCTCAACTTGGCGCCACACGGCCAACTGACAGCGATGCCAACGGTTTTCATTTTGTTGTTACGGTTATATTTTTTTTCTGTTGTTGATGTTGTTATTGCTTTGGCTTTTGCTGTTGCTCTGTTTAAATTAATTAATTAAGCACAATTTAACTTGGGGTCGCACACATTTAATTACAAAAATAAAATGTTAAGTATACACCACCAGGAGCCAACAATACCCCAGAGTTTACACACAATAACGAGCAAACGCACACATAAATGTATACAGGAAAAAAACAACAACATATAGACAGATATATGAGTACGTATCTGTACATAAATACACAATAGACACGATAACATGTGGATTTTTTTCAAGTTTCAGTTTTTACAATACAATTATTTTCTTTCCTTTCCTTTGTTCATAAATATTTAATTGTATTATTCTTATTAATATTATAATTATTCATGCATAATTTTATACGATCTCACTAACTCTGATCTTTTTAATATAATAATAATCTGATGTTAAAGTATTTTTATTTTCTTAATTGGTGGCTCGAATTAATTTTATTATTAATTATTGGCAATCCAAAATATTTAAATATAATTGTGGCAAAATTGCTTTATATAATTGATTCTCAATTATTCACTTGAAACTGCAATATAACTAATTCGTTTTGTCTTTTTCGTGACTAGCGCATGCTCGTGTCACGATGGAGATTGTGACACGAGGCGAACTCTAATGCAGAGAAAGTAATACAGTTAGTTTGGTGCCGTTAAATAAACGTAAATAAACGACGACAGTTGCGGTAAATGTGTCATTGTTATGCCCGAAAGATGGATGGGGTGGGGAAGGGTAAAACGAATTTGGCTGGTTAGCAAATTCAATAGGAGAAGCATGCGCTAGACACACACACACACAAACACATACACACACACACACACACGCATACACAGCGTGCACAGAGAGAAATGCAGGGCAAGCGAAAAGCGCGGTTTCATCTACAATTCGTTTTCATTCTCAGGAAAATTTGTTTACATTTGCAAAAAACCGGGCATGAAAAAACCAAATTAATGTAAACTTTGCGGTAAGACGGGACACACATACACACGCATTTACTGAGAGAGAAACAGAAAGAGATAGAAGATAGACAGACTCATTCGCAGACGCACAGTCTCTCACACTCAGTCAAAGAGAGTCTCTTCGCACAGGATTTTCATTCAGTTGATGTTTGCTTCTAATTGTTGTTTTAATTGCTTTACTTTTTTGTTTTGTTTATTATTTTGGGACCGAATTAGCAAAAAAAAAACAAACAAAAAACACATACGAAATTCGCATTAAACATCCGCATTCGCGACACACATTGCGTAAATGCCGCGCGCGCTCCTCGGATGCTCACACGCAATGGAAAAAGCAAGAAGAAGAACAAGAGCAATCGGATAAGAAGAACAAGAGGAAGTAGAAGTGGAAGAAGCAGAAGCACAACAATAATAACAACAATACTCAAACTAGTGCATACAACAAATTCTATTTGCGGGCAGCATGTGGTGCTCGTTCCATGTGCCAAAACGTTTCCAGTTGCTGCTGTCTGTGACGGCCAGAGGACAAGCGAAACACTTTGGCAATGGGCAAGCAAGCTCTGCCACTGGCACTGGCACTGGCACTGGCGCCGGCTTTGGCAATGTAACACTGACATACTAACATAGAATCCACAAACATTCTCAGAGAGAGAGAGCGAGAGAGAGCGAGCGAAAGAGTGTGGTATAGAAAGAGGGAAAGAGAAAGATAGAGATGGGGATGGGGATGGGGACAGAGAATACGGGTGGGAGTATGGGTCATGAGTAGCAGTTACAATGTGTGTGTGTGTGTGTGTGTGTAAACTGCGATTGGGAGAGTTGCCAAAAACAATTTAGGCTTGTGGTTGGTCCTTGTAAATCGGCCGCTTGATTTGCATTTCAGTCGTTTGAATTGTTTGTTGTGTTTTGAGGTTTCAAAATGCAATTAAGTGCAAAGTGCGCCAATTGTGCACGCATATGTGTATGTGTGTGTGTGTGTGCGTGTGTGTATGTGTAAGTGTGCGAGCGCATACGCTTACACATTCACGCACGCACGCACTTATATGTGCCACATACACATGCACATATTTAGACACTCACACGGACACACACTCAGGCACACACACACACACGCACTTGCGCGCAAGTCAAAACAGTGGCGAGCAAAATATTTGTAGCACAACAACACACTTATTTATCTCGTTGCTTAATTATTGCACAGAAAACAACACACGAACAAAAAAACCAAAAAACAATTGAAATTAAAACTAACAATTTGCGACGACCAAAACAAAAGACAGCGACAAACGGTAAACGGTAAACGGTTAGCGGTAAACGGTAAGTGTGTAAAACGGATAGCGCAACAACAAATCCAACGTTTGGCATGTTTCACATTTTTGCCAATTCGTTTCCAGCAGCAGTCAGCTTCCTACTGAGAGCGGCGAGAGAACGAGACAGAAAGAGAGAGAGAGAGCGAAAACGCACGTGGTCGGCACGCACATGGATGAGAACGAGATGGAATGATGCAGCATGCGGCAAGCGTTGCTCCTTTTGTTGTTGTTGTTCTTATTGTCTCAGCATAACTTAACCGATTTGTGTACATCTCTCTTTATGAATGTGTGTGTGTACGTGTGTATGTGTGTTAGTATCACCGTGCGTAATGAGTCAAGAACAACAAAAAGGGACGAAGGATGAAGGACGATTTGAACTTTTGACTCTTGGAGTCTCAGTTAGGCGACTCGCACTCGCCCCCACTCGCTGCATATCTCTCTCTCTCTCGCTATCTCTCTCTGTCTCTCTGAAGTGGACCACTTGGCGCCTTGTTGCTGTTGCTGCCGCTACTTCTTTTGTTGACGTTGTTGTCTTGAAGCTGTTTGTTTCTTTTTTATTGTTTTTTTTTTTTTACCGATTCATTTATGTAATTTTCATTAAAATTCTCGCTCGTTTCATGCGCGTCCGCGTGCGCCGTTTATGCAACTGTCGACGACGATGGCACAGAACATTTTCACTAGTGCAGCGACACACACACACACACACAAGCACATACACACACACACACAAACACACACACTCAAACACCTCGATAAGTTTTGGCTGCTTTAGAAATTGAAATGGCAAGAACAATCACAGGAACAGGAACAACAACAACAACAACAACAACAGCAACAACAACAGCAGCAAACCAAAAGCCAAAAGAAAAAATAAAAGGAAAAAATTGATTGCTAAACGCTGAAGGACTCACAAAACAATGCAATGAAAATGCAATGAAACTGCAAATGGCGAATAAAAATAACGTTTAACGTTTCTTTGGCGCCATCAGCTAAACACACACATACACACACAGGCACACACACACACACACAGGCAGAGACATACACACACCAGTCTCAATGCTGTACCTCCATCCCTTTGCTACTTTTGCCTTATCGTCACTTGCACTTTAGCGGTAGCAATTTATGCTTGTAATTTGGACGTAAGACTGAGCACTGCAAGCAAGCAAAAGCGAGGGAGAGAGACCGAAAGGGAGAGACAGTGTGTGTGAGAGAGAGAGGGAGAGGGAGAGAGAGATGGGTGGATAGAATGAGTGTTAGAGTGGGAGAGGGGGAGTGGTGCAAAATTTGTTTCTCTTACTTTTACTTTTAATTTTATTGCTATGTGTTTGTTACACAATACTCTATAAACAGACCAAAACACACACACACACACACTAACAAACACACACACACAAACAAACACACACGTGTGTAATTATAGACAGCTGCTCCAAATTTGCAAGATATATGTATGTATTTATGTATGTGTGTGCATGATATGTGTATGCTTATTTGTTCACGTATATATGCCTGTGTGTGTGTGTGTGTGTGTGTATGTGTTTGTGCATTTTAGACCGTCTTGGAGGGGGCTTAGAAGCGCCGCAGACAAACGGACAACAAACATTGGCAGCGAGAGGCAAACAAAAGCACGCAAAGTGTTCGCTCGAATGACGCCTCAGCTGGCAGTACATCAGTCAGTCAGTCAGTCAATCAGTCAGTCAATCAGTCAGTCAGTCAATCAGTCAGACACTCAGTCAGTCAGTCAGTCGGCCAATCTAAACGCAATGATGTGGTTGACTTTGATGACTGATACGATTGTGGGCATTGAGGAATGTAATTGAATGAAATAGAGAAATTTGTGCGAATTTGTGGTTTTCCATTAGCCTTTGGAAATTGTTCAGTTAGAAATTATGGCAGAAAGTCACAGATCTATCGACAATAATATATATATATATATACCAGATATACGCCAGACACTAGAGCACTTCACATGTAAATAATTATCGATCAATATTGGGTTTTCCTAAAAACGCTCAATATAAAGTTTGAATTAAATTTGTATCTTTTCGTCTAAAAGAGCTTAATTAACCAAATATTTTACTATTTGACTGCATTCGGTGAAAACCTTAAGTTCGAAAACTTTAGCCTTGTTTTTTTGGTGACACATAATTTTAATAAATAAATAAATTTTAATTAATAAATAAATATTGATTATAATGGGCATAAATCGTTTGGGTGTTTGAGAATGTAGCAAAATAATAACCGAAGACTCAATATATTTCATCAAATTCGTGAATTTAAATGTAAGCTTTTAAATTTGTCTTTCGCATCATAAAGTACAAAGTTTTAAAATCTAAATATATATATAGATATAGATATAGATATAGATATAGTTATAGATATGTCAAGATTGTGCGTTTTTTAAATTTGAAATTCAAATTACAAAATATATGCTAATTATAAGTCAAATTTGGCTTAATTAATTTTTGAATTCCCATTTTTGTTCAAAAATTTGCCATTTGAAAATAGTAGTTTGAACATTTTATTTTTAAGTGTAATCAGCTCAATTGAACTCTGCACGAAAACGGTCAATAAAGCATGCATTTAATTTTAGACTGGGTCAGTCGCACAAACACACACACACACACAAACACACACACACACACACACACACAAACACCCAGATACACACACACACACACACACACACAGATGCACATGAGGACTACAGAAATGTTGATTTGAGCACCCATTGATTTTCCCAATTTTAAACTTTTGGAAATATAAAGTTGAATTATTCTCTTCAAGCGTATTTTCGAGAAACTTGTATTGCGGCATTGGGGAGGTGAAGATGTGAAATTGAAGCTAACTAAGTGAAACGCTGAGCAATGCTTTATGGGATAGGTGCAATTTAAATTGAGAGTCCTTACATTTTGTGCAGGACATTCTCGATTGCCTGGTAGATGCGTATTATGGCCTGGCCACCACAGCTGGTCCAGCGTTGCTCCAGTGCACGACAGCTGGCTCAAATCGCTGGAGCACAGTCACAAAATAATATTGCTGCCACTTGAACAAAAACACACAAAACAAACAAAACAAACCGCTGGCCGATCAGGAGCAGCAGGAGCAGCAGCATCAGCAGACGCGCTGCAAGCGGCACACATTTTTTGAGCGGCACACACCTAGGAAGCCGGGAGGCGACTCTGGAGTAAGCGGCAACGATCAACGGTTAGTCGCAGGACGGATTCGCGATTCTAAGCACAAGTGTTAGCTGGCTAAACGAGAAAGAGAACTGTCTTCAGCGACGCTTCCGCTTTTTATTTGTGCGCCGCGCCGCGCCGATTGCAACTGCAACTGCAACGGCAACGGCAACTGCCAACGCCAGCAACATCAGGTCCCAAAAAAATGTTTGCCTGACTGCCCAAAAAATCAAACACACATACACACACACACACATACATATGCACACACAAAGCCTACTAAGGAAAAGAAGAAAAAAAAAATATAAAAAAAAATGGCAAAACTGGTTGACAGCTGAAAGGCGTTCCACACACGCTCCACAACAACAAGAAAATCATAAGGGACAGCAGCAACAACAACATCAAATGTTTGTCACCACATCAGAAGCAGCAACAGCAGCAACAGCAGCAACAGCAGCAGCAGCAGCAACAACCTCATGTAAAAATGTCAAGCAACAGCAGCAACAACAAGCAAGTAGAATGCTGTAGTCGAGAGAGCTCGACTAGCCATATACCCTAAACACAAATCTTACCTATTGCATAATGTTATGGCTAATTCATTTAGTTATTAACTATAACATGAAGAAATCTTCATCTGCGTTAACTAAGCTGGCGCACTGACAAACGAAACTGACGTCATCAATTCAGTGGATCAGGAATATGTATGCCATTTTTTTTTTTGTTGTCTATATATGATACGCTTTTTAGCCTACTTCAATGGGCTTTAGGGTATAATAAGCTGCACAGCCGCCGCCGCTCAACTTTGGCCCCGGCGCTCATCAATTGACGAAAGGCGTCGGCCGCAAGGCAGCAACAATAACATTGTGGCAACAACAGTAGCCACAACAACAACAACAACAATAATACAATAAAAAAAAAAACTAGGCATTACAAAACGCAGCGCTGCAGCAGCGACGACAGCTGCCCTTTTTGGCGTTTGAACTGCGACAGCAGCAGCACAAAGTAGCAACAGCAACAACAACAGCAACAACAGCAGCAACAGCAATAAATGCAGCCACTTGAGTGCGCAATAGGTCTATGTGCTATTTGTGTGTATGTGTGTGTGTGTGAGTGTGTGTGTCGCGCACATTTAAGCGGACACTTTGTCATACAAGGCGCCTCAACAAAAATGTTATTTATACAGCCAAAGAGCTGTTGCTGTTGTTGTTGTTGTTTTATATTGCTGCTGCTGCTATTGTTGTTGCTGTTGCTGTTGTTGTTGCTGTTGCTGTTGCTATTGTTGTTGCACGCCCTTTAGTCAATGCGCTTATTGTTTGCTTGTTGGCATTTGGCTTCAATTTGTTGACTTTTTTAAAAAAAATTGTTCTAGTAATTTTTTTCGTCTAACTTACAATTTTTCCAACTGGGTATATCTCATTTTGCGCACAATTGTACAAATATGAATAGAATCAAGAAGATATATATATCTACATATATATATATATATATATATATATATAAATATATATATTTTTTTTGTTATTATAACTAGATAAAGAAGATAATGAGGAATGCATATACGATTTATTATATAATGAATTGAATATATAATGAATGAAATTACAGGGTATCTTCTAGTTATATTTGTATTTTAAATATCAACATTTTTTTTTGTATTATTTTTGCTGACAAGTAAAAATAATCTCATTTAGAACTTTGGCTTAAGAACAACAATAATAGAATTGCAGAGAGAAAGAGTGAAAGAGACAGCGAGAAAGTAATTTACTAGAAAGCGAGACAGAGAAAACCCATGGAGGAGGGAAGTAATGACGACAGAGAGAGATAGAGATACTGAGAGAGAGAGAGAGAGAGAGAGAAAGAGAGTGGGAGGGAGAGAGAGAGAGAGAGAAGCAATGAGAAGCAACTAAAAAGTTGCTGTTAATCTTGTTGCATTTGATGTTGCTGGTGATTTTGTTGGTTTAGCAGCAAAAACCTGAATAAATTTGCCACACATTGTGTATGTGTGTGTGTGTGCGTGTGTGTGTGTAAAACTGGCTATGTAAAATACAGTCAGCAATCGAGTTAAAAGTCGCGTGATGCGAGTCAAAAAGTTGATGACGGCCAATAAATGACAACAGCAACGGAAGCAAGAGCAACAACAGCAACAGCAGGGGCAGCTGGGGCAGTTGCAGAGGCGGCGGCAACAGCAGCCAAATGACAAAACAGCTCAAAGTCAGCGTAAGGCAATAAAAGAAGATGAACGACAGACAGTCAGGCGGGCAGCAACTAAATCGCTGCTGACGTCGTCATGCCACACGCTGGCAGCGCCACGGGCGGCCACTGGCAACTGCCGCATACACTGTAACAATTTTGCAACATTTTCCACAAATGAATATGAAACGATTATTTGGAAAACTTGGGATTTCTTTCAACTGTTTTATGATGAAACCTTGATTTTCTTAACTTAAACTTTCGCAATTTGAAAGTTAAATAAAGCGAGAAGGCAAGAGATAAAGAGTGAGAGATAGAGGAAGAAAGGCATAGAGAAGGAAGAGGAGAGGAAAAGACAGAAAGATAAATAATTAGAGAGACAGAGAGAGAGAGAGAGAGAGAAAGAGCAAGAGAAAAGGCTTGGGAGAATAATGCCAGAAGGAATATCCGAAAGAAAGAGAGCAATTGAGAAAAGTCAATTTACGACTTAAAATTTATTAATTTAACTAATTTTTTCTTACTTTATTTAAAGCCTAAAAATAATACGAGTGTTAATTTATTTTAGAACACTTTAAGGAATTTCATACTCTCAGACATAATTGCTATATTGTATAAATGTTGCAAGATATTAAATTGACATCAATATTTGGTTTGGTGTAAGGCAGCCGCCAACTGGCAACTGGCAACTGGCAACTGGCAACTGTCTACTGTTGCCTTGCAACTGTGTGGCAGCAACTTTGGCAACTTTGTCGCAGCGGCCAATAATAAATAAATGCAAAACATTCGCCGCAGCAGCAGCAGCAGCAGCAGTGGCAGCCATAAGACAAAGCTAGCTAAGTTGGTGGCATACAGGTGAGTGCATGGTGCAAGTGTCTTTAAGGCTGTGGCTAGACGTGGCCATGACGTCATAGCAGCAGAACAGCAGAGCAGCGGAACAAGTTCATTGGGGGCAGGTAGCACGCTTCAGCGCTAATGGGAGCGCTGCAGTGGCGTCGTCGCAGTCCCGACCTTCGTCCGAGGCATGCAGCATGCGGACAACACTAACACACACACACACATACACACACACATACACATACAATCGCACATGTGCACCATTCACATTATTCATGCAGTTGCAGCGCATGTGGCAGGCACAAACAACAGCAACGACAACGACAACGTGCAACGTGCAACGTGCAACTTTTACTTTCATTCGCCGTTTCGTGTTCAATTTTTGCCGGGGCGAGTTCAAGGCCAAGTTAGTGTTGGGCGAAAGGGGTTGTTTGGTTCGTTAACAGTGTCGGCTAATTGGCGGCACTTGAACTAAAATTACAACAAACACAAATACAAACACACACACACAAACACACACACACACTCGAGCACATCAATGCAGGCATCGCCTGCCTGGCACAAATTTCATAGCATACTTTTGAGCGCTGCGCAAATAACTACAATATTCATGAATATTCGTGAATATTGGTCACATTTATGCAACCCGTTGCAACCCAAAAAACAGCTGCTTGTTTTCTGAATGAATCAAGGTTTTCAGCCAAAGTGTGGAGTCTTTCTCCATACTTGTACAGCAAGTTACAATTTTGTTTATCGTGTTTTCGTACTTATTTTTATTATTTTTTTGGCAAAGGTCGTTTTTTTTCCAGAGTATTTGAACAAAGCAGCTGAAATGTGGGATTAGATAAATTGGAAATTTATAGGCCTATATTCGTTGCACAGTGAGGCAAGACTACACTGAATAAAAAGGGTGCTAGAACTCCTAAATAAATATCAAGTACATAAAAGAATCGCTGTAAATGTATTTAAAATTATCTCAAAAATTACGGGCTCTAATTAAAAGTGGCATTTTTTTTTAATTAAATTAAATTTCATAATTTTCACATAATTTTGATCATAAAATTCGTCTCAAGGCACGCTATGAAAACCCAGACATTTTTGTGGCACTGTTTTAGTGATAAAAAAAAAACACTTTGTACAACGCGTTGACAAATGCAAATGCAAATCAGCTGCCAACTAGGGGGTGTTTATACTTGCAACAGCCACGCCCACATCCACTGACCTCACCAAACTCCAATCTTCTTGCATCCGTTACCAAGACCAGCCTCCCCCCTTCTCCACTTCATTTGCAATTAGCCACAACAACAAAGTGCCAAATAAAGTTGAAACTGTTTGTCGAAATTTTGTATACCCTGTAGAAACGTTTTGCACAAGGGAGTCCATACACTTAGTGACTGTCGCGAGACAGCAAATATTTGTAATATGTGAAATAATTAAAAGTTAAGCGAAACAATTTAAATTGAATATAATATTATGTAACAACTTCTTACAGGGTATAAATTAGTCTATAATATGAAATTTTAGCTGCTTTGGTTATATTTTTATATTATGTAACAACTTCTTACAGGGTATAAATTAGTCTATAATATGCAATTTTAGCTGCTTTGGTTATATTTTTTTATTTTAGCATTGCTTTCGCTTATCGCACCACAAAGATCGCCACAAAGGCCATGTTACGAAATTATTGGACATATTTACACACAAACACACACGCGTACACACACACACACACACACACACAAACACACACACACACACACACACACACATACGCTGCGCCGTTGACATGCAATGCAAATAGTCAACACGCCGCCACATGCCGTGCACACAAATCAAGGGCACTTGGCCCATGTTACCCCACATTGCTCGTATTCCACTTCCAACCCCCCACTATCCCTATTACCCTTAAACCACCCACAGGCCGATTGCCTTACACAGTGTACAACAATTGGGCGAGGTCGCTGTGGGCGGCCTGCGAGTTGCCGGGCAATTCAAATGGCGGCTACAAGTCGCGGCGCATGTTTTCCTTGTGGTTGCTGTTGTTATGGTTGCTGTTATGGTTGCTGTCGCCCCCATTGTGTGTGGGAGTTGGGGGCGTGGCAGCTTGTGTTGGCATAGCCAATTAACTGAAACTGCAGTGTAAGGTTTTCCAGGCGCGAAACTCTCTTTGGAGTTTTCACTCTGTTTTGCATGTCTACACACACACACACACACATACACACACACACACACATGCACACACAAAGAGACACACGCACACTCGTTATATTATTTAAGTTATTGCTAGGTGCCGGCTGTTTTTGTTGTTGTTGTTGCTGTGGCATTGACATAAATTTGGTTGGCCAAATGAAATGGCAGCAACGGAAGCAGCTAAAAAGCGCGCAAACTACAACAACAACAACAATAAAAAAAAAAAATAACAATAACAATGCAAAGGGCAAACAACACACGCGCCACACAACACACACACACACACACACACACGCAAGGCACATTAGCGCATTTTTCTCACAATATATTTTTCTGCTTTTTATTTCATTGTTTTGTTGTTTTGTTTTTTTTTTTTTACTTATTTCTGCAATTTTGCGCTTTTGTATTACATAAATACGAATAAAAATTCATCTACAAAGTTCGAGTATTAAAATGGCCCAAGAAAAAGGCATACAATCACTGCAATTGCTGCAAATTATTCAATTTAATCGAAAATCGAATTCTGACAGTGAGTGAAAAATTGAAGTAACAGAAATCCCCCCCCCCCCCCCCCCCCCAACATATGAGTAAGAAATCTTTACATGTCGAGGCCATATAGAGAACGAAATTGTATTGCTCATTGTGAAGAATATTATTGGAAAACCCTCAATTTTAACAATATTTGCAGATGCCACTTAAGTTGCATAATATAATGAAAAGTGCTGATTGAAAATGGAACCAACAAATTGCAAAAATTATTTCGATAAAACTTATTTTTTTTAATTTATCCAGGCTTAAATAAATACGAACAGTTAATAAGTGAAAATAATAATGCATTTCAGTGTTTTACTCAAGGGATATTTTGCACCTGTGCTCGGCAGGCATTTTACAATGACCTCGAATTTATATGGCACACATATGGAGACACACACGTTCTGACACACACACACACACACACACACATATCTATTGACATTAATTATTTTTATTTTTATTTTATTAATTTCAGTAATACGTCTTATGCAACGAGGCGTATGCGTAATGAGGCATTTCCCATCAGCGGCAAGCACTGTTAAGTGTGTGTGTGTTTGTGTGTGTGTGTGCGTGTGTGTTTGTGCGTGTTGTTGAGTTATGCCGGCTCCAGTTAGTCGCACAGATGACTCCGCACATTCATTTATGTAGTTTTCTCTATTTTTTTTTATTTTTTTTATTGTGTTTCTTACTCTGGCAGCGATTTTTTGATATTTTGTGCGACTTTTGGCTGCGATTATGGCGACAACGACACAAACGGCGCCGTCTGTAAAATTGTTTGCTAAAAAGGCAAATTCAGCAAAAGATGAAGAGAAGGGGGAGAAAAAAAAACTGGCTGGGCAATAGTCGGAAATGACAGTTTTTTTTTTTGTTTTTTTTTTTAGGAGTCGTTGTCTCAACGCGACAGGGCAATGACTCGGACTTGGCATTTTGAACTCGTCTCCGTTGCCATATGCATTTCCCAGTCTTTGGCATAACGCATACGCAATGCTAAAAAAAAAAAATATAGTATGGGAGACAATATCCTACATAATGTCTAAGCCAAATATTCTTTTTGTGTTTACCACTTAAATTAATTTTTAAATTTGCTGATTTTGTAAAAAGAAAGTAGTTTAAAACAATTTTTTATTGCGGCTTTGGTATAACTGTTCTTTTGCCGTTGACTACGCTGTTTTTTAAAGCTGCTCAAAGAATAATAAGTTTTAATATGTAAAATATTTTTCTTTTCCAAAATCACGAATTACCAGCTTTAATTATGCTCACAAACATTTAATCAGAAAGTCATCGACATCTGATTTTGTAAATTCAAAAAATCGACTTTTTTTTTGTGTTGTAGTAGTTTATATATAAAATCATATTTTAGCTCTTAAAGTGTCGCGATCTGATATTATTTTACTTCTAATATTCATTTATATTTTATATTAAAATTCATTTTATTTGAATAAAGCATACCAAATTGGGCGGCTCATAAGTTAAAGTTGAGAGCATTTTCGAGTATTATTTTTGTTGGTATTTACTTTATTTGGTGTCATCTTTAATATACCCCATGTGAAGCAGAGTGGTGAGCGGGGTATGCAGAGTATCGATAAAGCAGGCTCCAAGCTCTATGTTTAAGCTGTGCAAAGCTAATAAAAAAAAACAACAAATTATATATATACATATATATATATATATATATATATGTGTGTGTGTGATGATGTTGTTCCATTATTGTGTTGAATGTACGAGCAGAGGCGTAAGCTAAAGCTAAAATGCGGATGGGAATAGCGGGGCAAGGGGGAAAAATGCAAAGAAAATATCGCAAAATTTTAATAGGCTTTCGCAAAAACATTTATTCAAATCGTTGCTAAAAGGATGAAAACAAAGAACGTAGAAATCGGAGCAAATTTTGCAAAGGAAGCGCGAGAAATGAACAGAAATCGAACTGATATGCTCAAAATAATATATATCGATAATAATTCTATATATATATATATCTAAAAATCAGCTGGAGAATTGGCGAGTGGTTTATAACTAAAATTTGTGTTAAAAGCTGTGCTTTTTGTTTTTGTTTTGGTTTTGGTTTTGGGTACTTCTCATAGGCATGGTCCTTGAAATTGAACTTGTCCTTGTCCTTGTCTTTGCTCTTCTTCTTGTTGATGGCTGGGGTATTTTTGCGCGGCCGATTCATCATCGGATCATCCATTTGGCGCGATGATTGCTGTCGCACCTGTGCCGGCGGTCCGCGTTTCTTCTTCTTTGGTTCCATTTGTTGCATCAGCTGCTGCTGCTGCTGCAGTAACAGCATTTGTGGCTGTTGCAGCAGCTGCAATTGTTGGTGCTGCAGCTGCAGCTGTTGCTGCTGCTGCTCTTTGCGCTCCAAAAATGCCGCGTTCGCCGACGCAACTGTTGCAATGCGCTGCTGCTGCTCCATTTGCTCCAGCTGCTGCTGCTGCTTCTTCTTGTGGAACTGCACAAGCTGCGAGCTGCGACGCCGCAGTGCAGCACCATATGGGGCAAAACCGTCGCCAGCATTTGCCGCACCACCCACGCCAAACAGTTTCCGTATGCGTCGCTTGTTGATGAAACCACCGAAATTGACCGCGAGTCCCAAAGGTCCACCACCAGGTGCACCACCCGCAAACGTCACCGGACACGGACTGTGCGAAGTTGAGCTGCCCGGCTCGCTGGCGCCGGCAACCATTTGGCTAAAATTGCTGTCGAGATCACAGCTGGTGCTGCCATTGAAGGTGCCACCACCGATGGTGCCAGCTGAGTCGGCACCACACGGGAACAGATATGTATTCAGGGTGCTGAGTGTTGTCGATGTGCCAGGTCGACTGATCGCACCAAGGCTCAATCCATTGCCACTGCTGCTGCACGGATTGCTGTCGGGTTGCAGTTGCAGTTGCAATGTCATTGGCATTGGCAACATGATTGCCGTTGAGCCGCTAATGTTGCCGCTGCCAGTGGTGCCAGAGCTGCTGTCATAGCTATGCGGATTTACATAGATGTGGTTGTTGTTGTTGTTGTTGCTGCTGGTGTTGCTGCTGTTGTTGTTGATGTTATTGTTATTGCTGCTGTTGTTGTTGTTGTTGTTATTACCGCTGTTTGTCTCTATTGTTGCTGCTGTATTGTTGTTGCTGCTGCTGCTGCTGCTCGTGTGGGTGGCTGCAATGCCGCTGACAATGAGACCGCTGCTGTTGCTGATGTTGTTCTCATTGTTGTTGTTACTGGGCTGGTGGCTGTGGCTGTGGCTTTTGCTGTTGCTGTTATTGTTGCTGTTGCTCAATGGCAGGCAATTATTGTTATTGGAGCTGCGCGCTGGAGCTGTGGCGGGACGTGGCGGGGCTGTTGCTGTTGCTGTTGTTGTTGTTGTTGTGTGTGCAATATCAACACGATTGCTGATATTGTTGGTAGTTGCTGCTGTTGTTGTGGCAGCTGTTGGTGGTCGCGGCTGCTGCTGCTGCTGCTGCTGTGCACGATCATTTCCATTGCTGTTGCTGTCGTGATTCCCATTTTCATTAGATGCACTCATAGTTCAGCTGCAAGTGTTGCTAGTTGAAACCAATTGATGCGCAGTGTTTTGATATTATAACACCTTTTTTCCGCAGTGTATAAATTGTTCACAAAAATTCGTTTAATGCTAAATATTACATTTATTTTTTACTGTCTCAAAAAATGCTTATAAGCTCAGCTACGTTTTTTTTTTTTAGAGTTGTTATTATAAATTCAAAGTTGATTGATTTGTTAAGATTTAGTTTTAAGTTTTTAATTATATTGTTTAAAGTGGTGTTAATAAATTGAATTTAAAATTGTTTTTATTAATTTAGTTGTTTAAAGTTTATTTATGTAGATTGCTTTTAGGTGTTATAGATTTAAATTGATTTTATTGGAATTATTATGATTGTTAATTAAAAATAATAATTATATTATTTTTTTTATATTTAGATTTGGTGCACGTTGAAAATTGTTTACATTCGTTTTTTTTAATTTTTATTTATATATTTTTATTTTTTTTTGTTTATTATGCAAGCCAAGTTTTTCGTTTGCGTATATTTAATATTTGTATTTTGTTTTGCTAAGCTTAACGGCGAATCACATGAGTTTTCATGTATTTTTCAATGCACTTAGCACTAAAACACACATTTGAACAAAGTCAAAAAAAAGAGAAAAAGTGGTGTAAAGGGCTGATTTGGTGGTAGACCACTTGTTTATCACAGTGTTTGTGTTTGATTTGCATTGGTAAGGCAGTAAGTACTTTTACACACACGTACACACACAAAGACACACACACACAGAGACACACACACAAATGCACAGAGAAAAATACATATGCTTAGAAATGCATAGGAAAAAAATGTGGCAAAAAAATGTACCCAAATCGGATCGCGCGGCACCAAAATCAAGTGAACTGAACAGAACTGAACGGAACTGAACGGAACTGAGCGGAACTGAGCGGAACGGAACTGAACTGAACTGAACGGAACTGCACTGCACTGTTGGATTGTGTGGTCAACTGCTGTTGGCCAACACTGTTATCAGTCAGAGCCACGTGCTTAATGCGCCGCGTGCCACAATTGTATGAACTCTGTGGCGCGTTGTTGACAATGCCACAGCGCCAACAGTCGCCGCCGCAGCGACAGTAGCAGCAGCACCAACGAAGTTAAAACATTCGCACACACACACACACACACACACTGACTGTGTGAAAGGGCGAGCGAGAGAGAGAGAGAGAGAGTGAGAGAGTGAGGCATAAACACGCACACGCACGAAGTCGTTGCGCTGTGTTAACTGGGCCGATGAGTTGGCTAACTCGAACTGGTAGTCGAGTCCTGAGACTGAGGCCAGACTCGCGCTGTCTGCCAGCGTTGCGACTTCTTCAAAAAATGCCAAACAATTGGCCAGAAATCTAAGCCAAAAGCACCAGACAAACCACTTGAAGCACACACACATACACACACACACACACAATTACACAGATACACACACACACACAATCACACACAGATATTTGTATAGTTGTAGTTTGTGTCGTGTTCGGGCTAAATTTCGGGAGTCTTTCGGTTCAGTTGAGTTCACTTCATGGCTAACTTAACTAAATGCCGCGCTGCAGCAGCAATGGCAGCAGCAACACACACACACACCCATACACACCCATACACACACATGCACACACACAGACACAGTCGACTTTAACTCAACTCGGCTGCTCATCGGCTGGCAACTCGTGAAGTCTGACAACAACTATAACTGTAACTAATGTGTTAGTATTGTTGCTAGTTTGTTGTTGTTGTTGTTGCTGTTGTTGTTGTTGCTGTTGTTGTTGTTGTTGTTGTTGTTGACCTGCCAGCCGAGGCGGCAACATTTCAATTCGGATTTAGCGAATCGTGCCACTGTTTCCAACACAGATCTCCTCTTCAACCCAGCACACACACCCCCCCCCCCCCCCCCCCCAACCCATTCCACCACAGTCATTGTGCTCGGTCCTCGGTTCTCGGTCCTTGTCACAGCAGTTGCTCCTTTTTGCCTTTCCTTATTTTTATTATTATTTTTACTTTTTTTTTTTTTTTTATTTCGTAACAGTTTTTACCATGTGACGATTAATAGTATGGGTGTGCTTGTGTGTGTGTTTGTGTGTGTGTGTGTGTGTGTGTGTGTGTGTTTATGTGCTGCTGCGGCAGCTGCTACTTCCATAAAGCTGTCACTTGTTCAACTACAACTGCTGCTGCTGCTGCTGCTGCTGCTGCTGTGGCATGTCAGATCAACAACATCTGCAACATTGTCAACAACTCGCTTGACTGCTGCTGCTGCTGCTGTTGTTGTTGTTGTTGTTGTTGACAATGAATAACGCCACATGATACTTTAACCCCTTTACAAATCAGTTTGAGACAACGTTTATAAATATTCTCTTGGCTTATTAATTATTCTCTGGTTTTGTTTTTTTTTTTAGCATTTTACAATCTGGCATCATGTTAAATGCCTCATATTTTGCATAACAGCTATATACCCTGTATATATATATCCACTGCATAAATGGGGTATCCTTCGCAAATATGTTGTGAATGTTTTTTTTTTTATATGCAAGTATCAAAACAGACATTATTTATTTGATATATTTCGATTTAATTGATTAAACCATTTCAAGAATAATCGGATTACTATTAAAATTTAAAATGATGTTAGGTAAAGTTTTCAATAAAAATGTTATCTTTATCAATATTTGTCATTAACAGAATATATATATATTACTAATAAATCGTGTTTTGAATTACATAAGCATTTTCATGATTTTAACATTTTTCTTTATGTAATGTGCATTTGTCAAACTTTGACAGCTAAAAGTATAAAAAAAAGTCTATAGAAAAGACAGATTCTAATGTTTTGCTATATATTCAGCAAGTTGTGTGCAGACCTAGAAATTTTTACTTAAATAAATGTCGAATTTTTATTACGCTTTGCATTAACAACGTGTCGCATGCGCAATCTGACGCGCTGAAATGACGCATTCGCAACGTGAACCGGAGCCGGAGCAGAGTGAAAGGAGGGAAAGGGAAAGAGCTACGTTGAGAGTGAGGCAACTACAAAGACAAAGAACAGAGACAGAGACAGAGAACAGAGACAGAGAACAGAGAAAACGTGCTTGGATCCCAACATAGAAATGCAAAATGTACAATTTTTTGTTTGTGTTTTATCTTCGTGTTTGAGTCGGCCATGCAAATTGCCAGTGTCATAGTAAAGAATTTTTCTACATTTTGGTTTTATTTTTTTTTATTTTTTTTGTTGTTGTTGTTGTTATTTTGTTATTTTGCCCGCTGCCGTGTTGTGTGTTCATTTTGCATTTGAGGCAACCTTCATGGCTAATAAGCAGCCTGCCAGCAGTCACGTCACGTATAATATACGCTGAGGGACTTCTACTTACTCCGAGAGCGAGAGAAAATCAAACACACACGAGAGGGAGACAGAGAGAGAGCGAGAGAGAGCGAGTGAGATAGCGAGAGAGTCAGCAAAAAATATTGATCAAATTTGTTTTTTTTTTTTCGTTTTCTTCCTTTTGTCAGCGTTGCCACACAACAGCAAATGGGCCAAATGAAATCGGTAGGTAGCCGAGCGCGAATGTCAACCAAACAATCAAATATTTTATTTTTTGAGCCCACCCGCGCAACTGTAATGGATCAGCCTCCTTTAAAACCCCCTTAAGACAAACCCAGCCCACCTCATCCCCCCCAAAAAAAATTTAGAAGCTGAATGCACCAAGATGCAGCTCTGGATTTGCATATAACATAGCAACATATCCTATTCCCACACCCCAACCACACCACTCCTCTACTCTGATTACCACTCCCCCCCCCCCCCACGCTACTCCCATGCCACTTTTTTTTGCGGTACTCTTGCCATAAGGCGCAAAATGGCAAAACGATTTTCGTGCTAAAAATAACCATATTGATGGCGTCTTTTAGTCAGCCCTCCTCACACTTGTGTGTGTGTGTGTATGTGTGTGTGTGTGTGTTTGCTCCATTAAATAAATAGTACAATGGAGCTGTGGGTCTGTCGGTTTGTCGGCTAGCTGGTCATGGCCACGGTGAAGGCGACCGAATAGCGAAATCAATTAAAAATTTGTTCGTTAAACGCAACCAAAACAAAGACGAAGAGTAAAATTTTGGCTTTGACTGGAAAAAAAAAAACAGTTGTGTTCTGTAATTGTGATTGTGTTCTTGATTTGTGGCGAAAACTGAAATACCTTGCCACCCATCCTACGGCCACTTTCCACACCATTTTGTAGCTGCCACTTGATGAAATTCTTTCGTGCCGCCTGACATTTCCGGCAGCGACTTCGACTTTGATTTGAGCAAGTTGCCACAACGGCGGTCGCTAAATAATGTGTACTTTTTTTTCCATCTAGCTACAACAACAGTTAGCACAATTACAATTACAATTACAGTTACAATTACAATTACAGTTATATTCATATTATTTCTCAAGCATTGGATACATTTTGTAAAGCGCCATTCTGATTGTTATTATTATTGTCGTTATTATTGCATGTTTCTTTTGGCCAAAATAAGTTATTAAGGCTCGATTAAAAACATCGATAGCAATTCAAACTAAAGTTAATAAGTTTTACAGCTTTTTACACTTTAAAAATTAACTGTAATTATGTAAAAAAAAATATATCTGATTATATTAAACAGTTAGTTGAAATCGAGATATTAATTGACATCAGACTGATACGCATCGAATATTTTTCAAAATGTTGCCAAAAATTCAACATTGATTTAGAAATAAATTCCAATTTGATACTCAAATTCTGATAAAAACAATTAAAGAAAATCATTTAAAAACATGGACAGTCACTGTAAAATAAAAAATATAAAAATAATGAAAAAAAAGAAAAAAAATGAAGTCAATCGGAACAGCGCTTTATTTAAGTTATGTATTCATAGGTAATTCATTGATATATACATAGTTACATCATTCTAAAGTTATCCTGCATGACAAACTGCTTCTGCCTGTTGGATTTGACGGATTGGTCACACATTAATTATTTTCAACATTACTCAAGTTAACTAAAAAAAAAAAAAAAAAAAAAGAAAAACAGTATTGTTTCGCGAAATATATATATATACATATATATATATATATTTTTTTAAATTGAAATGTTGTTTTTTTCAGAGTGCAATTCAGCAATTTGCAGTTGCAGTTGCATTTGCATTTGCTACCTCTTTTTTTTGTGACGCATCTCGGCGGGCGAACGCACATTGGGCGCCGCGTGCATTATTCCCGACACCAGCTTTGCAGATTTATTTATTCACCCCGCACCGCAATTAAAACAAAAACAACAACAACAAAAAAAAAAACTGATAATCAAAATAACAGTGATAAATTTAGAGCAACCCGATGTGAACGGGCGCGCGGGTGAATTTAAAGTGCCGCCGAGGCACAGCGGACCAGAACCGTCAACAACATATGCTGCAGGCGGGGTAAGTGTGTGGCACGAGGTGTGTGTGAATGGGTGTGTGTTTGTGGAGAGCCGTTTCCCATTTCTTCAACAGCAATCGACACCAATTTGTATACCCTTCTCGCAGATGAAACTATTTGCATTTTCAGTGTGTGTGCATTGATCAACTTGTTGACAGGCTGCAAAACATTGATTTTATACACAATGACGTTAAATTCAATTCCAAAGCACATTAACTTAATGCAACACAATCTCGATCTATATATATAAATTTTTGATCCTGGTCATGATTTCTGCCAGGAATGTGCTCTTGAGGCTGATGGGTTCTTCTTGGTGTTCCAAGACTCAAATCATATCACAATTATTTTATTAACATTAAACTACTGTTTTGTTTTGTTTTTTTTTTTTGTATTTGTCATTTTAAATGTGGCGCTTAAAAGTGTATATCGAATTTGGCTTACAAAAATGTTGCCATTCTTTCAGTTTGCTTTCTAATTCAATTTTCTGGCCGGCGAGGGTTGCTTGAAGAACCTTGGCTTTGGCCACGACCGGAAATGCACAGTGATAAAGAGACACGTAGTCATCAGGAAAGAGAGAGAGATGGAGAGGGAGGGGGAGAGAGAGAGAGGCAGGCAGACAGACACAAAGAAAAGAGATCGAGAAACGAATAGAATAGACAAAAAAAAAAGTCATGAAAATATGGACAAAAGTTGACCAAAGGGCGCCTTTCATAATCTCCAACGAAGAAAACTATGCAAAATGAGCCTTAAAGTCGGCCTCCTTTCCCCCCATCAGCCAAAGGTGGTGGTTAGGGGCATACAACACACTACACACAACACACAACAAACAACAAAAACGCGCAGTGGTTGCCGCTTTTTAAGTCGCGCTCAAGGCCAAGCGCCACTTGGCCACTGTCCGCTGCTTAATAATTGCCCGCAATATGTCAGCAGCCCCCAACACACACACACACACACAGACACACACACACACACACACACACTAGCACACATGCACACACCACAGACACACACACCTCGAGCTATGCCACATGCATACAAAAACATGCAGCGTTAATTGGCTGCAAGTGGCAAATCGATGATGACAAGCGCAAAAACATAACTGTAAAGCACATGTGCACACACACACACACACACACTCACACACACACTCACACACACACTCACACACTCACACACACACACACACTCGCACACACCACACAGTTGATTGGTTATCATTTTTGGTTTGTGCTCCTCAGCTGGGAAGGTCAATTTCAAAGTGTGACAATTGACACAGAAGAATGACAAGTGTTAAACATAATAATTGGAGTATGCTCGACTAGGACATACCCTGACCTTAAATTAGTCAGTCTGCATAAGTCAATTAACAGAGTGTGTGCACATCATATTAAATCGCTAAATTTGTACACTTTTCAATGTACTTTAAACGGTAATCGATTTTAATCGACATCCCAAGCATAAAGTTTCTAACTCTGTCAACGAAATCGATAAATAATTAAGAATATATATTTTATATATATATACTTTATGGGGCCGAGGTGCTCTGTGCTGCTTACCACATTTACCACCTTTTACCAGATTATTTAGGTTCAGCTCATAATAAGCCCGAAGGGTTGGTTTTTCACGTATTGTGTTGCCAATCTGCAAAGCAGATTTATGTTTCGAAAAATATTTAAAATTATTATATATTAATATTTAAACATCGATAGCAAACTCCACTTAACCTAACCGGATCTGGGAAAAATATATTTCATGAATTTTAATATTCACTGCTGTCAGAGTATTTAGCAGACGAGTAAAAAGTATTTAATTATTATTGCTATTGCTTTTTTTCAAGATTTTAGTATTAATTTGTATTTACTTGTTTTTTTTTTTTTTGTTTTGATTGGTTTTGGAATATTTCCACGAGTCGCTTATATATTGAAAGATTGCAGTTAAATTTATGGTATATATGATAGCTAGACAGAATTGAAGATTAGTTATTCTTCCAACGGAATTTGTAAATTATACAAAATAAAATATGCAATATAAAAAAAAAAAAAAATAATGTGAAATGTAAAATCAAATAAAAACGTTTCGAGAAAATGAAAATCAATGATTCTTGAAGCGTTGGCGCTGATCGTAAATTTGGAATTTGGCAATTCTAAGTAAATATTTAGAAAATAATAAAATAATAGCAGCAGCTGATGAAGAAGATTAAGAATAAGATGAAGAAGAAGATGAAGAAGCATCAGCAGCAGCAAAAGCAGAAAAGCAAAAACTTGCAACTGGGCTAAAAGAGGCTGAAAGAGGCGTGGCAGTTGTGCTTGACGCTTACCTTGGCGCTTGGCTTAAGCTGCCGTGCGTCGTCGTGATGTGGGCCATGCAGGCGATCCATTAACTTACACCAAAAAAAAAACTCTTCGTTCTCCACTTGGTTAACTCTTGATGGCAATCTAAATATATATTTACAAGATGTTTCTGACTATAAACAGCGGCTAAGTAAATAGTTATTTACTTGGCTTGACTGGCGAGTGTACACATATACATATACATGCATATATACAGATATACAATAACTAAGATATTTACGACTAACAAATACACACACACACACACACACACACTCACGCACACACGCATAGACTGAGCTGTACACACATATAAATATATTTAATATGTTACGTATACGTAATATTGTTATTGCTGTTGCGCTTGTTGAGTCGACTTCTGCTACTGCTTCTTCTTCTGCCTCTTCTTCTGTTGCTTCTTTTCAATTTTTTTTCTTTTATTTATTTTTTGTTTTTTTTTTTTTTTTTGGTTTTTTTTTTGAGGGAGGGCGTGCGCGGTGTTAAGTATATTTATGGAGCAGACGTATAGACAGACGTCTCTAGATATATATATTTATTTATATTCAAATTCAAATGACAAAAGAAATGAAACGAAACGAAATAATTTTCTTTCTTCTCTCTTTTCTTTTTTTTTTTTTTTGTCTTTCATATTTTGTTTGGTTTTCTTTTTGCTCACGTTGGCCAACATTTGTCGTACACATTTTTCACATATTCAACAGCGACAACAACAACAATAACAATAGCAACAGAAACAGCAACAGCAACAACAACAGCAACAACAACAATAGCAACAGCAACAACAATTACATCAACAACAAACTGAATTCTACACAGCAGCAAAGCTGTGACGGTTGTGAAGGAGGAGGAGGTGTGACGGATTGTGGATTGTGGATGGGGTGAGTGCCACGTCATTGGCGACACTTTTCACATAATTTGCTGTTGGGCTTTATTGTCGCCTCTGTTTGGTATTTAACAACACTGCGCGCACCGTTTAGCCAAAAATCTCTTTGCTTCACCTTGTTAATGCCTTACTTTTTGAACAATTATTCGACTGTGGCACAGCACAAAAAATAAAACACAAAAACACAAAATAAAAGGGACTACGACAAAATGATTGGGAAACGCACACTGGACAACAAAAAAAAAAAAAAATTACCGACTGACGCCGCTTGCAGCGATTGTGGGGCAAGTGCGAAGTGTTCACCGGCGTGCGCGTTACTGAAGATCGCCAGGGGCAGCGCCGCCAGCGACGACGACGACGACTGCTGAGGGAGCGACTGCGACGGCGACGACTAAAACTGCGGACGAATTCGGAGCTGGCCAAGAAATGAAATGGGCATGGGTGCGACGACTAAGTAGCGACGAATCCAGCGCATCTCGCTCTGCTTTGTGTGGGTGTGCCACTGTATATATGTGTGTGTGTGTATGTGTGTGTGTGTGTGCCTGCGTACAAAGTGCTTTTCTCACGCAAATTGGTTTTGCAGCAGCCGCAGCGCAAACGTCAGCGGCCATCGGCCATCGGCCCAAGAAAGCAGCCAAAATTGCTTCGCAGCACGTTTATGCGATGAACGTTTAGACGATCAGCACAACATAAGACTTAATCACTTAACAACTATTAGGGAAGTGGCAATGACAGCTGCCAGAACACACACTGCCCACATCCAAACTCGATTACTCATTCAAGTCTAATGCTTGAAAGTCACATTTCCATCCACTTGTCGACAACTATCGATATTCCACATAAAAACTATTTAAATCTTAATCTTAATCTTAATTAGTGAGTTCTGTCGGCATATCGCGAAAATTAATAGCAGATTTCACTTATTGATTGATCGATCCTATGGCAGACGAGAATATTTCTAAATGCCTCAGGATAGATAAAAAAAAAACAAATCTTTGGAAGTTTTATTATTACCGTTGCTACTAGTGATCAATGTAGGAATTTTGTAAGCAAAAAAGTTTTGATAATTCAAAAAAAAAAAAAAACATTAGGAATTTGATTTTTGATATATTTGTTATTTATTAATTTTTTTTATTATTATTTCAGAAGCCTTTTGCAAACACACAAAAATGCCATCTTTAGTGTTGATATCTAAACTTAACTTATCGAAAGAAGCTAGAATTATGTTGCAACAATCAGAGTTAACATACCGCAAAAAGTTGACACGCATAAGCCAAATTTAAGAGCACAAATAAAAAATACGCCCAGCCTTGTCCACCTGTCTTAAATTGCAATGCAACTGAAAAGAGGAGGATGGAAGGGGGGGAAGGGTGAGGCGAAGACCACGACCTTGAGAAACTTGATGTCAATAATCGATATAATTATATTTTTCAATGAAACTGAAGTTTCCTTTATAACAATTGCAGACTTTGCATTGTGAAAGCAAAAAATGCAGAATTTCACAACTCTATTAAATTTTCCATTTCCGATAAGCATCAATATCTGAATATCATTAGAATTGTAAAACTATATTTTTATTAATAGAAAGTTGCAGATGTGTATATTATATATCCGATATGGGAATCCGATTTCACAAAATTGTGTTGTTTTATGGATGAAAAGAGTAAAGTTTATTGGAACATGTGCTCGAAACAATTACTGCTATTTTTACAGTTATTCTGCAAAAGTTTCTGACGATGAGAATACCGATGACGATGACGATGACGATGACGATGACGATAACGAGAATGTGAACACGATCAGGGAAACGTGCAACTCGTGGCACAAATGATGCAATATGCAATAACAGAAAAAAAATGCATTTTCTGCACTATTTATTTTCGATTGTATGCAGAAGAAGAAGAAGAAGAAGAAGAAGAGAACACATAATATTCATAATGAGGTTAATGATGACGTTGGAAAGGAAAAACTATAGAAATACTTTGATAAACGTACATCTGTGTGATGTCTATATGGAAATGTAGTACATATGCAAATATTGAGAATTGGATTGTTCCAGCTAAATCTTTCAGCATCCAGCTACTTAGCAATTAATGCGTTTTATAGCGTTCTCAAATACAACAATAGCAACAACAACAACAACAACAGCAACAACAACAACAGCAACAACAACAATACGAAGAAAACGACCTTCACTCGATTTTCTTTCGATTCCATCTGAGAGCTGCGAGGGAATTGCGTAAAGCGTAAAGCGGCCAACGGCCCGTTGAGGCTGATGCTGAGATACTCAGCCAAATATGTAGATAGTACATATATAGTATATATAGTAGATTTATATATATATTTATATATATATGTGGGTATATATATATATATATATATCTGCTGCTGCTGCTGCTGCCTTGTTTTCGTCAATTGTCGACAATATCGTTTTTAATGTGCCTCTTTATTTGTTTGAAAAGCCTAGCCAAAATCTAGACGAGTGGTGCCTCAACAAGGGTGAGGGACAGGGCAGGTGGTAGCAGGTGGATGGGGCAGGTGGCTGTATCGGTATTTCGGTATTCGTTAAATGCCAAGAATAATTTTTAATGCATTTTCATTTTCAAGCATTTGCCGATTGATTGCTGTTGGAAAAGTGATTTTAAATCAACAACAACTTTTTTTTTTGTCCATTTTTTTTTTTTTTTTTTGTTTTGTTTTATTTATTCTTATTTATTGAATACCCTCGCCGGGGGTAATTTTACTTTGCTACGAACTGTGTGTGTTACACAGAGAGAGAAATGTGAGGCACATATTTAATAACACTTTTTGTATTAAACATTTTTGCTTAATTCCATTTACTAAATAAAATATATATTTCAATTTGCATTCACAATTCATTAGCCATATTAAAGGGCATCTAATATTTGGATTGCAACTGTTGGTTTGTTTGTTTTTTTTTTGTTTTTTGTTTTTTTTTTTGCTTGTCGAACTGGATGAGTGGGAGGGGGGGGGGGGGCGGGGCGGACATAGGGGCTCGGGTGTCTGACTTTTGCGTTTCGCACATCGCGCACATGGGATCCGAGTAAGAAGCAGCGATTTGCTGATGGCTGAGCGAGGCGGGCGTCAATGGATCATTGGCAGCGCATCTTTATTACGCACTTGCCGGCGGATGGGTGGATGCGCCTTTTGGGGAAGGGGGTTGTGGGGGCTGTGGGGGTTTGTGGGGGAGGTTTGAGGCTTTGGTATGAAGACACCACTCGCAATGGCATTGTTTGTACAAATTGTTGGTGTGAAGCGCATTTTAATTGAGTCATTGAGGCATTTGACATTTGTTTATTTGGCATTTGTTTGTTCGACAAGTTAAGCAATTGATTGATCGATTGAATCTGCGCATTTGATGGATGCATGCAGCAGGTGCAGCGACTCGTTTTCGTTTTGTATTGTTTTCTTTGCCCATTTTACCAGTTTTGTCATCAGCACTGCAACGCCTATGACGTCAGCATTGAGATAATAACCCTCAATTGCCACTGCCTGTGCCATTGTAAACAATATGCAGAAAGCAGCCAAACCAAAATGAAAATCAGGCATAAGCGTTGAGACGAGCTTGTCGCAACATGTTCTTCCCGATGTTGCATGTTGCATGTGGCATGTGGCATGCTGCTTTTGTTAATTGTCACAGCAACAAGTCCGACCAATGCGTCAATGCAAATTACCATTTAGCATAGCATGTTTTGGCCAAATCGGGCAAGGGCAACATGCCATGGAAACAATCGATTGTTGTTGTTGCATTTTAGAAAATTGACTTGGCAACATGCTAGAAACATTTCTGAGCAACCCACCATAGATATATAGGAAGAGGATTGTATATCATTATACCTTAGTAAAGCATATTTGTATATTTGTTTTTTTGTCTCTGTCAATACATAAAACAAAACTTGACGTTAAAATTAGAATTCATATTTTATATGTATATATATATATATTTTTTTTTATATTACTTGCGTATGTAATTGTGAATAATGGCCAAATATATCGAATCATGCAGATTATTATTTTCATATAAAGTTTGGGTAAGAGGATTTTATCCTAACTAAGCAAGAAACCATCAATTTTTAATAATAACAATAACAATCTAATTAATAATAATAATAAAAAAACATTACAATGGACAACATGGTTATATTATATTATTACATATTATTTTTTTTTATCAAAGGAAAATATGATGTAGATTATTATTTCTGATTTTTTATTCAGAAGCCCGAAGAAATACGATCGACTAATAATAAATTTTCGATTATAACAAGGTTGTTTCTTAAATTCGTGGCTTTTATTAATATCAAAAATCGATATGTATAATTTTCGAGAAACGGAGACATTTATCAATAAAAAACCAAACTTGATCTTCCAAGTTTGAAGTTTCTATAGTCTCTAAGATATGAGTATTCATACAGAGAGACAGACATGGCTATATTGACTGGGCTGTTGATCCTGATCAAGAATATATATACTTTATGGGATCGTAGATGCTTCCTTCTTACATTTGCATAAAACCATTATATTATTTTAAAAGGGTATACAAATTCAATGTTTAAATGCAATATACAGTTATCTTGTTCAGTAAACACAATTTTGCGATGCACAAGAGGAACCATTCAAAAAGCTATAATAAACTTTCCGATTAGTGATATACTTTAAAGGGTGTTCCCAAACAGCATTTAAAAATAGTTGTTACCAAGTGTCACAACCATTAGTCTAGACACAAACCGCTTGCTTGTTGCTGTCCCTTTGCGCTTGCTTTCGCATAAATTAAATGAATATTAGATATACGAGAATTGTTTGTTGGCTCAAGACTCACCTGCAAAGAGAAGAAAATGTAGGAAAATGCATTAGTTAAATGTGGTGGCATTAAGTGCTCTGTGTGCAATCTGAAATGTCATAAGTTGAGTTGAGTTGAACGCAGACGTCATGGCGAAACCGCGTGACCTCAATTTAAGCAATTAAGTTAAGCTTGGCCTATGCAAAAGTTCAAGGGATATGACGGCACTGACGTCAGGAGCTTTTCTCAATGTTTGCTGTGCTTTTTAAATTATGTGAAAGCTGTCGATCAGTAGATGAGCTTTCGGTGACGTCAATGTGCTTGGCTAAGGTCAAGCACTTATCAATGACGTCACACCAACTCAAGGCGCCCTCTAGCGGGCAAATTTTCCCTGAAAGCTGCACATCCTAAAGCCCCAATGGCTTAATAGCTTTCACATATACTTTTCGAACTTCCAGTGCGCTTTGTTTTTCTTCACTATTCATTCGAAATTTCAACAAGTTTCGCCAAAATGGGGCTGGCGTCGCTGCCGACGCTAACGTTGGCGCAGACTGCGCTGCTTGGTCGTCGTCGGCATTTGTTGCTCAGCGGGCAGAAAGCACGTGTTCGTGCTGCTGTCGGCTTCTGCGGCAATTCATGTTCTCTGTGTGTGTTTTTGCGTGGGCGTGAGGCGTGTGCCACGCCTCCATATCCGCCGCCCATCCTTCGAGCACACTTTTCAAGCGTTTTCGAGCTTTTTGTGGGTGTCTCCGGCTCTGCATATTTTGAGCAATAAAAAAATGCTGCACTGCCGGCCCAGGATGCTGCTACGTGCCACACTCTTACTTATCGCATCTAACAGCGGCTACTCAACTCCAACTCTCTCCCCCTCTCAACTCCAACCACGTAACAAAATTCCAGTATTTTTCATTTTTATAAATTATTGTCTGCTGCCGAAACTCTTCATCCATCAAAGAACTTCGCAGCAGGCGCTGACCTACTCGACGCCGACATCGACGTCTGCGGCGCCCTCATAAATATGCAAGGCAAATATAAACGAGCTAAACGAGCTCAAACAAATAAAAATCAAACAAAAATACCCAAAGAGCCAAAATAAAGAAGAGGAATTAACTGAAAAGCAAACATTAAAAACGAAGCTATGCTTAAATTTACATAGAGGCTTCTTCGCTCAGGAAGGAATTAGACTTGTGAATGACTGCCACGCCCTGACCACAGCCTACAATTGAGACAATCAAATATGAAATTTCAAGTAAACAATGTAAGATAAGTGAGGAGTGAAGAATATATTGTCTTTCACTTGAATACTTCACGATTATTATGTAAGTACTTTGGTAATAGTTATTAACAAATAGTTTGAGCAAAATGCCTGAATAGAAAAACCTAAAGAACAAAAATTGCTTGATGTTATAATTAATAGTTTAGATCAGATTAAAATTTCTGAAAGAAGCTGAGAGAAGTTCTGTTCAATGCCAAATATGTTAAAAATTAATCAAAACTGAATATGTGGTGAACTTAACACATATTTCAAATAACATTGTATTCAAAAATTAAATGAATTACAAACTTTGTGACAAAATGGAAATGGCAACTGAAAACAAAAGTTTTCACATTGGCTTCTCGGCAATGTCTCTGGCATTTTCAGTTTAATTTTTAGTTTTTCCCAGCTGCCAACAACTGAATAGTTGCTAATGTTTTCATTGTTGTTGTTGCTGCTGCTGCTGCTGCTGCTGCTGCTGCTGGCATCATAAAAGCCAAGTTAAAAGTGAGCCTGGCACAGTCGTAAAACGGTTTGATTAATGTCCAATGCACTGTCATTGCTCATACGCCACATTGTCTCGCTGGCAAAGACATAGTTTGTAAGGAACAAAAACAGAGACAGAGACAGAGTCAGAGACAGAGTCAGTCAGTCATATAATATCGAGATTAACTGAATAAAGATAAGTCAATTTGTATACACAGAACTAGCTCATTTTCTGTTTTTTGTTTGCTGGGGCATTTCTTTAAGTTTAGAGGAACGACTATAATTTCTTAAACATTCAAATATATATTTGATTTATCATATTTCTTTGATGTACAGAAGCGACTTCCTCTACTGCCATTGCATTGTTGCTGTTCCTGTTGCTGGAGTAACTGCAGCTGTTGCTAATCTGGCCGTGGCTTGTTGCTTGCCATTAGCATAATCGGCTTATTGGCCGTGATTCGTGAACACAAAAGCCAATTCTGTTGCCAAATTGCTTCTGAGCAAATGGAAAATTGATGCTGACTTAGCTGTTGCTGTTATTGCTGTTGTTATTGCTGTTGTTGTTGCTGTTGTTGTTGCTGTTGTTATTGCTGTTGTTGTTGCTGTTTTTGTTGCTGTTGTTGTTGCTATTGTTCGTATTTACCTTTTGCTCCGAGCTGACCTTTGAGCTGCGACTTAACAGCTTGTCAACTGATGAGCTCTGACACTTTTGCCACTCTACTTAAAGATGACTAAAAACTTCTTCTCATGCTTGAAGTAACTAAAAAAAAACTTCGAATAAATTGAAGTGATTATTGAAGTTGTTGTTTTTGTTGGCGTTGCTGTTAACGAGCTTGTGACAACTCATTGTCTTTGGCCGTGCCTTGGCTAATCGAAATTAAATTCACAAACCGATTTGGCCCAACGAACACAAATGAAGTACAAACCACTTACTTTGTCTTTGGGTGGTTGGATTGTTGAGTCGAGTTGTGCCAACACTTGATAATATTCTAAAGGTACTCTAAAGGTTAAGTTGAATTTATTTTTTGATATAAATTGCAATAGAAACAAACGTCAACTGCTGATAATAGTCATCTTCTATATCTTTTCGTTTTGGCCTCTTCTGCTGGGTAAACTGGGATGCTTTCATGACTTAAGTCAAAATGCTCATTCAGTTCTGGATGGTATTTTTCTACCACTTCAAGCAATTGTGAATGGAGAAGAACTATAAAAGTTGAAATGCTCACTTAATTCTCAAGTTGAAAAGCAGAATCTGTAGTTAAACGAACGTTGAATGCGAATAGATAGTCAACTTGGTCAAATTTGAATAGCTGAATTGTTTTTACCATTGTTTTTTGCCAACTGCACAAAAGTAAAGAGCCAACATTTTTTTTTTCCTTAAAGACGAGTTCTTTTACTAAAATTGTGTAGTCATATGTTCGAAGAACTTGTAGGGCTCCCATTGGATAGGCGCATCCATTGGAATTCATCGTCGCATTCCTTGTCTGTTGACGATTATTATTATTATTGCCTTTATTGATCAAGAGAACATTTGCTCACTCGTCTGCTCAAATGTGGAGGCGGACATGTTTGGGCGTTTATTGTTTTCTATTATGAAAAGCATTCACCTCGAATTCACCTCACATTCACCTCGAACTCACCTCGCATTCACCTCGCATTCACCTCGAACTCACCTCGCATTCACCTCGCATTCCCCATTCCCCAACAAAGCACCACACGTAGCACCACAAAATCTAGGAGCAGACAAGCACGCATGCGTTTGCCTGGAAGAGCGAATAGTAAATAAAAGATAAAACTCGCTCAAATTGTTTGATTATTGTGCGATGTTCTAACTAAATGAATAAAGAGAAATTTGTAAATGTTTTTTGTTTTCCTGACTTTGAATCTGAATCTGCACTCGATTCTTAACTGCTTGCCTACTCTCTTGCGGCCTGTTCTCCACTATACTTCGCCTCTCTCGTTCTGTACTCTATCCCTCTTTTGCACTTGCTGGCTCTCTTTGAAGTTTCATATATGCTTTCCTTGCGCTGTTGCAATAACAAACGCCAAAACACACGCACACACAGAGAAAGGCACACATCAGCCGGCAAACAACGCGACGCATTGGAGAAATTATCGTACAGAAAAGTTTAGTCGGAAATTAGAAGCCAACGCGTTCGGTTTGCCTCTCTCTTTCTCTCTCTAATATTCTCGCTTTCACACGCACACAGTGTGGCCAGAAGGTGTGAAAAAGATTGTTAAACTCGGCGCATTGAATCCGTCTTTTGTATACACATATGTACCACTGTACCATAACTGTAGTTTTGACACTGAACATAAAAAGGTAAGTCTTGTGTCTTTCGTCTTTTGCACTTTGCACTCCATCAACAACTTCCAAGCAGGCCCCGCGACCCCTCCCGCTGCACGACAAACTATTGACATAAGTTATTTGCCTCTCACAACTTTTGTGTTTGCTGTGGGTCTGCGTCTGCTGGTTGCTTTGGATGCTTAGTTTGCTTGGTGTCTGCAAAATACTGATTTTATTTTATTAAATACTTAATAGTTCCCAATATGTGTGTGTGTGTGTGTGTGTTCAACAGTATATACACAATTTGTGTATAAATATATAGAGCGGCCACTCTAATGATCTAAAAATAAGTTTGCTTTCTTATTTGATTTGCGTTTGTTGTTGTTTTTGTTTTTGTTTTAAGATTCTTTTGGGGTAGCTGCAACCGTGTGCCATAAATCAAGAGGGAGACTGCTTTAATTGAACCGATCAAACAGGTGCATGCCACGATGTTGCTGGCCGTTAATCAGAGTGTTCGCAATTCCAAGAATCGTCGCAAGTTCGAAACAGCAACAGATACACACAGAACACTCTGCAATGAGATGACGGATTCAAGCACACAGTTGGTTGCCAACATGCCAATGGATGACACAAAGACAAATCCAAATCCAAATACAAATAAAAACATACAAGCAACAGTTGCAACAACTGCAGGCGACAAGAGCCAGAGTTGCCATCACATGCAACAGTCAGAGTCGCCGCAAGCTGCCTGCAACTGCATCAACAAACTGGAGGATACCAGCCAAGGGCGCGTCTCCCTTCTGCTAGTCTATCTATATTTGGGGGCCCTCACTCTGATGTTAGCAACCCTGTCCATACTCTTCTATACGTATACGCAGGGGGGCAGCGGGCAGGAGTCGCAGCCTGACTTCCGGAACCAGTTTCGGGGTGAACTGATGCGATCGGAACATATGCTGCGTGCAATGGTTACACAGATCATAGAAAGGGATTATCCCTTGGAAGCAAGGTGGGTTCCATTCCAGTAGTGATTATAATATCATTCATATTCCCGATGCGTTAAATTTACAGCTCTACCGAAGCGCAACCGCGTAATTTGGGCAGTACAGTTATACGGAACGAGCGCAAGTTGAATGCCAATTTTGTGAATGCTTTGCCAAGTGAGAAGCGCATTCGCAGGGACATCGCCCCATCCTCGCCCGCCTCCATGCATGGCAAGTGAAGCAGCGTCTGAACTAGATCAGCAACTTGCTCCGAACTTTGAGATATTTGCTTATTCCTAATTGCAGCAGATCCACTGATTGAATTTTTTAATCCGAATCATCGAAAAGCACTGGATGAGCAGGACACGGAGATACGCAAGCGCACGGGAATGAAGGGTGCCGCACCAGGTGGCGATGAGTGGATCTATTTGAACACCTATTGTCGTGTGCCGGAAAAGATAATCACTGGCTTTTGCAAGGGCACACAGGATTACTGCCCGCCAGCGCCGTCTGGGCCAATGGGAGACATCGGCCCAAAAGGACCACCCGGTAATCCTGGCCTACCGGGCATTCCCGGCCCCAAAGGCAATCGTGGCGATGTTGGCTTGCCGGGCGCACCCGGCGTCGATGGTATTGGCCAGCTGGGTTTTGCAGGTCCCCGCGGACCCAAAGGTGATCCAGGCAGCGTAGGTCGGCCGGGACTCGATGGGCGAGATGGTGTGCCCGGTGAGCCTGGCCTGGATGGTGTGCCCGGACGTGCGGGTGCCGATGGCAAAATTGGGTTGGCCGGGCGCGACGGCAAGGATGGTATGCACGGTATGTCTATAACGGGTCCCAAGGGTGCGCAAGGACCGCCGGGCGAAAGAGGCCTGAAGGGTAAGCATTGTGTGAATATTGAGCACAGCAAACCGTCTAATGTCAATATCAATTGCAGGCATAGCTGGTCCACGGGGACGACCAGGCAAGTCAGGCACCAATGGTACACCGGGTGTGCCCGGCATCAATACATGGAAAATGCAGTTCCCCAATGGCAGCGCCACCAATGATTTACTAATACCGCCCTCAATAACAGGTTAGTTAGCCGCGATGGGCATTCAAATGGGATTGAGATGACTACGTGTTTCTTCCCGCAGATGTTAGTTCGCCCAATGTCCGACGCAGCGTTATTGTCGAGGAGGGTAAAACGCTCAACATGAGCTGTTCGGCAACGGGCAATCCACAGCCGCAGGTGGAATGGCGACGGGATGACGGACGCACCATTAATGTAAATGGCGTCGAGCGTGAGTAGCGTGCAGTGAAGGCCAGCAGGAGCAAGACTCTAATCTTTTCTACTCCTTCCCCCTCCTCGCCCCTTTCACTATATGCAGTCAGCTCCATTAGTGGCCAGTTTATTAGGTTCACGAACATAACGCGTCATCAAATGGCCGCCTATACTTGTCATGCCAACAATGGCATCGCGCCCGTAACCAACGCCACCTTTCTCGTGGAGGTTCACTGTGAGTACAGCGTTTTGGAATTTTTCCAAGGAGTTCCTAACCACTTGTTCACGCAGAGGGGCGCCCTTTGATTGTTGATACAGTACAGTGAATCTTTTACT
Source organism: Drosophila melanosoma (assembly GCA_035042045.1). Classification (NCBI taxonomy): domain Eukaryota; kingdom Metazoa; phylum Arthropoda; class Insecta; order Diptera; family Drosophilidae; genus Drosophila; species Drosophila melanosoma. Next base: position 2,631,849 of record JAWNLY010000176.1, read on the forward strand.
AACCAATTCATTGCAGTTGCTCCAATGATATCGGTGTACAGGCAAATGATCTATGCGGAGTACCAGAATAGTGCCACCTTGGAGTGCCAGGTGGAAGCTTTCCCGGAGGCCATAACCTACTGGGAGCGGGCCTATGATGGCAAAATACTCGAACCAAGTGATAAATATCGAATTGAGTCCTATCCAGATAGGTAAGCAAAATCAAAACCTTCTCATTTATTGGCATAAATTTCGGATTGTTCCCATAAATAGCTTTAAAACCTCCATGCGACTGACCATTAGCAATCTGCGCAAGGATGACTTCGGCTACTATCACTGTGTGGCACGTAATGAGCTGAATGCAACAATGGTTAATTTTGAGATAGCACGTGAGTTAGATCCCAAGACAAAAACTGGACAAACCAACAAAGTATCAATAAACTTGAATGATATTGCAGCTCAGGATCCGAATAGTGAAACACCCTATGTGGGTAACAATGTCAAGATCTATGGACAGCGACCTCCTGAAAGCGAATGTCCCGTTTGTGATCAATGTCCGGATCCCAGGTAAAGTTGTACATTATCGATAAGTTAATTCCATACTGACTCGAATATTGGTCTCACAGCCTATATCAATGCAAGGATTCCATACTCAATAACTTTGAAATTCAACCCACGGGCAATCGCAGCTATCCTGGCCTGCCTAAGCGGGTTAAAAGTGAGTTCCCAATCCCTAATCGAATAATAATATATGTCAAAATGGGTATCTCCATTGCCAGCATGTTACTTGTATGCAGTGGGTAAACCAGTATTCAACAAGGTTGTCAATGAGAAATTTGGCTCTTGGCTACGCGACGCCGCCCCCAAGGATGTGGATCGAGAGAAGACCTTTGTGACCAACGAGAACGATGCGTTTAATCTATTCGAGTTCTCCACACGCATTCAATATCGCACCAACAGTGTGCCCAGGCACAAGTACGAAATTTCCGAAGGATTTCAGGTATGCCATTGACTCCTCAACCGTAAAGAAGAAAACTGGAAGACTTTTCCTTATTTTATTATTAGGGCAATGCGCACGTGGTGTTTAATGGGTCATTCTACTATCATCAGAAGAACTCCGACATGGTTGTAAAGCTGGATTTGACCACCTCCAAAAAAATTAGTAAGTACTGAAATATAATTCAAGGTAAACATTATTACAAATAAGAGCTTTGCCTTGCAGGCATACAATTGCCATACGCAGGAGTTTCTGCTGGGAATCGACTCTACACCACGGATTACAATTTTATGGACTTCAATGTGGATGAGGTTGGTCTCTGGGTTATTTATAGCACACACGACTCAAATAACACACTGGTAGCTAAGGTAAATACCATTCACATATACATTACAGGTCCTTCCTTTATTGCATATTATTGTATATTGTATATTGTATATTGTATATTGTATATTGTATATTGTATATTGTATATTGTATATTGTATATTGTATATTGTATATTGTATATTGTATATTGTATATTGTATATTGTATATTGTATATTGTATATTGTATATTGTATATTGTATATTGTATATTGTATATTGTATATTGTATATTGTATATTGTATATTGTATATTGTATATTGTATATTGTATATTGTATATTGTATATTGTATATTGTATATTGTATATTGTATATTGTATATTGTATATTGTATATTGTATATTGTATATTGTATATTGTATATTGTATATTGTATATTGTATATTGTATATTGTATATTGTATATTGTATATTGTATATTGTATATTGTATATTGTATATTGTATATTGTATATTGTATATTGTATATTGTATATTGTATATTGTATATTGTATATTGTATATTGTATATTGTATATTGTATATTGTATATTGTATATTGTATATTGTATATTGTATATTGTATATTGTATATTGTATATTGTATATTGTATATTGTATATTGTATATTGTATATTGTATATTGTATATTGTATATTGTATATTGTATATTGTATATTGTATATTGTATATTGTATATTGTATATTGTATATTGTATATTGTATATTGTATATTGTATATTGTATATTGTTTATTTCAGCTTGATGCTGAGACACTCAAAATGCAGTACAATTTCAACATAACACTCGATCATAAGCAGTTTGGGGAAATGTTCATCGTCTGCGGCAATTTGTATGCCATCGATTCGGGCACGGAGAGGAATACCCAAATCCGCTATGTGGTCGATCTGTACAAGGGCAAGCTGCTCAATGCAAATTTGCCATTCTCAAATCCCTTCAGCCACACAACTACAGTGGGCTACAATCCCTTAACTGTGGTATGTATTAACAGTACTTGGCTATACGCCCATTCAATCTGATTGTTTCCCCACTAATTGCATGCAGGAACTGTACTCTTGGGACAAGGGCAATGCACTTACATATCCAATACGCTACAATGAGCATCGTTTGGCCGGCGATACTATTTAAGACAAATGTTTCACAAATAAATTAAATTTGTTCTTCTTCTTTTTTTTATATGAATCAAACACTTGCAATTTTCTTAAAGGTGCTCGAATATTATAATAGTTTTATTGATTGCATTTCTTGTTTATATTGCACTGTCTAATTATATATGTAAAGTTCAAAAAATTTCGAACTGCGTCGTCTATTATATGTGAAGTGCGACAACCAACTGACAAAAGTTGACGAATATCACAGTTATTGCATTATGCATTATGGCAAACAAACCCGTAGACACAATTGCCACACAGCCAATAATTGGTACCAATAATAAACACAGGATTGGTGTCATATATAATTATAATTATTTAATATAAACACAAAAAAAACTGCACATGCTAATGGGATAAAATTACTTTAATTAAACTTTAATGAACATTGTATAAATGTGAGGAAAAGTATTTATGTCTCCCATTGTGATCCAATTAATTTTTATCTATTTTTAAAGAAAGCCAATTTCTAATTTATATATGAGGTTTAAATATATATTAGTCAGTTTCCTCAACTTGTAACAGGGTTTGCAATCTAAGTCAATTTGCAACAAAATTTTCTTGCCACAGGCGAAAAGCCTGCAATAGTTTGAGCTGACCTGAATTGGCTAAGCGAAGTGACATCTCACCGCGCACTCCCCTTGCATATGGATCATATGCAATTGGCTGCACTCATGTTGCAGCAACACGTTCAGCTGCATCTTTAAAGTGTCAAAACACGTTCACAGCCAGACAAAAAGTTAAATGCAAATTTATCAATTTAATTTTTCTAAAATTCTAAACTAAAATTCTTTCCGTTTAAAATATTTATTCTCTTGCTTGGCGCCAAAAATATGTCGATATTCCACACTTTAGGAAGATTTTTTGTTTTTTGAAGTGTGGCAGACAAAGTTGCGAAATTGAAATTGTAACTTCGATTTGAAACGGCAACGGAATCAAAAAGCAGCTTTGCCAACATGGCCGACAAAACTGTACAGCTGTTACATTGTCAACAGACAAATTGGCAAAATGATTGACTTACTGACTGAGTGACTAAGTGACTGACTGACTGATTGACTGATTGACTGATTGACGGCTTGTCAATGTGTGCGCTTTCTGTTGAGCGTCGAGTGGGTTCTGTTGTTTGACAGATGCCACAGGGAACTTAAACTAACTGACTAGCTGGCTTCCATCCATCCATCCATCCAGCACAACCCACACCATAACATTCCACACACCGCACAGCAACCACTGTGCCACATGTCAACCTGGCAACATTGATTGCTCCGTGCTTGACTTTGCATCCTGGCCGGGCACATTTCAATTCCGTTTTCCAGTTGCCTCGGGAAAGCCTTTTGATTCTTTCTCTCTGTGTGTTGCATGTTTCACAATTTGCATTTTTCGTTGCCTATTGAAATGGGCAACTCCCGCTCAAATAGCTTCCTGCAACGTGTTTTTTTCCCCGGAATTTTCCTTAGAATTTGGTGTAATCAGTGTCGACAAGCAGCTGGCTGATTTGATAAAAAGACCATCAAATTGAACCTTCAAATAGCAAACACTTTCAGGACTGCTTAAATCCAAAAAGCTTACAAATTCGTATAATTTAAACAGACAGATTTTTCGAGGATTTTCGGTTGACTCAAGTTCAAAAACAGTCTATTTATTATTATTTGGGGGCATATTGCTCTGTTACCTAATTTAATCCGTTGCGCCTTTAGTTCCTCCGTCAAACCTGATTCTTGCACAAATTTTCAAATGTTCCCTTTCGAATTTCTGTTCCTTGCCTTGACACCTTCTTTTGAACTAGATATTTATTGAGCATTTCTCATTTCTGATTACCTCTTAAGTGGCCGGTAATTATTCAAAATCTATTATTCTCCTGCTAACAATTTTTTACTTATACTCTTCGCAGGGGATCAGTGGTTAATAGACATGTTTATCTTGAAGATGTTGTATGATTTCTTCAAAAGCAGAAAATCTTACGCTGCTGATAACGCACAGAATCAATATGAACCCGACCCATTGGTTGCATGTTGCATGGTTGTTTCTTAAACGTTGCAAGGCTCAGCTATTTTAATGTCAAAATAAATAAATAAATAAATAAAAAAAAATAAATAAATAGTTAAATAAGAAAACACCACATGAATTCAACTTTCAAGTGGCTGCATTAGCTTAAGAATACTCTCCAATACTCAGCGAGTTTAAAAATATAAACATCACATGGAGTCGCCTTACAAGCGGCTTTAAGTGTATTTCGGTCTAAGAATTTTGTATATAAACCAAGCATTTTTATTGAATAAACTAGTACAAAAAGAACTCTTTGCGTATTCACATCTCCAGCCAAATTTGTTACAAGTACTGATTGCGGCGACACTTTGTTACTTGTACATGAACCGGTAGCATACCCTAGGAAACTAGGACTATATAGGTCATCTTCTACAGATGTGTATACATATTTATAATTTTTAAGACTAGTTTTTATATTTAGACACACAGCTAATGCAATTCATATTGTTATTTATGGTGTAGACTCTTTGTTGGTTGCAGCATTAGATTAATACATTCAAACTATCCTTTTTTTGTTAGTCAGTGAATGGTGGTTTATATCAATTACCGTTCACTCATCAACCACTGGCTAATTAAGAGCCATCTGTCACCCATTTGGCTCAATTAAATAAGTATTTGCAGAGGCGTTCGGTTGACTCAGTGTGCGAGCTGTCCTTGGATTGATTTATGCACTTTTAAATAAAACACGAAAATTTGGCAAAAATGTCTACAGAAACAGTTTGACTTGCCACCGAAGGTTCAAAAATGTCTCCAAAGTACCCCTAGCTCTAATCTGTCCATTACCAATTCTCTTCCCAATTCCATTGCCCAACGTTCAAATTCGCTTTACATCATTTTTCATATATATATATATATATATATATATTTTTTTTTCTTTTCTTTTTTTTCCTAATCGCGTCAGCTTGTTTTGGACAGGCACAGCTGTTGTCCGACAGCCATTTGTAAGGATAATGCGCCATTGTCAAATTGCCAGGAGCTTCGAGTAGAGTGTGTGTGTCTGTGTGTATATATATAAAATATATATATATATATATATGTGTATTTGTATTTGTATTTGCACATGGAGTGATGCGAGTGTGTTTTAAAAACAGCTGCTTAGCGCTTATGGTCATTTGGCAGTTGCTTTCACTAGCCTTTCACTTTAGCTGACCATTTTTATGCTTCAGTAATCCTGGCAGCTGACCAATTCTGTATCGACATCCGCACGTCAACGCTGGTCACCGCACCACCGCACCACCGCCCCACCGCCATCCGCACCACTCCCTTCTGGGGTCAGGTTATCAAAAACAGTTGACCAAAACTTTGAACTTTCATTATTGGGTTCAAGTGTCGATATTTAACGAAATGTAATTGGAGATGTTTTTAATATGTGGATTGATATCTATTAGTGTGCCTGTGTGCGTATTCACTGGGCCATGAAAACCAATACCATTTTATGGATGCGCTCGGCATGCCCAATATAGCATTAAAGCAATAAATGGCAATGCAAACAACAATTGCCAACACAATGAAATGCACAAAGACAGAGCCAGAGCCAGAGACAGACAGAAACAGGTAACAACAACTGTCCAAGAACAACAATAATCCCGGCGTAATATGCCAAACCATGAATGCATTCAATTATTCCTTACTACTACGTATAATGCGCTAAGTAACCGAGCATCAGGATATCAAATTTGGGCATGCGAATTGTGTTGGTGTAAATAAAAAAAAAAAACACTCAGACTCAGGCAATCATAAATAAATGCGCTGAAAGCAAATGATGGATGCAAAAAAATAATAAATCGAAAAGCCTTCAGTGCGATAATCTTAAGTAAATCGAAAGAGCTGTTTTTAATATAGAAAAGTGTAATATATATATATACACACGAGAATCACTTAAATGGTGAAATAGTTAAGCTGGGAATTCATCCAGTTTATACATAGTCTTAATATACATTGACAGCTCGCTTATCATATTTTTTAAATTTTTTCTTTAGATATTTCCTTATTGAGATAGATAGAATTACAGGACGTAATGAAACAAGAGTAAAAATGTCACAAATATCCATTGCAAAATACGATAGACAATTATTTTTTCATACATAGGCTAGGTTTTTTTTTTTTTAAGTGTTTGGTGTGGAATAGCTAAGCAAAGTGACTTACTAGCTAAATGCATGAATTGATTGGGGATAAGGATCAGTATGAGCAGGATAACTTCAAGTGCTACTCACTGGGTTCATGACGCTTAACTTTCGAAATTCCCAACTCGATTGTTGCTGCTCTGCACTCAGTTTTCATTCTCTTGTGTGTGATTTTAGTTATCATTTGCATTTTGGGATTGTCTGTGTGGGTTTTTATGTGTGTGTGTGTGTGTGTGTGTGTGTGTGTGGGTGTGTGTGTTATTTTTTTTTGTGCACTGACTGCACTCTAAGCATCCTCTTGCTTTGGGGTGTATCTCAAGTGCTGGGGCCATAGTCGTCATCTCCATGGTGCCGCATTGTGTTGCACACAATGGTGCAGGTTGCTGCTGATGCTGCTGATGATGCTCTTGTCTGTTGGCTGTCGTTTGCTGCGTGCCACACACAAAAGCGGCAAGAGCACAAAACCCAGCAACAATAACAGCAGCAGCAGAAGCAGCAGGAACAGCAGTGATTGCCGTTGCTGAAATTAAACACTCACACACCGAGAAAGCAAGTGGTGCCCCGCCCCCAGGAACGCCCACATCCAAATTCAGCACTCGGCCAAGTGCAACGCCTACAATGGGTGATGCTTGTGGTGCTTTATGTGGCAGTCGGCAGCTGCCGCCTTTCATTGTACTTTTAAATACGTTAATTGAGTGCTGCCAATTTTTGTTGGTCTTATAAATCTTTTTTTCTCTAGCTATTTTTTATTGCTTTTTTTTTTGTTTTTTTTTTTTTTATTGTCGGTTTTCTTATTGCTGTTGTGTTTTTTTTTTAGGACTGCGCCAATTGAAATGTTAGCCAAAATGTATCTTGACCAAATTGCCACTTCTATATGCTCTGTAGCCATTAAATGTGTGTGTGACTTAATTCGAATGAGTCTTAACTATAATCATATAGAGTCTGATATAAGTCATTAGTTTTTTTCCTTTCCCTTATTAGAGTTGTGCTTTAAAAATATTCAAAATTTTGCAAAAGTGCATAACAAAAAAAAAAAAAAAAAGAAGTGAAATAAACATAGAAATGCCTTGGATGAATTAAGATATACATTTTGATGAACGATTTGAGATTGTTGTATTTCAGACCAGAGTCATATGACTTAATTAATTAATTAAATATACGAGTAGAACAAAAAATTGTGATAAATAAATTTTGAATTCAAGCCCCTCTGCAGGGAGTCCTCTAGTCGAAATAAAAATAAATATTTATTGAAAACAATCATCAATTAACACAACTAAATATTGTTGCAGTCAAAACTAAGTTTTATCCCTTATCCTATTCCTTTTCAAGTATTTTATATTACAGAAAAAATTTAATATATATATATCTAATATTTAGCTTATATTGCTTCCAGTGTATGTTCGAGTCGAGCAGATATTATTGTCTTGCGTGGCTTTTTGGTGACATTTTCAATCGCTTCGCACTGACACTTTGCGTTTTATGAGCACCATTAAACACACACACACATACACACACACACACACACACACACACACACACACACACACACACAACGCATCCTTCCCTGCACCGCGCTCTTGTTCGCTTTAGTCCACTTCAGTGGACGAGTCTCCCTTGACGCGTGTTAAGGCCGTTGAGGCGTTTATGCGCTCATTAATTTCGCTTGAATGAAGTTCAATGGAACTGTCGGACAACATCCCTAGTCCACTGCCCACTGCCCACTGCCCACTGCCCACTGCCCACTGCCCACTGCCCAGTGCCCACTGCACCTCCGTTCACCTTTGCAGATAAAAGGATTGTGAATTTCAACAGGCGAATGAGAAATGATTTTGCAGTTCCTAACAAATGTGGCACAAACAACATGCTAACCCGCCCAGTTGCAACAGAAGTAACGCTCGCGTGTTACTCCTTGCGATATGCATGGCGGGGAGAGAGACGTAAGGGGTAAAAGGGCATAAACAGTTGACTTACAAATGGCCAACAATTAAACAACTGAAATACTTAGCAAAAGCTTAGCAACTGGAATCTATGTGGCACTATTCGAAGCTTAGAAAACAGCACAAATCATTTACTACACAGATAGCCCCACAATGCCCTTCTTGCCCTCTTGCCATCTTGACCAGCAACCCCTACCCATAACTTAGACATAAGCCGATTCCATTACCCTGGCACACAATAAATCATTGACATGTGTGCGGTCGAAATCAGTGCCATAATATCAAAGGTGTTGCTCCACAAACAATGATAACACTTAGTTGCCGAATGTTGCAAGCTGAATACTTGCATTTCTCATAGATACAACTGAAGTATCTATGCAAAGATATGTATGTATGTGCCTAATTCTTGTATAAGGTTAAGCTTAAAATGCTGTTAACAATTATTATAAACATACTTTTCAACACTATCACAAAGCTAAAGCGGATGACGTTTATCTTATATGACATAATTGACTGGATTCTGGAATAGATGAACGGACATACAGGCAGGAATGGTTAGCAGAGATGCCCCCCCCCCCCCACCACCTTACAAGACCAGAACCATATTCTGACGGCGGAACGCGAATCTTGGCTCTAGATTCTCTCACTATTTTTTTTGTTACTAAATACAAGTAAAACGAAGTGAATGTAAGTTAAAACTGTCTGCTAGGGAATAAATGACAACTAACAACGCAGCGTGGATATAAAGTTAAGTGAGTGTTGCTGATGTGTTCACAGCAGCAACATTGGCAAAGCTGCGGCAACAGCAAATGCAGCTGGCACAAATTGGCTTAAAGTTGGTAGCTTGTTTGGTTAGCTAGTCGAAAAAAAAGTATGCTTTCTGCCACACACTGTTCTCAAAAGGCACACATCTTGCAACATACACACAACTAAAGATTGGACATAAAAGCTGCAAACATTTCAATTGCAATGCAAAATAGTTAACTGGGTGTTGCTGCTGCTGATGTTTATGTGTCGGTATGTGTGTGTGTGTGTGTGTGTGAGTGTGTGTGCTTGTGTTTTCTATGTCGAAAGTATTTCGCAGCGTTGACGCTAAATATTACAACCGTGTCAACTTCCTCTAATGCTACTGCTACTGCTGTTGCTGTTGCTGTTGCTGCCTGCCACATTTAACTGGGCGACCCTTTGCATAAATAACGGCAAAACACATACGCACTCACACACACACACACACACGCACACACACACACACATACAGTGATATTTGAGGGTTTTTATAAAATATTCATATGCACATGGCAGCCTTTGAAGCTATCAACACACAGAACTATGGACACATAAGCAATGGCAGAGCCCAAGCAAATGGAGCAAGTTTTCGTGCAAAATTCTATAAATTCAGACTTTACATACAAACATGCTACATGACATGCTGTGCGGCCAGCACAGGAATGTAACAAAATTTATGCAAATTTCAAAATGTTCAACTGTTGCTGTTCCACACACTACACACTACACACTACACACACACACACACAACACAATGCCAAAACAAACAAATGAAGACACACACAGCAATGGCATTGCCTACTTTGAGGCGCACATTTATATTGGGTAAAGTGTCAACTCGTCGTGGAACTGATCTCAAGTCCAATGTTTTAAGTGGTTGCCACGGTCCCCTAACCATTCCCCAGGCGCACCGTATCCACATGGGCGGGCAACGGAGCAAGGGGGGCGGCAACCCTTTTATGTCAGCCTCTTTTGACCTTCATCGTGCACATACATAAAATGTGCCCATTTTTATTGTTGTTGTTTGTTCTTGCGGTTGTTTTAGCTTGTGGGCGTTTTCTCAGCTTGTGTTGTGCCACAAAATTATTACCTATGACTATGATTAATGCATTCTAAATATTATGTTGTATTTGCAGTTGCTTTGAATTTTAATTAGATACGTTTCAAGTAGCATTTATCATTAATGATATAAAAAAAAAAACCTTTGTTTTATGTTGTTATTCACTTGATTAAATTCTTCTTTTTTTTTTCTTTCCTTTGCACTTGTGCATTAAACGTTTGTGCGCAAAAATTCGCATTTTCCTTTCATTTTCTCTCAAAAAATGCGAAATGCATCTGTTATTCAAATTGCAGACTTAAACGCTTAACTAGCTAAGCTGCAAACAGACAAAAGTATTGAGTGGGGGACTGGTATTATTTATTTATTCAATCCACTCAAACCACTCAATCGAACTCAAGGGATGCCACCACACTCGTTCTCACTCATACATATTCATTGCAATTGTCGGAGGAACCTAACCAAGTTTTAAGCACTGAGCCACTTCATGTGTATTGCCGCAAAGCACTTAAAGCAAACTCGTAACAAATTTCGAAATTCCGTTTCAACTCAATACTGAGAATGCTTTTGCTGTGCTTCAGGAAGTTATGGTACCTACATTGATAAATCTATATATATATATATATATATATATATATATATAGATATTCATTTGAATATGCTTTCAATTGCATTTCAATAATAAATGTCAAATGAGCTAAATTATAATCTCTATGTAATCTCTATGGGATATGGCATATATATGTTATTCGATAACCAATACAAAAAGTATTCCACTATCATATTTAGATCAATGCAATAATGTCTTTAATATAAGTCGAGAATCCAAATTTCTTGGCCAACAGATCATCCAAAATTTCGACTCTTTATATTCATTAATAAGAAAAAAATGTGGAAACCACTGCAATAATGCGAATAGTAACCATCAAGGGGATTGGGTGGGTGGTTGCAGGGAACGAGGTATAGCATGTTAATAACTGGGGGCGTGGCATGATGGTTGCTTCTCAGTGTATGCAACATGGAGTTGAAAATGGATTGGAGCAACAAGCTGCATGTGTGTAAAACCATTTATGCTTCAGCGCGCTTATTGCCAATTTTAAAAGTCCCATGAGGATTCGGGTGGTGCGATGGTGCGATGGTGCGATGGGCAGTGGTGCAGTGGTGCGGCAGTGCTATAGTGCAACTATGCAGGACAATCACCTTGATTTGTGTGTGCAGCATGTGCAGGCAGCCAGGCGTAGCTAGAATTCAATACACTGCAACTTGTTCAAGCCTGAAGGATTCTCAACATTAACATTCGCAAAAGGCCAGCTGCTGTTGCTGCAATAGGTATGAGCCATTTAATTGCGCAACTTGCGCATGTTTTACAAGTACTCCCAGCACTCATGGCACACACACTCAAATAAAAAAAAATAAAAAAAAAATATTTAACAAAAAACAATGGCAAAAAACTGCCACCCCGGCAGACAGAAGTCCTTTAAAAAGACTGACGACGAAATACCCTCAAAGCTGTTTGGGAATATATATTATTCCGTCAATAAAATGTGTATTTTATATTAATTGGAAGGCTAAAACTTTAAATTTCAGAATTTTTATTGTTTCCGAAAATCGATCTAAAGCGATAATTTAGAATCGAAGAAATTTGTTATAAATATATAAATTATACTGCATATGATATTCAAGAAATTATATTCGAAATTCGAAAACATTTAAATTGCTGACAAAGAACATAATTTTTTTTTTTAAGGGGTTCGCACAAGCAGAATAAACGCTTTGCGGCACGTTCTAAAATCTTGCCTCCGGCAACGACGTTTGCCAGCTTTGCAAAATGTGGCTTATTGTCTCGATGGGAAGTCAAAGGACTTTTCTATACTCGTCCTGTGCATATGGATATGAGACAAATCCGTTGAGGCATTCTTAGTCAATGCGGTTGTTAAATCTTTCGTTATTTGCTTTTAGTTATATTTTCTATTTTATTTTATTCTTGGTTTACATCTTGCGTCTCGAATTTTAATGAGTTAAATTTTCTTTTTTTTTTTTATTCTGCATTCTTAACTACGGATATGATAATTCAACTTTTAGGTGGCACTTAAAAATAAAATGCGCAGATGAAGCATATATATATATATATATATATATATATATATATATATCAGACAATACATAATATTCATATAGATATAAATCGAAATCCCAATAAAGAGGTATTTTTAAAATTTGAATTTAGAGAGTAGGTTCATCGGTCAACTTACTGATTCAAGTTCCGCTCGTTGGAGCCGCTCTGACTTTGCACATTCTCCGTATGGCGGCGCTCCTTGTGCACGATGCCCATCAGTTTCATCCATGGATTGTTCTGGGAGCCATGGCCTCCCATGCCGCCACTCTGCCACATGGTCATCTTGGCGGCTTGGGCGTTGCACTGGCAGCTTATCCAAAACGCGCGACTCGATTAGAAACCAAACGTAGAACCCGACAATAATTGCATAGGCTTAAGCTATAGCATTAATTTTTATATAGTGTTTTTGAACTGTATTATTGACGATATGCAGCAGAGAGAGAAAGAGAGAGAGATAGTGAATTTGAGAGAGCACAAAAGAGTTTCGGACGCGTTTTTTTCTGTTATTTTGGTTGCTGCTGCTGCAGTTGCTGCTGCTGCTGCTGCTGTTGCTGCTGCTGCTGCTGCTGTTGCCGTTGCTGTTGCCGTTGCTGTTGCTAGTAGAAGCATTAAAAATTCTGCTGCATACTCTGCGAGGTTGCACAATTATTTTTGGCCGCTGCAATTTATAGTATTGGATGGAATTCAACTTAGATTTTTATTGTGGCTTAGTTGTTGTTGTTGTTAGAGTTGCTGTTTGTCTGTTCCTGTGCTTGTTGCTGTTGTTGCTGTTGTTGCTGTTGTTGTTGTTGCTGTGGGCGGCTGGCGTTGCGTTCTGTGTTGTTTTGTATTTGTGTTTTGTTGCTACTTCAGCTATCTGCTTCTTCGTTTTATTTTGCAGCTCAGTTATGTTTTTAAGTTATTTTGTAGATATTTTGCCAATCAACTTTTGCGGCATTTATTTTTGGTCATTGGTTTTTTGGCGCGATTTCTGTTTGTGGCTGCTTGTTATTATTATTATTTTTTTTTTTTTTTTTTTTTAGTTTGTGGTTTTGTTTAAAGCTTTGGTTTTAGATGCGTTATTTATTGTATGTTACAACACTTTGGTTTGGTTAAAATTTAATATATTTATTTTTAGCTAAAGCCTTATTTAGTTTGCTCTTCACGCATAATGTCTAAAATTAAGAATCACAATGGCGTAAATTGGTTTTATTGAATTTAAATTATTTTCTTATAATTTGATGCTTTAAATTCTAATTACTAATTTATTTGTATTTTTTTTTTTTTTTAATTGTTTAATTCTAATTATTGTTAAGTTTTTATATTATGTCAATTTTATTATTTAGCTGAGCAAATTTAGTTTGCATTCAAGCTAATAAATACGAGTTGCTCATTATGTATTATTTGAAATCTATTAGTTATTATTGCCTTGCATTATTTGTTTATTATTTTTCATTTGTATATTTGCATTTGTGTTTAGATTATTTGTTATAAGTTATCATATGTCTCTAACTAAATTGCGGCTGGCCTCGATTTGCTTATTGGGTTTTTATCGTTTATTATCATTTCTGAGTATTTATACAAAAAAAAAAAACAAAAACTAAATACATTCAGGTTTTACAATTATTCGAATTATTCCACTTATGTTTCACTTCTTTCTTTATATTTTATTTAAATATTTGGTGATATGAGTATGATATCCGGCATACATAAGAGCTGCAAGAGAAGAATTAGAATTTAATTAAAATTTTAGCTTACAGGAGTTTTCACAAATAATATATAATAATAATACATATACACAAATCTATTGCTTTGAATTTGTACTACTAATTAGATGTCAAAATAAATACGAGAATTAAAGGTTATTTATATACAAGAATTATATTGGATTTGTGGAATTTCATGCTCTGAATTATATTCAGCTTTAACCACCCATTTTAATAAATATTATTCACAATATCTGTTGCCTTTGATAATCATCATAAAATTATTATTTAAAACTGCCAAAACTCGCATTGACACAACACCAAATAATTTCACAACCACCCAAAGTCCAAAGATATGCAGCATATATATATATATATCTACTATCAATCAAGACCGATGCCATTAAAATCTGTTAAATTCTTTATTAAAATAACTGAAGACTATTTCCATTTATCTAACAATTTCTTAATATATGTTTTATCCTGTATTTCGCCTATATGCCGATCAAAACTGACAGCCCCATCAGCATCAAATGGGGTGGATATATAATGGCTGGTGGTGACAGAGAAGGGGGCAGGGGCTGACTTTTGCCTCGTACTGAATTCTTCATGGTTGGAATGGCCAATGGCAAAAACTGACAGCAGCTGCGACCAAAGCATAGTCTTTTCGATTATATGAGGGGGAGAGGGAATGTGTGTGTGTATGTGTGTGTGTGTATGTACATGTGTGTTTGTGTGCACATTGCAATAAACGTCGTAATATGCACATTATATGAGCTGCTAAGGCACAAACGCACTTTGCATGCGGAAACCATGAGATGAGGATGCTGTTGTGGGCTCCCCTCTGGGCAGCTAGTTGCCCACAGTTTTTGAAGGCATAATTAAAAATTTGGCCTAGAGGCAACTCGCACACACGCTCACACACACACACACACACACACATATGCACATTAGAGTAAAATTGAGTGTAATTAATATTCATTGCACTTGGCTTTGTGTGTTTGAATCTCTTCCTCTCCCTTTGCCTATTTTCCTGATGTGCTCGTCTGTGCTCCTAGCTGCATTTTGCCTTTGGCAAGTTGCACGAATTACCAGCTGGCAATTTTCCACGCCTGCAGCAGTTTCATCAGCAGCCTCAGAAGCATCTGGATAACGACACAAGCAGCAATTTGTCACAAAGCAGGCAAAAAAAAAAAAAAATAAACAAAAAAAAAATGCCCAAGGAAATAGAAGTAGTTTTGTCGACACAACTTGACTAGTTGACACCCTGACAAGTTTATCATCTATCATAAGTCGATCTCGCCTTAGATATTTAAATCAATAAAACGATTAAAATTTTACTTGTGAATCTTGTGTAAAAAGCCTTTTTTTTAGCTTGCTTTTTTAGCAGCAATAGATTTTTTTATCAATATGTGCATGGCACATCTGAATCTCTCGCTGGATGAACAAGAAAATTATAAATACTTATTGGGGTATATATATATATATATATTGTATAATCCAAGTCATACGAGAAGCTTAATCAAAAATAAAGAGTATAATTTCACTATGCATTACACATTTCAGTACATTTAAGGCAAAAAAATGACACAACAATTAAAATGAATTGGGTCCTGGGAGAAGCGTGTGGCAACTACAGCATTTCCGCTTACACCCATCAGCAACTGCAAAAATGAGGAAATGTACGAGTACAAGTGAAAAATAGTGAGTAACGTATGTGCTTATCAGAATAAATTACGCATACACACACAATGATCAGCGAATGTATGGACTGTGAATTTTACGCAGTTGTAAAAATTTAATCTTGCAACTTTGCTTTTCAAAATGCAACGTGTCAACAGATGCTTTGAGAAATGATGTTCAATTTATAACTTAGATTACAGCTCGACGAAATTTATGAAAGTCAGTGCATGAAATATCAAAAAGGTGTTAAACCAAAACCGGAACTGCAACTGTACCGATTGAAATTGAGAACCGGAACATGAAATTTAGTCGGACTTCGACAAATATTATTATTATTAAACCGAATCACTTATTGCAAAATATGAATAAACAAATAGATAGCTTGTCTGTGTTGCAACACATTATATTTTAAGCATATCAGCATCAGCAGAACTCCCTTAAAGGCAGGGGCTGATGCACAGCTCCATTTAGCTCAGTTCAGTTGAGTTGCGCTGAGCTGAAGCCGAAGCTGAAGCTGAAGCTGAAACTAAGTTTTGCCAGCAGCGCATCGGATTTATGTTCACCAAATTTATTGTCATATTGCAGAATGCGCTGAAGCGTGTCGCATTCAATGAGAATGTGCCATCACATCAGCATCAGCATCAGCATCACATCGCCGGAGCATAGAAGATGTCCTCCTCTTAATACTTACTTTTCCTCCTACTCATTGTGATTGTGACGGCTGTCGAGGTTTGTCCTTTCTCCCTTTGTCGTTCGTCGTTTGTCGTTTGTCGCTTGTCGCTTGTCGCCTGATGGCAGCGCTTCAGCTCAACGATCTGTCAACGTCAACGCTGCGTATGATAAATTTGTATTGTGCAGCCACGACTCAGGCAGCTCACGCTTGAGCAGCTCCCATCTTTGCATCAGGCACCGCACAAAACCCAAATAATATGAAATTGAAATAAACGCCAACAGGAAAACCCCTTAAGTGTGTACCCAAAAAGAACGCAACTAATTACGAAAGCGGCTTTATCATTTATTGGCATGCCAGAGGCCAAATAATACACAGTATTATATATATATATATATATATATATACGATAAATGCATATATTACAAAAAGCCAGCTGGCGCAGCTTACTGAAAAGGCATATATCTCATAAAAGACATACACATATGTGTATTACACAGCCATAGCTTCAGGCACAACATCGAGTTCCCGCATTAAATTACAATTTTAATGCATTTATAAAAATATATAAATATTATTATTTTTTTTTTATTTTTCTTGCAACTGCTGTATTTTTTAATATGCTGTAACGTTTCCTCTTGTCACAAAAATTACTGTCAACGCAAATAAATGTTGCTAAAAATAATATCTGGAAATAACTGAAAATTGCGCTGCAATCATGAATTTGGTCTTTTGTAGTGATGATAGAATGGCTGTAAAATAAGTTGTTTTGATGAAATTTTGATGACATGGAAATTAATACTATATTCATTTCCCAAGCAGTTTGCATTACAAGAAATTAAAGTGCAGCTGTATAATTAAATAATTTATGATTTAATTAAAATCTGTCAAAAGCGTGAAATTCTCTGTCTCAGCAAACTAATAATTTATATATCCAATTGGTTGGGTAACATTTTTAGACTACGCTGGCTATGTTACTAGAATTCCTCTTTATTTGAACACTGTCAACTGGATAAATGGACACTTCCATTAAAAAATAAAATTAAATTGTCGCAGATATGCTAATGTCAACTGATTAAGAAAACGTTGTGCCTGCTGTTGCAATCTGTATTCGCTTTGTTCGCTGCCCCAAAAAAGCTGCACATTAAGTTGAAATGCCCAGTTTGTCTGCGCATTTGGCAATTAGCTGAACAAATTTTAAATGTGAAATGTGAGCTGACATCGCGGTGCTGCGGCACTGTTGAGATTGCTATGACCTGCTATTTAAATTGCCTGGTAATTAACCGTCGTTGTCACCTTGCTACCTGCTACCTGCATCCCACTCCACCCCATCGCACCTTAGTCAACCACACACCTCCCCGCCACCACAGTCAGCTCCAAAAAAAAGTTTTTCCTATCTTAAACGGATACCACAGGATACTGCGAGGGGCGGGTAAAGCGGGTGTTGTGCCAGATACTTGCAAACAAAAAAAAAACACCCCCCCCCCCAATTTCAAACTAGGCGTAAAATAGGAATCTGGTGAACTGGTAATACCATTACAGCCAGAATCAGAGCGTAGACAAAGTTTTTTTTTTTTTTTTGGCTCGCATAATGATATATGGAAATAAATCGCGTGCATAGCATTTTCAATTTCCTATTGCAAAAAAAAAACACACACACACAAAGACTGTATTGTATTACAGTTACAATTTGGAAAAATGTATTAGTGAAAAAGAAATAAATATTTTGACAGAACTTGAGGTGTGCAAAATTTATATAATATATATGACTTAAATCGTAATCAATCATTGGGTAAAAATTAAATACTTAAGCAACTTTCCCTTTAGTAGAATTAATTCTAAATCAAAATTATGATTGTGAAAAGTTTGCTAATTAAATTTAATGAAGTTCGAAGATCATTTTAAATTTAACTCAATATGTCCTCTGATATTCATATTATGTGTCGAATTTGGCACTTTGTAATCTCTATAAAAATCATGTACACTGAATCACATACATAATTTTCTACAATTATTTCTCAGTTTACGATGAAGAGGGTTGTTAGGCCAATTTAATTAGGGTTCATAAAATTTGTTCATTAGCTATTTTTAGGGCACGCAAATACTAATTAACATCAGAAAACCATTTATGGGCGTGGCAAGGCCGCTGACACATTTTGCTTTGAAGTCATTGGGGAGCAAAAGCAAGGGTAATCAACTTGCAGGAGGAGCAGCAGCTCAACTCTGATCCAGGCAAGTGACGCCAACGCCATGGAAACCACAAGCCATTTCTCCCACTCCAAATCTCAACGCTGCGTTGGGAAGTTAAAAGTGTAAAAAGCCAGATAAAATCTCAAGTGCACTAAGCTGTGGTCCCCAATGGAATATTTAATTAAGGGACACCGTGGTTACCGCTATTGCAGCAGCTCAAGCTCAGACAGATGCTGATGCTGATGCGGCAGATGCTTTGTGGTACCCAGGGGAGCAATGGGGCATAACTGGGAATAACTTGGCAACGACGCAAGCATAAGCAACAACAGGTTGTAGTCATGGTTGCGCCAAGTTGGATCAATACATGCCAAATGGTAGATTAGCTGGCGGCGGACGGCTGGTGGCTTGTGGCACATTGCACGGCTAGTTGCAACTCAACGGCAATTGCCAATTGGCATTTGGCAGCTAACGGAAACGGAAGTAAAAGCACAGCAAAGCACACTACACGATGGTAGGAGGAGAGCAAAAGAGAGTGGTCATGCCATTAAATACCGTTAACAAATAATACAATTTAATTAAAGCCACCCAAGAAGAAGCTGTCGAAGAAGGAAAAGGCCCGTCTCGAGGCCGAACAGGCCGAACTGCTTCGCATCGAAATGGAAAAGGAAAAGTTGGTAGAAAATATAAACAAATTTAAAAAATTAAAAAAAAAAGAAAAAGATAAAACCACTAAAAGGAAAAAATGTCTATCTTAGCCAAACCTATTATTAATAATTATGCTTTAAATATCTATAAATAATACAACACATCTTTCGACCGTTCATCGGACATTGTTTTGGCCAACTATTCCAATGGATGCCATTTTACATAGTGGTTGTGCTAAGTATCAAATAGAGCTGACCATCTTTTCACACCTCTTCTCCGCATACAGACTAAAAAAACTGGAGGAGGCGCGTCAGCGCAAGAAATTGGAAATGGAGCAGGCCAAGCATCGCCAACAGCATGAGGTGGCCGAGAATCGTTTGCGTCGCGGTCAGCTCAAGGATAGCATGAAGTTCTTCGATGCCGTGCACACCACCATCGAGAGCATCAAGGCTGGCGAGCGGCAGGAGTGCGACTGGGAGAAGTTCATGCGGTGCAATGGACTGCCAAATGCGGCAAGTCCCAGTGATCTGCGCAAATACATCCATCAGTGGCACGCGGACATTGCCCAGCGACAGCTTGTGGCACGCAACTGGCTGCTGCGCACCGATGAGCGTACTCTGCTCACCCAGGATGCCAATGTGCCGGATCTGACGCGCTCCTCGCTGCGGCAACAGCAGGGCAACCTCGGCGACGTCTATGCCCAACGGATCAAGGAAGTGCTCGGCGTAAGTGCTCCAAACTAAGTTGAATGACCATTCTTTGGCTTGGAAGAATTGAAATCTTGGTTTGCTTTTCCACTAAATAAATTGACAGATTCTCAACGAACTGGATGAGTCCCTGTCGTACACTCGGTCGCGATCTGTTCACGTGGCCGCCGATCTGGTCAAGCTAAAGACGGAGATGCGAGTGTTCCTCAAGCAGCACCTGGATGAGTTCACCCACAAGACAATGTCGCACATTGAGCGCGACATGGAGTGAGTTATTTGCACTTGGTTGGCTCAGCAGGCATCAATTATAAATCTGAAATTTTGATTGCAGAATCGATAGGCCAGGCGTCTCCAAGCACATCTACTCTTCACCTGTGTTTCAAAGTTTCATTTGGACATTCTCCAAGGACGCTCAAATGTAAAGTCCTAGAATCACCGTTCATTTGCCAAATCCCTTATAATCTCACGCTTCCCCTCGGACAATCTCTGACTTAACTCTATATCATTTCTCCATCTCTGATTTGGATCTATCCCCCTCTATGCATTCAGAGCTGTCAATCCCAAGGCGCGCATAGGTGAACAATCGGCCCACAATGAGATCGATTTCCCCACCATTGAGATGAACATCTCGCTGCCACCCACTGTGCTGCTGCAGAGCTCGGCACTGCGGGGTCTTTGGCTGAACTACGATCACTTCAGTGACTACTGCAGCAGCTTTCAACTGAGACACGCTCGTTCCCAAAATGCCAGTAAGTGTTATTAATTTGAAATGCTTTCAAGAATTATTTATTTTATTTTTAAACTGAATTCTAAAAGAAATCTTAGTAGTCATTATCTGGACAATAAATAATAATGAATGATTTGTGTAATGCCTGGATAAGAATATATAACTAAGTCCCACCAGCGTTGTGTACTCCATCAAAATTTATTCAAGACTGTTCTTATAGTTAACATTATAAATATCGGTTAATGAGAGACTTAACATAAGTATTGATGCAGAGTTGCATTGAATGTAAAATAAAATTTGAAAATTCTGTTATTTTACATTCAATGCAACCGTGCATCAATTTGCAGTTTGCAGCTATAATCTATAATGATGGAGCACTATACAATAAAACAAAGATCAAATAACTAGATATGACAGATTTGTGTATAACCTGTATCTATATATAACCTGTATCTGTATATATATATATATATATGTATATCTGTTCACTCCGCCTCAGCAATTCTGCGACAAACGAAACGAGAGTGGCGCAAACGCAAAGAGATTTTGCAATCGATGCTGGACGAGTGCGCGCGGGAAATTCCACTGTCGGAGCTGGAGCAGCTGACACAGGAGCAGCACTCGGCCAGCTCACAGCCGCCGCGGGAGCGCAGCTACGATATCGACAAGCTCTATGCCCAGTACGAGGATGAACTGAATAAGGCGCGTCGTCGAGCCGTCGGACCGGAAGCGTATGGCATGCTCGAAACCGATGTGAATCTGCGCAAGTATCGCATCATTGGCGGCGTTTATTGCATCGATTTCCTGGAGACGCCGCAGCAGGATAAGCAGCTCAATGCACGCTCCTTCATACGCACCGGTGGGTCTCAGCCAGTACAAGCCTCAATCTCGGCAACTGTCTATCTGATCCGTTAATATGCTCGATTGCAGTTTCTGCGGCCAACAGTTTGGTGCATAAGGATTACTATCAGACGTACAAGCCACCGCCGCCGGTGTTGCCGGGCGTGCGGCGGCTGCCCGAAGAGATTGAGGCCGAGATGCGCATGATTGAGGCGGCCCTGGACAAACTCGCTCTGGTCACTCTGCAGTAAGTTGAGCACTGTTAAGCACCCAGCTAAGTTTGAATAATGCACTTGCCTTACAGGCTACCCGATTCTGTGATTTGGTTTGAGCCACCGATTGCCTGTCGCTGGGAGACGCACATCGAGACGCTCGAGTCGCAGCTGGCGGATGGCGTTAAGCCCGTGTTAGATGCTGCTGCAGCTGCAGGTGCAGTTACGACTGCGACAGCAGCGGCTACCACAGCCACGCCCACCGAGGCGACACCACTCTCGACGAACGCACAGCCCAGTCCGCTAAAGAGTTCACCCCGTGGTCCGCCCAAGCACCAGTTGCGCTCCCACAAATCAGATCTGGGCGCCATGCAAACGCAGAAGCTGCGGGAAATTGGTGATTTCGATCTGCGCTCGATTCCCGCCAATGTCGATCTGTACGGGCTGGTCAAGGACTTTGTGGTGCCGCGACTGCCACAGGGCTTCTGTGTGCGCCTCGAGCAACAGACGCCGCAATCGAGCAGTGGACAACAGCAGCGACAGGTGATGTTCCTGGCACGTCAAGCCCATGTGCGACTCGGCCAGCGTTCGACAGCCAAGCAGGATGTTGCAACGCGAACAGCAGCAGCAGCAACGAAACAACAAACGGAGTCCATTGGCATTGGTGCTCAGTTTCTGGACTCAGCTGGGCCGGCAGAGCTATTTCCGCCCCTCTGCTTTGACAAGATGCTCAAGTTTCGTTCGCAGACCCGTCCACCGCCCGTAACGCCCAGCGGATGCTATCTGTTCTCGCAGTTGATCGAGGACATGGATCGGTTGTGGCGTATGCAGCTGCCCCGTAAGCAGCAGGAGGAGCTCTTTCATCAAATTTCGGAGCAGCTCTCGGCCAGCGGCTCACAGCACGATGTCACCGAGGAGGATCTAACCGAAGACATGCGCCCTTTGAGCCAGGAGCTGGTCGAAGTTCTGCAGCCAGCTGCAGCTGCTGCCGCGTTTGCCTACTACACTGGTATCTCCTTTGTGCGGGACACCCAGCAGAAGACCAACGAGACGGAGACGACTCCAAAGTCCGCTGCGGGAAGTGTGGACAGCAGCGAGGACGATGACGATAACGAGGACAGCCTTCTCGAGCTGCTCGACGGCGGCGACGCCGGCGGTGGCAGAGTGTCCTCCGCTGGTGGCACCTTACAACAGATGCTAAGCAGAAATAGCAACAGTGACAACTGCGATAGCGAAGCGTATGTAAATCAGTCTAAACTTATCCATTCTTCTCTCTTTTCTTCAATCCCTGCACCCATTCAAACAGGGCAAGCAGGGATTCATAGAGTAGTGCAACAGGTGCAACACGTGCAACACGTGCAACACGTGCAACACGTGCAACACGTGCAACACGTGCAACGGGCAAGTAGACAGACAAACAGAAGGACTGATAGGGATAAAGAACCGATTCCATTTAGTATACAGTCTTTAGTTTAAAGTATATCGATAAGTATCGATTTCCGATATCAACATTTTTTTTAAGATATTTTGCCTTTACTTTTATAATTTAAATCAATTGGACGAAGAAATAAGTATGCATATCGTATTTTAATTTTGATCAAAACCCTGTCGTTCAATTCGTACTATTTTCAATAACATATTTAACTTATCAGAGGTAAAAACTTGGATATAAGGATACATATAAGGATACATAATTCTAATATATTGAAATTTGCGTCTCATTATCTCCGCTTGGGATAGTCGCAGACAAAAACGGAGCAGCACAGCGGCGATTACCCAGGGCAAGTGGAGCACACGGGATGTGCACGACACCAAGTTCAATGAGGACAAACTCTCCATACAATTTCGCACTGGACGACTGGGTGAGTAACGAGCCACACGTGTCCCATTTATGGTTCACCTATTGTGATGCAGTCTCAATCAACAACAACTTTACCACAAAATAGGCATTTTTGGCTTCGCACTGAATAAATATAGCAATATGCCATATCAAACTTGGGATCTGCGACCTGATTTCAAGAAGTAAGAAACAAGCACTTTCACATGGCAACATTTTACATTGTTTTTGGTATGCATTTCAGTCCGGGCACAATACTCTTTAGCTTCACCGCATCGCTAATCAGTTTGGACATGACCATAACTGAGTCCGGCTACACTGTTAACAATTTCCAGGGTGGCAGCACTCAGGTGATTACGGATATGCTCGGCAAGACCCTGTCCTTGGCCGATCTAAAGGCGACCCTCATCCTCTCCGCTGTCGATATCTTTCCGGATGAAGACGCCTTCTGCTACACAGAGGGCTCCTGCGAGAAGAACTATGTCATGGAGATGCATACGTATGCCTGCATTTCCACGCTGGCGCTTTCGCACAACTTTAGCTGGTCGCGTTGGAATCTGTTGGCGGGCTCCAGGACTGCCGTGCTGCTCGTCAGGGAGCTGATGGAGGGCAAGAAGGTGCCATACTATTCGACACTGCTGGTGACACCACTTAAGACCTCGATCATTGACTGTACCGAAGTATCGGCCAGTTTCAATGCGGTTGGCATCCCCGGCATGGAATACTATGCGGATCTATATCAGCTCTCCCAGGCGCATGCACAGCCCGTCAATATCGAAAAACAGCGCACAATGAGTCCTATTCTCAGAGATAATGTTGCCAGTATCCTGATTGGCATCCGGCCACTCAGCTTCTGCTGACCAACAATTGACTAGTTCTTTTCAAATGAATAAATAACAATTAAGCCATTTAACTATCTAAACTTTGAAATCCACCTGTAAGCCAATTAGTTAACTCATCCATGTTGAATCATTCATTTCATTTGCATTTTAAGCCTTCATTTTAGCCCTGCCAAAACTGTCTATATTTGGCACAGTCTTTCCATTTTTGGCAAAAATGTTGATTCAGCAAGGATGAAAGTTATTCACATGAAACGAGTTTTAACACTTGCCTTCTGAGTGACATATATATGTCCTGGCTTTGTTGAGTATGTGTGTGTGTGTGTGGCACAGAACAGCACAGCAACACTCTATACACACACACACAAAAGAACTGTGGAAAGAAATTGCAAAAGCTGTTGACGAAGTGCTCGTATTAAAGCCATCTTCTTAATTTAAGCAAAATATAAAAAAAAGAAAGAAAAGGAGTCAAAAGGAAGCTTAAAAATTGAGTGCAAAGGATCACACCAGACCATACATACACACATATATTAAAAAACACACACATATACATATACATATACATTTTAAATTAAAGTTTTTTTTTAATATTTTGCGATTGCCAACTCCCTGGACACACTAGCTCAAAATTGATGGTTTGGCAGCTAAGCGGCTTTCGAAAGGTCAAAAGAAGCCACATGCACAAAAGGCCAGCTAAAAACAAAAAGAAATAAAATAAAATAAAATAAATAAATATGCGAATAAAAACAAGAGGCAAAGTGCGAAAAACGCCGCTTGAAAGGGGCACTTTCAGTACCAAATGGGCGATGATTCGTTGGGCAAGTGTTGGGTGGAAATGAATAGCTTCAACTGGGCAACTGAAACATATATATATATATATCAATTACACTTGCACCCTGGTAAAAGGTTATCATAAATACACAAGCTGTGGCTATAGAGAACATGACAGAGATTCTCAATGGGAAGCCAAAATGACGGCAATTCAGCTTTACACTTTGCTGCAACATGGAAATGATGTAACAATCTTCTTTGCTAATGAATAATTTCCCATCATTGTTGTAGAATACATTATGTATGAAAATATATATTTCCAACATAATTCGATTTAATGAACTCATAAAAGAAATCTTCCATTATCGATTGTTCTACAGTTGCATATTGTACAAAGGGCTTGGCCTGGTCTGTACTGGCCTGGCCTGGTCTGTACTGGCCTGGCCTGGTCTGTACTGGCCTGGCCTGGTCTGTACTAAAGACTCATCGAATATTCCCACAATACACAAACGCATTGCAACAACTCACCAAATAAGGTTGCCAAATTTAGTTTGTGGCTTTAATGCGGCTTCGCGTTGGTAACCATGTTCGAGCTCAGCCGCAGGTGTCAAAACGGAAACGGAAACGGAAACGTAACTTGCACTTGACAACCAAATGTTCAAATGCCGCAAATTAACCGCTACCAGCCCAAATCCCTGTGCTGCCCTCATCCAGACAACCAGACAAACGATGCTCTGTGGTTTTGGGCGTGTTCATTAACCAAACAAAAAAAAAAAAACACAAAAAACACAGACAAACAACAGCACCAGCTAAAATTAGAGGCTGTGGAGAAAGCTAATCCGCAGCTGAATAAATTTTGCATTCCGCTTTAATTGCCAAAATGTGTCAGCGAAAAGTGGAATGTGCAAAAATGCACAATCTGCTCGGGTTGAATTTTTATTGCGTTTCGTTTCAATAATAATTTAATTAATGCACTCACTGGGAATTCGCAGTGGACTTTGCTTAACTCGGCCAGAGGAGCAAACACTTGCTTTTTATTATTTATTTATACAGATGGGAGCCAGTGGAGGGCAAGGAGTGGAGTGCACTTGCTCATTAACAAAACAAACGACACCCCAAAATGGCAGACAAACTGGCGCCGCGGGCATTCTGTGACTGAGTGGAATTGAGTGAAGGGGGAGATGGAAGTTGGGAGTTGGGAGAAGAAGCCACTGATAGCCGACGTTCAGACAGCTGGTTGCCGCACAGCTAACACAGCTGCTGGTGACCTTCACACACACACACACACACACACCCACTCCCACACAAACACACACAGGGCATTAAGTTGCGTAAGAAAAAAGGAAATAAAAGATGGAACGCCGCATTACAGGATAAGGGGCTTTAAATATGTTAATTTGCCAGTCAGCGCAGTTAATATGCAAATTTTAGTGTATGTGTGTGTGTGTGTGTGTGTGTGTGTGTGTGTAATGATAGTTAATAAAGTTGTGTCGCTATTTGCAAACGCAACAGAAGTGCGCCCCATCTGCATATTTGATTTGATTTACACATTTATATCCTGACAGATTGTTGTTTTGTGTTAAACAATGTTATGAATTCATATAAACACTTGAATAGTTGTAGATCTCTGTTTAAATCGACACTTGAAAAATGTACAGATTTTTTACAGTATGATTTGTAAGCAGTGTTTTTTTTTTATCATGCACAACTTATGACAATAGCAAGTCTCTTAAACTATACGGATTACCAAGGCCCTCTACTGTAATCAAAACCACTTAAAATGTTGATTATCCCTTAATATGCACACACACATACACACACACACACACTTACACATTTTTGCGGGTTAAAAAATTAATTAATTCTATAGGAAAAGTTGGTCGAGTATATTTGAGAGTCATGTATATTTAATTGTCAATGAGCAATTTGTTTTTGGTTAGCAAACACTTTTCAGTGCTGTCAAATGTGAAATTCAATCGAAACCAGTTTGCTTAAATATTCAACAGCTCAATGAAATTGTTTGAATTGTCCGACACTCAAAAGGAAAGCCCTCGAATGGACCCTCAACAGTTGCACATATTAAACAGAGCACATCCAATCTTTTCAATTCAGCGCTCAAACTAATTGGGAATTTCAAGTGTTGCCCTTTCGACGAATGAATGCTGCACTTAGTCATGATGAAAGCGGGCAAATGAAAACTTCAAAATGGTTTTTTTTGCTGGCGTTTTATATGTGGCTTACAGCTTGTGATGTCAGAGTTGCCAGATCGCTTGTTGGCCTGTTTAGCGCTTACCTAAATTTAAAGCTAACCACTTGCATCTAACACTAGTGTGTGTGTGTGTGTGTGTATGCACATTAGCATATGTATAGTTATCAATGTAAGTAAGCCATAAGGAACATTCTTTGGGGCATTAGCATAGTGCCATAAAAGTAACGGTACATCCATTTGAACGCCACTCTTTTGCACACACACACACACGCACACTCACACAGACACCCACACACACACACATATGACGCTGAGAGTAGTTGTTGTTGCTGGCAGTCCAAGACTATGCACAACGCTTAAGCATCTTGTGGCATGTGGCATGTGGCATGTTGTTGTTGCCATTAAATATTCGCGCATTTTCACAGCAGGCGGCCAACAACAAAAGCCATTGGCGCGGCATTACATGTGTTAAATGACAAACATAACTATGCATATATATATACATGTGTGTGTGTGTGTGTGTGTAAATTTTTACTTTAATGAAAGCAAAGGCAGCTGGTACACTAAAAATGTTGCCTGGCGTAAACAATAAATTTAGCTGCTGCTACTCTAAGTGTGTTGGGGTGTGTGTGTGAGTGTGTGTGTGTGTGTGAAGGACGCTGCTGCCACTGTCGCATGATGTGGTTTGGGGAGGCAGATTAATTTAATGCGCGGCTTTTGCAACATTTGCTTGCCGCTGATATTAAATTAATTCGCATGCGGCGCACAAAAGTATGCAGCATTTACTCATTTTACTTATTTTTAAGTTAATAACAACTGAATTCGAGGCTAAGCTAAAAACCCCGCTGCCAGCTATCCTCTTCAAACTACCACCTACACCCTATACCCTACACCCTACACCCTACACCCTACACCCTACACCCTACACCCTACACCCTACACCCTACACCCTACACCCTACACCCTACACCCTACACCCTACACCCTACACCCTACACCCTACACCCTACACCCTACACCCTACACCCTACACCCTACACCCTACACCCTACACCCTACACCCTACACCCTACACCCTACACCCTACACCCTACACCCTACACCCTACACCCTACACCCTACACCCTACACCCTACACCCTACACAAGTTTGCTTAAAAAACAATTCATTACGACTGTGTGCGTGTAGGTGTGTGTCGGTTTGTGTGTCTTCTCGGCTGCAGCTTGAGAACTTCCGCCTCGAAAGCGTCACTTGAAATGCATTGTTGTTGCAGCTATTGCCGCTGGCCGGCAATCGTCTGCATACCCCCCCCCCCCCCCCCACCCCCGGCCCGACCAACGTCTTGACGAAACTATGCCTTTCCACGCTTTTGAGAGGCAGCCGCCATTGTTGCCGCTGCTGCGCTTTGCGCTGTGCTTCAGAAATTCGCGTCAAATTTTGAGTTTAAGTGTCAATTACAAAAAGCTAAACAAGGCAAACACTTTCGACGGCTGCCGCTGCTTTAACAGATGTCTGCTACACACATACACACACACACATACACACACAAGCACACACATCCGCACATGGGAGATGTGTGCTCGGCTCGCATTGGCCGGCGCCTGTCAACGTTCGTCAAGCTGTCATCTTTGCTTTTCATTTTGTTTCCCTTCATTTCCTTGCAGCTTGCCCTGTAAATTGATGGAAATTTGGATATTCGGGTTTAATCAGAATGTGCTTTATCTGAATGTTTGTTAAACCATCCATTTATGCTTCTATCTCTTAGTTTGTCCATCAATCTATATCCAAGTATTGATCATAGGTATACTTATTACATATTATATATCTGTCGTCCTGCTTATTCATTAGTCAAACTAACCGATTAACAAGTTTCTTTCATATGGATATAATTTCCCTTCTACTCGATCGATTTATCCACTTATTAATCTTTCTATCAGCATTTATATATATTGTTTTACGGGGTATATTTTAGTCAGGCACACACACCACGTCCTTTACGTTTTCTGCCTTTGTTATTTTAGTTTGGTTTTAGCTTGGCTTTCACTTTGGGTTGTTTTCCTAGCGTTTGCCTCGTTTTTAACCTCAATTTTGCGCCTAGGATGCTGCTTGCCACCTGCCTTGAAATTTATGTCGTGCGTGTAGGTGTGTGTGTGTACGTGTGTGTGTAATAATTTGGCTTGCCTCCAACGTTGTTGACGTTGTTGTTGTTGTTGTTGTTGTTGTTGTTGTCGTCGTAGTTGCCTCTTGACGTCGACGTCGACGACTTTTGACTTTCTACGCTGGCATTTTGACACAGTTGATTACAGCGCCACCTAGCGACCGCACGCAACTATATGGGGCCTACATGTTTGTTGTGAGTATGCGTGTGTGTGTGTGTTTGTGTGCATGTGTGTGTGTAAGGGCTTAAAGGACAGGGCTGCTGGTAATATTTATGCAAATGGGGCACAGAGAACGCAGCCCAAGCGGCTGCACAAAGTTTGTCATTCAACCAAACAAACTTTTACACACAGCCACACACAGTCACACACAACCAGAGATAGCCACATATACACACACACACCCACACACACACATATAGCCACACAGCCGTGACATTTGGGTGTGTGTTTATTAATTGCATTCCACAATTTATGCATTTCATGCGAAATATTTTTTCAGCGATTCTGAACTTTTCAGCGCACAGATGAAACTTAAAAATCTCATAGCTTTTAAACAATTGAAAGAACTTTAAACCAAATATGAGCATTTTTATTTTGGGTTTTTACAGATCACTTTTTTATATTTTTTTAATTGAATAGCGTCACTGATTTTGTATATTCAAAAAATATGCAAAGAGTAAAAAGTGTTATCAAATATAAACTAGAACAATTTATTGAAAAACATGTAAAATTTGTTTGTCATTTGTCAAGAACTCTGTGAAAATCATATAATTTCTGTAATTGACTTAAAACTTGAAATTGATAACCGAGTTTTGAGAATGTACAAACTATGATTTAGTTTCCCAATTATCTACTTTACCTCGACACTTAGAAATAGCGTTGTTAAATTATTTCGTCATAAATCAAGTTTAAACTTGGGAAGTTTGTTTAACATTTGACGAACGTTTACACTTTTGAGAAATTTAGCAAACGTTGCAAAGTTAAGTAACTTTCATGTTGTGGGTGGCCAGTTGGGGGAATCGCACTTTAAGTGAACACGTTGGCGTACACCAAATTTCAACTGATTTGGCTTAGCCACTCAGGTATCCGGGTGCAGAAGCTCACGGCATCCAGCACACACACAACACTCCCACAACATGACCAGCAATATATATCCCATTCCCCCCCCCCCTCCACTCCACGCAACCCACACACACACACATACACAACAAATGTCCCAATGTGGGGCAATAGGGCGTGGCCTGACCTCAGATCCAAGACGAACGAAGCAGCAAAGCAGCTGCTGAAAAATATTTGGTCTAAAAGCGAGCTACAAAAAATGTTTATGCCCTTCTGTCTACTGAGTGTGTGCGTGCAATTGTGTGTGTGAATGTTGTAATCTAAACATTCCTCAAGAGACAGCAAATGTATGAGTGTGCGTGTGTGTGTGTGTTTGTGTATGTGTGTGTGCGTAATTTGAGCATCTGCACGTACGCTGCTCAAGTTGCAGGAACCAGCAATAAAATAGAAAAATTTCACAAGTTGATGAAAAGGAAATGACCACAAATTGCCGCCGCTATGTGCACACACATACACATACACATACACACACACACACACACACACATCGGCACACACCGGCACACACAATACCTACATAATACACAATAAACGATTGAACGTATTTAATATGAGAAACACACACATACGTAAATATAGGTTGGGATTCTTACTAGAGACTCGCTGCCTGTATGTATGTAGGTATCTAGGTATATAGGTATGTATGTATGTATGTATATATGTATGGATATATGTATGTACAGTATGTGTTTAAAATGGCATGCCTAGATAAGTTCAGCAAACCCTAAGAACAACCAACACATACATGCAAACATACACACACATATATGTGCATATATGTTCGGCATTGTCTCTGACTCCTGCACCCACACACACACACACATCCACACACACACACACACTCACACACACCCACACACACCCACACACACACACCCACACACACACAGAGATACTGCCTCTCTTTCCCAACTCATCCCCTTTACCTCACCCCTTGCATTATTGTTCGCTTTGTTTGCGTGTGTTTGCCTGTTAGAAAATAATTAAAACTTTTCGTGATTTCGTGCCAGTAGCTCCGATTTTTCTCAATTTAAAATGAATTCAGCCAGCAACAAAAAAAACGTGAGCATGGCGAGTGCTCGACTCTCAGATACCCTGTATCTAAGCGAGATTTAAATCTGATTCAATTAGAAAAGGCGAAGGGCAACTTTTCTGATTGAAATTCGGAATAATTTATTACCATTTAAGCATATCGTAATTAGCCATATTTAATGGGTATAAAGGGGTGAGCATATACATGTCTTTGTATATCTGTGCTAGTATGTGTGTGTGTGTGTGAGCGCGTGTGTGTGTGTGTGTGCGTGTGTGTGTGTGTGTGTGCGTGTGTGTGTGTTAGTGTCTCTCACTTAACTACAACCATGAACAGCCCAGCCACCCCAAAGAACGGGCCATCCACAATGCTCACTTTTGATTAGTGATTGCTATTGTTGCTATTGTTGCTGTTGTTGCTGTTGTTGCTGTTGTTGCTATTGTTGCAGCTGGGTGCTTACAACATTCGTGCAGATTTTGATTAGCAGCAAGTTCGTTGTTGTTTTTACTTTTATTTCTGCTTGAATAATCGACGCGCTTTCAAAATGCTTCCGCAGCATTTTCGCCTACAATTTGGTTAGTTCTGCTTTTATGTTTGTGCCAATTTCAATTGAATTATTGATTGTGCGTCTGGGTGTGTATTTGCTCTGCTCGTGTGTATGGTGTGTGTGTGTGTGACCTGTAGGCTCCCGTTAATTAGCACATTTAACACACATTTCTTTTTTTTTTGCCAATATGCACTCTATTTTTTGTCGCGCTTTATTTATTTGTTTTTTTTTTTTTTTTTTGTTTAGCTAGAAATCTACATTAACTTTTCGTCTTTGCCGCTGCTGCTGACGCAGTCGACGCCGCACACCGCACCTTGGCAAAGGTCTATAAATAAATAAATCGTATAATGCTCAGACAAATAAAATGCGCTCAATATCAAAATCAAATCTAAATCCACGCACCGTTACGCGACTTTTTATCAACCCCAGGTTTTTTTTTTTAACAAAGTTCTTTAAATAAATCAAAAAATATGAACTTTGTAGTTAATATTTCGAATCCCGCATTCGGAGTATATTTTGTATATCTTGTCAGTTTCAATCATGTTGCTCATCTTGCTGATATTGCTATTAACAACTTGTTGATCAATTATGAGCAATAATCAGACGTGACGTATAATAAAAATACAATTCCACTCTTCTCTCTCTCTCTCTATCTCTCTCTCTCTCTATCTCTCTCTCTCTCTCTCTCTCTCTCTCTTTCTAACTGTCTCTTTATGTTTGTCTCTGTAAATTTGCAAACCGAGTCATGTATATATGGTAATACCAAATACTTGCATATTTTTATAATCTGTTTGATGACAGCATTAGATTCTTTGATTTTCTTTAACACTTAATACGTAAATGATTTACTGGCTGCAGACTGAGATTTT
Source organism: Drosophila melanosoma (assembly GCA_035042045.1). Classification (NCBI taxonomy): domain Eukaryota; kingdom Metazoa; phylum Arthropoda; class Insecta; order Diptera; family Drosophilidae; genus Drosophila; species Drosophila melanosoma. The sequence continues at coordinate 2,665,150 of JAWNLY010000176.1, forward strand.
CCCTGTCTCTTTCCCCGTCTCTCATTCTATTTGAGTAGATATATATCGCTCTGTCTGTTGTTTCATTCTTGGCCAATTTTCTATATTGCTTTTTCAAGCGTTGAGACATGTCGCCCTTTTTCTCTCTCTCTCTCTCTATCTCTCCCCCTCCCACAATTCCATTTGGATTATTTTCATCTTTAAATTTGTCGTGTTTTTTTATTATTTTTAAAATATGAAATTCACTGGAAGCATTAAGTGTCATCAAGATTTTTCCAAGCGTGTTGTATGAATGAAAAATATTTGTATTGCACATACACATTGAACACAATTGTCGATTTAATAAATAAGATTGAGTTTTGGTCATCACGCAGACTTGCTTTGTGCAATTGAACGCGATGATCCACTTTAAAGCTCACCGCTCAACAACTTGCAACCAATGCTGTGCAACTTGCAGGGGCAGTGGCAAGCATGGCCATGTCGTCTACTTTATGGGAGTGCTTTCATCTGCGTTACGAACAGAAGTGGACAGATTGAACAATTTGATTTTCCCATTTTCCGCTGTGCAAGCAACATTCTTCAACGTTTTACCAATTATCGAAAATCAAATTGTGGAGTTCGCTCATCTTATGAGGAACTTTCCAACACTCGAAATTAAATAACACTATTTATAACGATAAGATTTATAATTTATCCTGCTCACTTAAACTTTATGTTTAAGTTTTAAATAATTAAGTGGATTAGCTGAAAAAGCAAAATTTCTAATGCAATTATTTTAATTTTTTTTTTTTTTTTGGTTAATATTTTTAGTTTGGGCAATGACGGAACATTTGCTTGGCCGGTCAAGTTGGTAACAATTATTTGAGCTTTTTGGCGATTTGTTAACAATTTATTGGAGGTGGAGAGGTTGTGTGGAGTGTGTGTGTATGCAGTTTACTGAGCTGCTCTTTATCAATTGACACGCACCTACCATAAAAATGTATCTCGGCAAAATGTTTCAATGGTCGCTGGTCGAGTTTACGATTTAGGCCCTGAGACCCACTTGACTGTGTCCTTCGAATTTTGGGCGCGTCGACGACGAAACTCCTATAAATACCATTGACGATTTATCAATATGCTGTTGCCCCCCATGTGTGCGTGTGTGTGTGTGTGTGTTTATCTGTGTTGCGTGGGCCTATAAAATAGCTAAAAATCATAACAACAACAACAAGCAGAGCAGCCGCTTCTTAGCCATTTGATCGCTTGTCGGCCCATTTTCAATTTGTTTAGTTTTGTTTGCCAATTTTTAACTTGTTCTTTTTATCTGTATACCCTGTTGCCATGAAATGTCATAAAGGGGTACCATTGTTTTTGGATTAATGCCGGCAAGGCATGATAATAGTTAATACACTTCTCCTTGAATTAATCTAATTAATTTTTTAATATGAAAAATGTATAATATTTTGTCAGCGTATGAGGGTATCTCCAAGTGTTACACTCCCAACTATATCATATTTTTAATAGTTTCGGTAATATGCCAAGTCACCTATGCCAACATTTCACCGCACCACACGGTATCCCCTCGCCTTGTTGTTGTTTCTAATGAGAACTCTGAAATTAATCAGCAGCGAGCACCGCCAACAACGAAGGAAATACCTCCAAAATATTTGAATTATATTTAACGCCCAAATATTCGACTTAATACTTAAATTCATTTATGTTGTTTCAGTTTTGCCTATTCCTTCCGTAAGCATATTTAATTATTTATTTTTGTTTTTCTCATATTTATTATCATATAAATATTACTTACTCTTTTCAAAATTGATGTCCCTTAAGAATTGCCCCCTTTCTTCCTGTGTTACACCATCTCTACTAATGGTCTCCAATAAAATATGTTCTATTTCGCTTACCCTCTCTCTTTCTTGCAGTAAGCCCCTCTCTTTTTTCGGAAACTTCACAAATCAATAAAAATTATTTCTGATTCTTTCTCTATCCACATATCTCCACTGTTCATCCTACACCTCTCACCAAAGAGCTTTAGAATATGCGATAGACCAAAAGAAAAAATATTTGCATAGACAACATCTTCTTAATTGGATTATCTTCTTACCTTGATTCGAGTAACTAGCTGGACCCAGTTTGCCCGTGGTGCGTGAAAGGAACTCATTCGATTATGCTGCACCCGCTGCAGTTGAGTCTGCCCCTGGCAAGTTTACTTTTTCCATTTGACTTTCACACACACACACTCACACACACACACATACATACACACACAGAAATGTGTTTAGTTTAAAAACCAACCCTGTAACGTAAAATTCCCAACCTGCTCACAGCTTAGCATGGATGATATGGAGTAATTTGCATCTGCATAAAAGAAGAGAAATGAATGGGAAAGGATAGCTAAAAAAAAAGTCATAAATAAGGTTGTCTCTCATTCCTTCTCATTCTGTGTTAAAATTGTGTATATATAACGCTCTGAAGGAGATGTCTCCGATTCCATACTAAATATGCATTCTCAGTCAGTAGATATGCAAGTTGAAGTCGAAAGAATCAAAACACTAAATTTTGATAGATGAGTTCTTATACTAAAACCCTATTAAGAAGTACTCCGATATGCAAGGGACTATAATCCTATATAATCTAATCCAATTTGCAATTTAAATATTGTTTAATACAACTAAGACTCTGATTGCCTTTTACTGTTTATTCACACTCTCTCTCTTTGTTATCTCTGTCTCGCTTTGTTGCTTTTACATTGTGTCTCTGTGCTTTCTCAATTTTTAAATAAATTAGTAGTTTTAGCACAAAACTCAAGCGAAAATAATGCGAAAAAATAAGAAAAAAACGGCACTCGTACATAAAAAAACTCGAATGCAAACAAAAATAGAAAAGTTTGAAAATGTAGGCAGTCAAATGAATGCAGCTGGCAATGCGACTTTGCTGGCTGTTGCACCACCAACAACAATAACAACAACAACAAATAGAAAAAGAGGAACAACAACAGCAACAACAACAACAACACAGCCATAGAATTAAAAATAAAACTTACATAAATTTAGTAGTGACGGCGGCAGCATCTCAGCAGAGATATTTGTCGTACTGCTCCCAAAATGCTTTTATTTTTGGAAGAAACAGTGGCAGCAGCAGCATCCACAACAATAACAACAACAACAACTGTCACAGCTGCAATTGCCGACCACCAAACAACAGCAACAACAACATTAAAAAAGTTGCACTTTCAACTCTATTCGAAATGCAGCCAAATCGCTTTGAACTTAATGTAGAAATTGACGTCGAAATGAAAGCACAAAGAACTCGAAATTGAAATGCTTAAGCTGCTTAAAAGTGCTTCAAGTGCTTAACGCTTTAGCTGTTTAAATGCAATGTGGCATACAACACACAACACACACACCACATACCACACACAGCATACAGCAAAGGACTAAAAGCACCATTGAGACAAAGTTTTTGGTTTTAGCAAATATATATTTGTTGCTGGAGAGCAACTGGGCCCAGTTTGTAGATTTTCAAAAAACTTGTTGTTGTCGTTGTATTTGCCATTGACATAGTCCCAACAACAACAACAACGCCAAGAACAACAAGTACAAAAAGAAGTAGAAAAAAAGAAACAGCATCTGCTATTAGCCAAAAAGAAAAAAAAAAAAAGACGGCACTTGTCGCAATGGCTAAAAAATTGTAGGTTGGGAGTTAAAGGGCCCATCAGCTGCAGCTTCTGTGTGGGTGAATATATATGTCTATGTGCATGTGTGTGTGTGTGTGTCTTATTTGCAGGCTTTCCCTGCCATTGGATGCTACTCTAAAATTCCAGGCACATACACACAATAAGCAGTTGGCAGCAAACAGCCAAAGACTTCAGCGAGTCATAAAATTCTGCGAGCGGGACTTGCAATACCCTCGAAATTGGCAAACGGGTATGCTCAGTTTATAATTGAGTGAGTGAGAGAAAGAGGCTGAGTAAGAGAAAGGACAAGTATTTGATTCCAAACATTATAAACTCTTTTTCAATTAGATTTTGCAAAGACAAGGAAAATTTCGTTATTTTCTTTTTATTTGCCATTAATTTTTCATTTTTAATTCTAACAAAAAGCAGTTTGGCATTTCTAATTTGGAATAGTATGACTGCTAGCTCATTTAGATAAATGCAGAGAAATTAATTATCTGTGGTCTAATTTTATTTTTTTTTAAAACTTAGGCTTTTTAAATTTTAAGTTGGTTTTTCAATTTCATGTCAATGTTTCCATCCAGGGTATTTTGGCGTAGTCGAGCAGGCCGCTGAATGGCCAAACTCTCGTTTATTATTGTTTTTCTTGGATAGGATGGCTTGGGGTTTGGGTGTGTGTTGTGTTGTGTGGGGTGCTGGAAAGTCGACTTGGTTTCGCTTTTTTTTTTTGTGGACTCAGCGCGACTCCAGCTGAGGCAAATTAAATACAGGAAGTTTGCGAAAATGTAAGGCGAATGGAAGGCAAAAGGCAAAAACGCACATTAATAGAAACGGACGCAGCAGCAAATGTTTGGAAAATTCGCCAGTGGCAGCAACGCATTGACAGAGAGAGAGAGAAAGAGAGAGAGAGAGAGAGGCAAAGAGAGAGATACATTTTCCAAATGTTGTGTTACAATTTTTGGCGTTTGCGGCACAACAAATTTGCACACAAAGCTGCTTTCATAAAACATAAGAAAAGCCACTGTTCATATAAGTGTGTATGCTTGTGTGTGTGTGTGTGTGTGTAATGTTTATGAACACTTTAGCTGGCCACTGTCCGGTGTTGTGAGGTCCCCATCTGCCCATCAACCAACATCATTCACGTTTACGACGCTGCCGCAAGGCTGGCTGTTGCTTCCACCATGTGCAGGAGATGCCAACCCAGCAACCCAACAACCCAACCCCCCTAACCCAATAATATAGCTGCCCAGCAACCATCCGCTATCTCAGAATAAGTAAAAAAAAAAAAAAAAAACGAGAAATCCAAGCAGCCGCTTGTTGGCCCCGGTCCAAGCCACGATGCCTCCGGGGTTTTTGCTTCTTTATTATTGTCAATGATTTGCTTTTAGGCTCATAAAATGCAAGCAAATTGAATATATTTTTTTTTGAAAGTTGTTGTTATTCTTTTTGCCTTTGTTGTATTGTGTGTTGCTGTTGTTGTTGCTGCTTTCTTGGAACACGTGACGTATGCTTAATTACGTTATACATATTGCGCATACGCCTAGTTGCATATAACGCGACCTGGGATCAAAGCAATTTTGTATTTCGTAAACAGACACAGAGGAAGGGAGCGCGAGCGAGCGGTGGGGGGGGGGGGAGAGAGAGGACATGAGTTACCGTATTATTTATAACTCAAAGTATACAAGAATGTAAGTTTTTTCCGAATATTTGAAGTTCAGAATATCTTTCGCTTCAAGTTTAAAGTCATATTCGTAGTAAAATCCCGTAAAATTCAAATTCACAAACATTTTCCATTAAATTCAGAGTTGGTTCTTGCAATAAGAAAATTATTATTATTATGCAAATTTAATGGTTAAGCAAAGAATTAAAAAATATATATGCAAAAAAAAAAATTATATATTTATTTCATCTCCAAATTGCTTGAAAATTTTGTTTGAATTTGAATTTTCGTTTCGGGAAGTGAATTTTAACCGGTAATGTAGGGAATTTGGTTACGATTAGGGTTTGAAATAAGCTTCAATAGATGTGAACTAAATCTTTTCGGTTTAAAATGCAAGTCTTAAGAGAATTTCTCGACATTTTTTTTTTGTAGTTTAGTTTAGATTAAAGATATTTATGTGTGTGTTGATAACTTACCTTAGTGCTTGATTTCTTGTGTCGTAGTTAAGTTCGTAGTATTATGATATCATATAGATTTGACAATTGGGATACCAGGAAAAACGAAAGTTAGATGTCCTGTCTGCTCCAATATTCATATATGCTTATATACACACACTTATAGGATTGTTGTATATATATATATATATAATTATAGTTATTAAGGATATTGCTCTCAAATTTCTTCTTAGCTCTCTTTGCTTCAGTTAGTCTTCACTTTGACTTTGGCTGGAAGTGTGGGCGAGATTATCAACTTCGACATCAACAGCATCATTTTAATGGGTTTCATTTTCAAAGATATTACTATCATTTTCATATTATCATATTATTATTTTGTATTATGATCATAAATATATTTTTGTGCACATCACTTTTTTTGATTAGATAAACAAAATAAAATATATAAAAAAAAATTTATTTCATTTTGAATATAGACGAATGCGCTATCTATACAAAGTGCCCCAACACACACGCACATACACATCAGTCAAATACACACACACACACACACACACACACACACACACGCAGACGTACAGGGCACAAAATAGAGACACGTTCGCGTTCGCGTTCGCGTTTTCATTGAGATACGTTTAAATGGATTTTTGAGTGTATTTGTATTCGATTCCGAGACGCGTTCGTTTTGTTGTTGTTTATTTTGTTGCTGTCACGTTTTGGCATAATAATTTAATTATCATTTATTGGCGCATTACTATTGCTTGCTAATCACTGCCGATGGCTGCTCATCCCAATGCATCGCCGCCTGGCTGGTTGCAAGAACGCGTGTGTGGCTCATTGCTGCCACTTGGACAATTCCAGCCCATTGAACGCGTTTAGGTCAACTGGGAATTGGCTTCAGCTGTGGCTTATTTTTACTTGTTGTTGTTGTTTTAGTACTGCAATGGCAAGGGAAATCAATGAGTAAACGGAAATTCAAATCGGCTCTATTAATAAATTTGTCACAAAATGGATTTTATATATGAATTGCATAATAAATCGAAATATATACAAATGTATATAAATATTGTATAAAAATTCAAATTGTTTTTATTAAACACTTTAAATTAGGTAATTTTTTTTGTTGCCTGCCATTTTTAATATTTTTCTATTTAAAGCTTTATTTCTTGAAAACTTTCTGCTATTTTCTGTCTTGTTTGTTTTCGGCTTCTAATTCGTTGCAGAATTTTGGCTTCTTAGCTTAACATAATTTTTTAAGCTTTATTTTTTAAGAGATAAACTTTTACTTTCTTTTTATACCGTTATTCATCTCAGAGTCATTCAAGTTGTACTCATTTTGATTACATAGTTTTCGTAAGCGTTTTTCTGCACATCTATTTAAATCTACAGATCCATGAGAAGATTGGTACTCTCAACACTCATCCCACTTTTTCTCTCTCTCTCTCTCTCTCTCTCTTTCTCCCATTAAATTATTGTAATTTACCATACTTATTCAATGGGAATTTCAGATCGTTTGTCATCCCTTTCAGCCATTTTCTTGTTAATTCTATTTGAATATTCTGCTTTTGCTTTCATTCGACTTGTGTCTTTGCCAGTTTGACTTCTCTACTCGAACATTTAATTCAGTTAGTAATCCTATTTCACCTTTACACAACATCCCCTTTCCCTCTGGCCTCACTCTGGTCTGTGCCCCACTTATCCTCTTTTTGGTATAATGCTCTGCACAAGGCTTTTAAATTTGTCCTGCTTATTGATATAAGTAAGTAGAATTCACCCTGCGGATGCTTAACGCTGTCAGCACATTTAAAAGCAAGGCAGTGCTGAAACCAACCAACCACCCACCCACCCTCCCACCCACTCACCCACTGTTTCACTCTACTCCACTCCGCTTCCATCCCCAGCCCCTCAGGCAGATGGGAACGAAATTTGCACATAAGACGAGGAATTCTCTGATTTTCTTGGGGTCTTAGGTGAATTAGTTGAATCTTTGACATTTTCTTTTCTACTTCCTAATATTCTCGTCTTTGATAAAGCAATACATTTTGTTGCACTGAGTGTTACCCGCCGTTGCACATGTCAGTGGCATCAGCTACAAGTTAAACAACATTTGACTGACAAAAATATAAAATAAAACAAATATAAGCATTTGAAATTGAAACTTTTGGCCTAAGCTGTTGCCCTTTCTCACCAACAAAATGGCGAACTTGAGTGATGCCTAACACACACACACACACACATAAGCAATTTTCAAGGACATTTGACAGTGTGCAAATACTGGCTAGCACCCAGTGAATCTCATCGAAATTAAAAGCAAATTCCACATTAAACAACATTTCGAATAAAACCCAAATTCACATGTGAAAGTCATAAACGTAAAAAAAACACACACAACAAAAACCAAAAAAAAAAAAAATACACACACAAACGAGAGAATGAGAATAAAGCGTATGGTTTTATAGAGCTCCGATTCCCTGCAACGTTATGAATATGAAAATGATTTTAACGAGGCGACACAACGAGAAGTATATATATATATATATATATATATATATATATATCTGAATATCTGAATATCTGAACGTTTTGAACGCGTCTGAGGCGGATTTTTGGATTCACGTCACAACAGTTTTATGGCTCTTTAAATACTAATTAAAGCCAAATAAAACGTAAAAATAATTCGTATATGAATAAATGGATATTGTGTTTTTTAATATTATTATTCAAAGGTGGCCGCCAAATTATTTATGTAAGGAATGAATAGCTTAAACGATTCGGGGGCACCTACCTCATGTGGCACAGCAGCGCAGCATCAACAAGCAGTCACCAGTTTACAAAAAAAAAAACAATATATTCCAGATTTCAGGAGGAAAAAAAAACCAAAATACTTTTCACAACAATTAGAAACAAACGAGTTTAAGATTTTGAAAAAAAAAATACGAATATAAATGAAGCGGTCACGACGCGAAGCGGAGTATGGCAAAAAGGCAATAAGAGCACCAATAAAAAAAAGTACAAAAAAAAAAGGGATTTCTTTGTTTTTTTTTTTGTGATTTTTTTTTTTTTGAGATAGTTGCTTTTGAACCGTTAGGCGCTATGCAAATGAGCTTTCTTCCTCTTCCCCATGCGTTGCAAGCTCTGTTGCACGACGACGATGACGAGCACAACGACGGCGGAGATAACAGCGACAACGACGGAGATTGACGGTGGCGTTGGCTGCTGCCGCTACTAACGCAAGCACAACGTCAACCGACGAGGAGCACGGCTCACAAATGGGCTCCACGAGGGCAACTGCTGCGTGGTGCGTGCTGCTATTGCTACTGCTACTGCTACTACTGCTGCGTACTACTGCTGCTGCTGCTGCTGCTGCTGCTGCGGCTGCTGTTGCTGTTGCTGCTGCTGCTGTTGCTGCTGCTGCTGCTGTTGCTGCTGCTGCAAAACGTTGCGTTCGTCGCGTTCGCGGCTCTTGACATCGCGGCGTATACCCAACGACTATTTGGCCATTGACGCAGCGGCCGTGCTGGAGACCTGCTGAGCGATGCGACCGCGCTGCAGGTTCGTTCGGCACGACGCACGACGCCGGACGCTGAGCGAGCGAATCCGAAACGTTAAATTGGCATCCGAATCGGCAACGAAATCCGAATGCAGTCGCTGTCGCAGTCGACGTCGCAACATTGGCTGATGATGCTTTCACCTTGAGCTTTTTGCTAACTGGGTTTTTTTTTTGTTGTTTCTATCTTCATCGTCAGCAGCAACAGCAGAAGTAGCAGTAGTAGCAGCAGCAGCAGCAGCAGCACCAGCAGCAGCACCAGCAGCAGCAGCAGCAGCAGGAGCAATAACAACATTCGATATCGAAAATTAAAAGCTTATGCGGCGCAGCGCCTGGCGACAACATCCGAATTTGAAGGTCAGCAGGCAGCATTTGAGCTTTTTTTTTATTTTGCGGTAGCCAGCAAGCGCAACAATCCGTTGCATGTACACGCAAAGTCTCAAAATGCCGGCAAAAGCTTTGCGCCGCATATTACCTGCCTCATTTGGTTCTTGGCAATTAAATGGGTTAACGCGGCAAGCGCAACCGATTGTAGCACATTTTCGAAATTCCAATATCATTCCCAACAGGAAACGGAAAGCTTCCAGCAAAAGCTTTCCAAAGCTTTAGTTTAAACTGACATTAACACTCTACTTACCCAATATAATGGGCTTTGGGAAATACACCTTTTGACATTAATTATAGCATTTGATTATATTTAAGAACTTATTTTATTTTTATTTATTGCTTATACAAAACTAACTTGGAGGTCACAAAGATTTAAAAGCAATTATTTAGATAAAAAAAAAAGCGAGTCCAGTATTTATTTGCAGAAGTTGGTATAGCTTGAATTCCTAAACAATCTATGGAATAACTAAAAATACTCTGAACTTATAATGCTGATTCTGATTAGAAAGTTAAATGTTTTTAAGGCTACCAAAAACTATCCGTGTTGATTTTCGTATTGTTATTTTTTGTTTAATAAATGTCGAAATATTTTACTCATTTGTTCCAGCTTTATTAATCCTAAGCAGGGAAAGGGAGCTGTTGGAGAAGCAGATTGAGCATTGCTTAAAAAACTACATAAAAAGACAAATAGCTCACATTCAAATTCACAAATGCTTTAAATTGTATTTTTAATATTATTATTTTTTAATTGAATGGACAAATAACCCAACGATCGAATGAATTTTTTACAACTCATCTGGTTTTCACAAATTGTAATTCATGTTCATGGCTCTTTTAGCCCAAAGCTACCTTTAGCTGCACATATATCCTGCATATCCTTATAAGCGCCTTTTCATCCATTTCGTCGTCTTCATTGCTTTTGGATCTTGCAACATCACATTATCCAATATATCAATGTAAATATTTTAGAATTATTAGCTTTGGCAAAAGCAAAAGCTGCTAAAGCTTTTTGGCTGCTATGACGCCAGGATGTGTGCTTCCCTGGCCAAAAAAAAAATAAAGTAACAATACAACAACAACAAAAAAGAACACACACACAACAAAATTAACAGTTGCCAGGCAAAATAAATCAAAATAATATTTGTGTATACACACTTGGTTGGCACCTACACAGAGAAAACGAGTTCAAATAAAATGGAGAGAATGGCGAGTGGCAACGATGGCGAGAGCTCCAAATCGGACGGACAGCAGTTACGCCAGATCCGCCAAGGGTCGAAGGAAGAGCAAACTAGAAAATTAACTCTGAATTTCAATCAGAATATAAAAACGGGCGCCTCGCTTATACCCGATCTGAATCTGCTCATTAATCGCATGCGCAGCAAACAGGACGACAGCATTGTGTATCTGGACTATTTGCTGCCCAAGGATAACGAATTCTTTACGCCCTACAGCCTGCGCGAGGTGCACTTTGAGGATCTCAACACGTTGAAGCCGTATTATACGATAACACGAAATGGCGTCTCCTATTGGCGTGCCTCGGAGCACTTCTTCACACCGCTTGATCAGTGGCAGCAGGAGTTTCAGCAGTTCCTCAGCATAATACAGATACGCAGCTTCGCCGTCTTTCGCCTGTGGAAGGGCTTCAAGGTGTGGGAGAAGACGATTAAGTGGCAGAAACTGAGCGTTGCCCGCAACTATTTGCAGAACAATCTGTTCATCGCCATACCCCAATTGGCCAATGCCATTCTGCGTATGCGCACCGATGTTGTTCAACTCGAGTGCCTCAGTTTCGCCAACATTCAAAATATTGAGGAATGGCATCCGTTCTACTTTCTCGAGATTCACATGCGCGTCTACGAGCAGCTCAATCGACGCATTAAGGACTTTCGCGGCTCCATCGGAAAAACGCTGTGTAAGTCGATGCTTAAGCATATATTCTGACACATCTCATCTGACGCTTCTCATTCTCATTCACACACAAACACCCACACCCACGTCACAGATCGTGCATGCACGGATGCTATCATGGGGCGTGGCTTCTATCCAGACGATGAGATTAATTATTATCCATCGATTAAAAAAATGCGAGAGGCACACAACTTCATGGATCGGGCTCGCAAGCGTTCCTTCTGCAAGACCCTTACCAAGTAAGTGCATCCTGTCAATGTCCCCTTTCACTAGGGTGGCGATAGTCAGAACAAATAGTGAGCAGTGATGACAAAAGGACAAATCTAATTGCACAAAACCCTATAAATATATACATATGTACATATATATATATATACATGTATTTGTTTTGGCAATAAGTGGATGCAGCAATATAGATTACACAAGTTTTGAACGTTATCTTATGGATCAGTTTATATAGCTTATGCATTTCATTCATAATAATCTTTTGACAGCTTTCTCACTTATTGCGACCTGATGTTGTATCAGACGCTCTCTCGGGTGATCCGTCAGAGTTTCGAGGATCTGCATTATGCATTCAGTAAGCACCACCTGGTGGGGCCAACCAATGAGGAAATCACGCGTGACGCAAGTTTGGATACGAAAGTTGAGAAGCGGCGACCCTCAGTCGCACCGCAGACTCCATTTTTTCTCGCTCAGCTGCGTCTGCTGCCCGATCGCATCGAGGTGGAGCCAGGGGAGGCAATACTTAAGCAGATATTTCAGCGTATAGCGAATTTGATGATGAGAGCGGTACTGAGTGTTCCACCCTTCACCGATGATGCGCAATTCAAGCAGTATACGGCGTAAGTTTTTCAACCATAAAACTGAAATTGAGTCGAATTGTTTAATGTGTGTTATTTTTTGTAGGCCATCGATAATGGGACGACAGGAGGAGTGTCTCTATGAAAGTACGCCAGAGCTGAACTCGTTGTTGAAACAAGATGAGAAATTCGTCTTCAATCGGTGAGTGAAATGGTTGTGGCATCACTTCCAGAATCTCGAAACTCTCCTATTTACCACACAGGCGAGAAATATTCCGGCTGTTGCATACCGCCTACCAAATGGCGAATCTTTATACCCAGCGCTTTCAATCTATACGGAAGAACTTTGAGATTGATACCGCCACAAATCCAGAAGATATCAGTAGCGAGCGAGGTACACATTTCAACTAAAGCATCTATCTTTCTCTCTCATACACACAATCTGTCTCTCTCTCTCTCTCTCTTTTCTCCATTTGTCTGCAGATCTCACAGCGCTGCGCAGCTATTGCGATCGGTATTGCAACAATCTGAGAGCCTTGGATGGCATTCTAGATTATGTCAATTTGGGTCTATTGAAATTGGGACAGAGTGGTTTTAAGGATGCGGTTACACCCGTCTGTCAGCGACTACAAAACGTCCTGGCCATCTATTTACCCAAACTAGCCGAGGAGGAGACAACCAAACTGTACGAGAATGCCCAGGAATTATACAGCCTCATCAGCTATGAGCCGCAGGCGACTCTTCAAATAGTCTATCACATTCGCTTCCTGGATCATTGTCACGAAGAGCTGAATCAGCTATTTTCAGTTATTGATTATATACACGATCTGCTGATGATCATCAAGGACTTTCAAATACCCATTGATGATCAACGCAAAGAGGACTACATGGACACGGAGGATTATTTGAATCGCACCAGGGAAACGCTGGCCGACATACTGGAGAAACGACAAGACTTCATTGATCAGCTAGAGGAGGTTATGCAAGACGACATCAGTGTCCTTAAAGAAGACATACACGAAGTAGCCATTGAGGTCGTCGAGGAATGGCTCCTCATGGTAGGTAGCCAAATGGGTTATTCCATTATAGCACAAAAATATTCTTATATCTTTCGATATCTGCCAAATTCTTAACTTATTTCTTTTCATGTTGCTTGCGCTCAGAGCAAGTCGAATCCCACAACGGTAAAGGAAAAACTGGACGATCTGCTGGCCAGGATGACAGAGTGCCGTAAGCGGGCGGACGAGCTAGTTGGTTATCAGAAGGAATTCCGCATTGATATGACCATGTTTGATGAGATGGACTCCGGCTTCTATGATATACGAATGCGTCAAAATCTATACAAGACGCTCCTCGATTGGGAGGAGGCGTTGTCGACTTGGTTGTCGTCCGACTTTAACAGCCTGGTCGTCTCGGAATTGATTGAACTAAATTCAAAGACTATTAAGAATTGCATGCAGTTCCAAAAGTATCTGCCACCCAATGATATACTGCCGGTGCTACAAAAGTCCGCCGAGACCTTCAAGGAGAAACTGCCAGTTATTGGCTACCTTCGCAATCCCAGTTTGCGTGCGGTGAGTGCTATTAAGTGGAATACACTGTAATTAAATCTTTTCAACTATTACTATCCTTTTACCAATTTGCACAGCGCCATTGGACGGAAATCGAAGATCTGCTGTTGCGAAAATTCTTCCAGGAGCCCAACATCAGGATTTCCACTTATGCGGAGGCGCACGCCTTCGATGATCCGCACAATGCCGAGGCCCTCATGCACATCTCGTCGCAAGCAACGGGTGAAACGCAGCTGGAGAACATGCTCAAGAACATCGAGAATCTGTTCAAGGAGACAGAGCTCTCCATTGTGCCGCATCATGATCAAAAGGATGTCTTCATCCTCGCCGGCACCGAGGAGCTGCAAGCGGTCTTGGATGATGCCAATGTGAACATCAAGACGATAGCTGCATCCAAATTTTTGGCTCCCATCAAGGGGCACGTGGATGAGTGGATAGAACTATTGGATCAATCTGGTCGAACCTTTGGTAAGTCTGAGTGATCTGAGTGATCTGAGTGAGTAAAATCTTCACAAATGTATAGAGGCTTGGATGGACTGCCAGACCGCTTGGATCTACTTGGAGGCTATCTTTGCTTCGGCCGACATACAGCGCCAGCTGCCCAATGAGGCCAAGATGTTCAATCAGGTGGACAAGAACTTCAAAGATATTGTGCGCAACGCCAAGAAGGTGGCTCTGGCGCTGCCCGTCATCTCCAAAGTGGAGACATACGATATGCTCATGGAGGACAATCGCCTGCTAGATGCCATTTCCCGCGGCCTCGAGGCCTATCTAGAAGTGAAGCGTGTCGTCTTTCCCAGGTGCGTAATGAGTTTGCAAAACACTGGTCACACTGGCCACACTGGTTGCACACACTTTATTGATGTGTTGTTTTCATGGTTCTACAGATTCTACTTTCTGTCCAACGACGAACTGCTCGAGATTCTCGCCCAGACGCGCATACCTCAGGCAGTGCAGCCGCATCTGCGCAAATGCTTCGATGCCATCTATCGCCTGGAGTTTGGGCAGAAGGATGGCGGCGATGGTAAGATGATACCGACCAACGATATCGTTGCCTTCTTATCGCCCGAGGGCGAGAAGCTGGAGTTTGGTAAGGGCCTGAAGGCGCGCGGTGCCGTCGAGGAGTGGCTCAGCAAGGTGGAGGAAGCGATGTTTCTGTCCGTCAAGCGATACATGCGCTTTGGGTATCAGTGCTATGGTGCCAAGGAGCGTGACGAATGGTTTCAGGATCATCCCAATCAGGTGGTGCTCACCATCTCCCAGGTGCAATGGGCGACCAACATTCACCTTATCTTCGACGGAAAGGACAGGTCTCAAATGAGCATCATTGAAAAAATGTCCAAATTTGAGCTGAAATGCCTCCAGGATCTGGGTGCACTGGCGGCACTCACGCGCAAAAGCATCACTTCGCTGCTGCGAAAGATTCTCTGTGCACTAATCACCATCGATGTACACGCCAAGGACTCGGTCCGTATGCTCATCGAAAAGGGTGTCTACCAAACGTAAGAAAATAAAAAAAACCAATAAAAAATACTCCTTTTTGCTCAAAAAGAGTTCCTCCACAGGAAAGACTTCAACTGGCTGAAGATGCTACGTTTTTATTGGGCCAATGAAACGGAGACGGTCTTCTCTCAGATGGCCGCCGCTAATATAAATTATTATTATGAGTATTTGGGCGCTGGCGGTGTCCTGGTGCTCACCCCGCTCACAGATCGCTGTTATCTGTGCCTCATGGGCGCCTTTCAGATGAACTTGGGTGGCGCACCGGCGGGTCCCGCTGGTACGGGCAAAACGGAGACTACCAAAGATTTGGCCAAGGCCCTGGCCAAACAGTGCGTCGTCTTCAACTGCTCCGACGGCCTCGACTACAAGATGATGGGACGCTTCTTCTCTGGCCTGGCACAGTGCGGCGCGTGGTGCTGCTTTGACGAGTTCAATCGCATCGACATCGAGGTGCTGTCTGTGATCGCCCAGCAGCTGCTCACCATTCGCACCGCCAAAGATATGAAAGTCAAGCGGTAAGTAAGATTCCAGACTCCCTGCACCTTGTCGATCAATTTTCCATTTTCCATATTCCATTCCTTATTCTGCTTAGCTTCATGTTTGAGGGTCGCGAAATCAAAATAAATCATTCTTGCTGTGTCTTTATTACCATGAATCCGGGCTATGCCGGCCGGACAGAGCTGCCGGACAACTTGAAGGCACTATTCCGACCCATCTCGATGATGGTGCCCGACTATGCGCTCATCTCCGAGGTCATTCTTTACTCGGAGGGCTTTGAGGATCCCAAGATTCTGGCGCGCAAAATGGTGCAAATGTACCAGCTCTGCAGCCAGCAGCTCAGCCAACAGAATCATTATGATTTTGGAATGCGAGCCGTCAAATCTGTCCTGGTCATGGCCGGCGCCCTCAAGCGGGCCGCGCCCAATCAGCGGGAGGATATCACATTGATTGCAGCACTACGTGACTCGAATATACCCAAGTTTTTGGCTGACGATTCGATACTGTTCCGTGGCATCCTCAGCGATCTGTTTCCAGGTGTCGAGTTGCCCGACTCACAGCATCCCCAACTGGAGGAGAGTCTGCGCATTGGTCTGCGGCGAAAGAACCTTCAGCCAGTGCCCACCACAATACGCAAGTGCTTGCAGCTCTACGAGACGATGTGCGTCCGCTGGGGCGTCATGACGGTGGGTCCGACGGGTGGCGGCAAGTCTGTAGTTCTGCATGCCCTGGAATTTGCGCTCTCCCATTTATTCGAGAAAAATGTAATGGATCCCAACTTCCGTCCCGTTGTCATACAAACGATGAACCCCAAATCGGTGAGCATGAACGAGCTCTACGGCTATGTGGACCCCAAGACTCTGGAATGGCAGGATGGTCTTCTGGGCCTGGCCGTGCGCACAGCCACAAATGTAGAGGGTAAGTTGCTGGCGTATCCCAATTCCAGCTATGAAAGAATCGCCCCAAATCCATATAAACAAAAAGCTGAAAAATTCCAATTAGCATTTTCGCCAGCTCAAAGTTTAATGGTGACTTTATTAATATAAAATTATTAATAATTAAGTCGAAATAGATTATTGTTAAAAAAAAGTGCTTTAGTTAATAAGATACCAATTTTCATATCACCAACACCAGCAAAATAATCCTCCTTCATCAATTTAATTTACTCTTCTTCTTTACACGTTTTTCACACAAAACAAACATAAAATTATATGGTAAATAGCAAAAGAAAATCAATTTTTCACTTCACACATATTTTTAAAACACATTTATACAAATATAAAAAAAAAGCACCAATATTATTTCACACTTATTGGAAAGACTTTGCCCAATCGATTCGAATGGTATTTTAATTGGTTCGCATTTATTGGCCCAATTTGAGTAGTTCAAAAAATAATTATTAACACTTTGTTTTGGGTTCAACTGATCAATTTATAGCAAATTTATTTATATTTTTTTAGCTGTGCTTTCGGTTTATGCCTTAAATTAATTTTTTTGAATACACCGAAATATCGTTTGCTATATCTCTCTATCTTTATCTCTCCTTATCTATCTTTTTATATCTTTATCTCTTCTTGCTCTTCTTTAAATATATATACAAAAGTTAATATATATATCGATGTTGATCTGTAATGCAACCCTGATTGCAAGCAGTTTCTCAGTTGATTTTTTTTTTTTTGCACTATTTGTGATGTTTTGGAAAAGAACAAAGCTTTGGCACAAAGAAAGAGTATTTATAGGATTAGGCTAACTGGGCAAGGATGTCCATTGTTTGGGATCTGAAATATACATTTTGTTTGGCATTCACAGATGAGATCCATCAGTGGATCATGTGCGATGGCCCCGTTGACGCCGTGTGGATCGAGAACTTGAACACTGTGCTGGACGACAATAAGATGCTGTGTCTGGCCAACTCGGAGCGCATCAAGCTGACCCCATGGATACACATGCTTTTCGAGGTGCAGGATCTGCTGCAGGCATCGCCAGCCACAGTTTCCCGCTGCGGCATGGTATACGTCGATCCCGGGGATCTGGGCTGGTTGCCACTGGTAGACACATGGCGCGAGGTGGACATGGGCAAGAAGCTCAGCTCGTCGCTGGCTGAGTTCCTCTATAAGCTCTTCGTCAGCTACTTTGATAAGGCGCTGAAGGTGGAACGCAAACGCGCCTCGTACACAATACATCAGGTGCTCGGCTCCAAGGTGCGCCTTTGCTGCGCACTGATCTCGTCCCAGCTGGAGGGCGTACGCTGGAGCACGCTGGACGAGGAGCCGGCCAAGAATCTGATAACCAAAATCTTTACGTGGTGTGTCCTCTGGGCGATTGCTTCCAATTTGAAGGATTCCGAAAAGATGTCATTCGAAATCTTTTGGGGCAGGACAATGGCCGTGCATCCCAATATGGAGTAAGTATAAATGAATACTACTTGGGTGCTAGGCCACAAAAATGCAATCCATCCCGTGCAGCATGCCGGACCGCACCTTGTGGAACTATCGCGTGGACCTTGAGACCAAAGATTGGGGCGGCTGGAATGACATAATGTCCAAGTTTGTCTTCAACTCAAATATATCCTACTACGATATGCAAGTGCCCACTGTGGATACCACCAAATACGGGTAAGCAACTGAAGTTGGCCAACTGTGAACCTGAAGCTAAATCGATGAATATATCGATTCAGTTACTGGTTTTCTATGTAGGATATGTTGTTGATCTCTTTCTGAACCCATTGTTTATAGATATGTGGCCGATTTGCTGTTCAAACGGGACTATCCGGTCATGTTCACGGGCGAAACGGGTGTCGGCAAAACTGTGCTGGCCATCAGCTGCATGAAGCGTTTGTCCGAGGGCAATGTGATTCCCGTGGTGCTCAACTTTTCGGCCCAAACGAGCAGCTTGCGCACGCAGGAGATGATCGAGGGACCGCTGGAGAAGCGCAAGAAGACACAATTGGGCGCACCGCTGGGCAAGACTGTCATCATATTTATCGATGACGTCAACATGCCCAAGCTGGACACCTATGGCAGCCAGCCATCGATCGAGCTGCTCAGGTTTGAATCGCTAATTTTGCAATGATTTCTTTTTCTTATTATTCGCAAGACATTTGCAGGCAGTATTTGGACTTTAAGGGCTTCTATGACCGGGAGAAGATGTTCTGGAAGGATATACTGGATGTGGTACTGGGCTGTGCCTGTGCACCGCCAGGTGGTGGTCGCAATTTGCTAACGCCACGTTTTGTGCGCCACTTTGCGCTCTTTTCGCTGCCCAAACCCAATGAGGAAACGCTCACCCAAATATTTAATGGCATTCTTATGGGCTTCCTGCAGACGTTCTCCTCGGCGATCCGGGCTCTATCGGAGCCGATGGTGAACGCCTGCGTGGATGTCTACGTGCGTGTGGCAAATGTGATGCTGCCCACACCGGATCGCTCCCATTACATATTCAATTTGCGCGATCTGTCCAAGTGCATACAGGGCATCCTGCAGGCGAACAACATGTACTACAATACGGAGAGTCAAATCCTACGACTCTTCTACCATGAGACCACGCGCGTCTTTCACGATCGTCTCATCAATCTGGAGGACAAGGAAATCTTTCGTGGACTAATGGATGATGTGTGCAAGCAGCATTTCAATCGCGAGGTCGTCTCTCTCACAGAGCTGGCCATACTCTTTGGCGACTTTATGGTATTTGGCAAGCCGAAGAAGGAGCGTGTCTACGACGAGATCAAGGATCATGGGAAGCTCGAAAGCGTGCTCAACGATTATATAGTTGACTACAACTCGATGGGCGGCGCCAAGTTTATGAAACTGATACTCTTCCAGGATGCCATGCAGCACACGGTGCGACTGGCCCGCCTTCTGCGCAGCGATCGTGGCAATGGTCTTCTAGTGGGCGTGGCCGGCATGGGCAAACAATCGTTGACGCGTCTCGCCTCCCATGTCAACGAATACAATTGCTGGCAAATTGAGATGAAACGCAACTATGACTTAAACGCATTCCATGAAGATCTGCGTGTACTCTACCGAATCGCCGGGGTAATTTTGAGCCAGCTCTGTCAATTTGATAAAATCCATAATCCTCATCCGCACACAGGTTGAAAACAAGCCAGTCACATTTCTGCTGATTGACAGCCAGATCGTGGAGGAGGAATTTCTCGAGGATATTAACAATATACTAAACTCCGGCGAGGTGCCCAATCTATTTGAGGGCGATGACTACGAGAAGGTCATACTGGACTGTCGAGATGCGTGCGCTGCATCCAAAAAGGATGAGGTGAGTGCCCCTTCATAGAATCTACACATATAGCTAATGGTGATGATTATTTCTGCTCCTTTCACAGACCTGCAATCGCGATGAGATCTACAAGTTCTTCATCAATCGTGTGAGGAACAACCTGCACGTGGTCATATCGATGAGTCCGGTGGGGGATGCCTTTCGACGACGTTGTCGCATGTTTCCATCGCTGGTTAATTGCACCACAATTGATTGGTTCACCAGTTGGCCAGATGAGGCGCTATATTCTGTGGCCCTGGGACTGCTCACAAAGAGCGCACCCAACATGGAAACGCGTGTGGCGCTGGCCAGCACCACTGTCTATATGCACAAGGTGGGTTTCATCTGCTTGTCAATCCTCATTCATTCATTCCAATTGTGCTTAATCTCGTCCTGCAGACTGTGGAGGATGCCTCTGTGCGATTCTACAAGGAGATGAAGCGGCATTATTATACTACGCCCAGCAGCTATCTGGAGCTGCTGAAGCTCTACCAGAACCTGCTCATGCTTAAAACTCAGGAAATCATTGCAAAGCGAAAGCGCATTGCCAGCGGTCTCAACAAGCTGCTGGAGACCAACGAAGTGGTATGTGAGAGACAGAGTTGCCAGTTGCGAGGTATCCCAATTTAAATTTAATTTTTTGGAATACAGATAGCAGTCATGCAAAAAGAATTGGAGGTAATGGTGCCGCAGCTGGATGAGAAGTCGGCCCTGATGAAGTCTCTTGTTGATAACTTGACCAAGGAAACCAAACAGGCGGACATCGTCAAGCAGGGCGTCATGGAGGATGAGGCCAATGCTAAGGAGAAGGCAGCCATTGCCCAGGCCATATCTGAGGATGCCAGCAAGGACTTGGAAACAGCAATGCCCGCGCTGCGCGACTCCGAGGAGGCACTCAAAGGCTTAACCAAGGCCGACATCAATGAGCTGAAATCATTCACCACACCGCCAGCCCTGGTGCAGTTTTGCATGGAAGCCGTTTGCATTCTACTGGGTGCCAAGTGAGTATCCACATATAAATTTACATACAGGATGAACACTGATCACACCTTGGGTCATCCGCAGGCCCACCTGGGCCTCAGCCAAGGCCATAATGGCGGACATCAATTTTATCAAGAGGCTTTTCGAGTACGACAAGGAGCACATGAAGGACGATGTCGTCAAGAAGGTCAAAAAGTACATAGACCACAAAGATTTTGTGCCCGCTGTAAGTAAACTCAAGTTGAATTGAGAAGGCAACAAAAAAAACTTAATCAAAATTCGCAGAAATTTGAGAAGGTATCGAAAGTGGCGAAATCGGTGAGCATGTGGGTAATTGCCATGGACAGCTTTAACAAGGTGTACAAAGTGGTCGAGCCAAAGATCAAGCGCAAGGAAGCCGCCGAAGCGGAGCTCAAGGATGTGATGCGAGTGCTGCGACAAAAGCAAAAGGAGCTCGCTGCTGTCGAGGCAAAGATTCAATCGCTGCGCGACAGCCTCGAGGAGAAGCAACGCGAATTCCAACTTATCCAGGACAATGTGGACCTTACGTATGGTCGCATCAATCGAGCGGGTCGCCTCACATCCGCCCTAGCCGATGAACAGGTGAGCTGGCGGGAGACGGTGAAATCGCTGACCGCCGATCTGGGCTGTGTGCCCGGCGATGTGCTGGTGGCAGCCGGCTGCGTTGCCTATTTGGGCGCCTTCTCCAATCAGTACCGTCGCGACATGAGTCAGCTGTGGGTGGATAAGTGTCGAGAGTATACCATTGCCTCCAGCAGCGAATTCAATTTGCTCAAGGTTCTGGGTGATCCGTACGAGATGCGACAGTGGAATGTCGATGGTCTGCCCAAGGATAACATATCGATTGAGAATGGCATTTATGCGACACGCGCCCTTCGCTGGGCGCTCATGATTGATCCGCAGGAGCAGGCCAATCGCTGGATACGCAACATGGAGCATGCCAACAATCTGCAGGTCATCAAAATGACAGACTCGCATATGATGCGCATCCTCGAGAATAGTGTGCGCCAGGGCTATCCGGTGTTGCTCGAGGAACTTGATGAGACCATCGACCCAGCGTTACGACCCATTCTCCAGCGCGAGACGTTCAAGTTCGAGGGGCGCATCTATCTGAAGCTCGGCGATATGTTTATCGATTACGATAACAATTTCAAGCTGTATATGACCACCAAGCTGCCCAATCCGCATTACCTGCCCGAGGTGTGCATCAATGTGACGCTGGTCAACTTTCTCGTCACTGAGAGTGGTCTCGAGGATCAGCTGTTGGCGTAAGCATGCAGACGCCACAAACTCCTCTTTAATTCTTCAACTTTATGGTTTATTCTTCTTTTTTTTTTCTTTGTCTTGGTTTTGGCAGCGACATTGTGGCCATTGAACTGCCGGTGATGGAGGCGCAACGCAATGATCTGGTTGTCAAAATCAATGCGGATAAGCAACAGCTGCTGACGCTGGAGGATAAGGTGCTCAAGCTGCTCTTCAACTCCGAGGGCAATATACTGGATGATGAGGAACTAGTGGAGACACTCAACGATGCAAAGGTGGGCTTATAGGCAAACATCCTGGCTGATCGGCAAACTAATCTTCTATCCTCCCCTCTCCTGTCTGTATTTGTCAGGAAACATCATTGATTATTGCCGCACGTCTGATTGATACGGAGGAAACGCAGAAGGTTATAACCGCCTCGCGGGAACGTTATCGCATCCTATCATCGCGTGGCGCCATTCTGTACTTTGTGGTCGCTGGACTCTCTGAGATCGATCCCATGTACCAATACAGTCTCAAGTACTTCACTCAGGTCTTTTGCAATGTGCTCCGCACCGATCATCCAGCGATGGATGTGGAGATGCGCATCTCCACGCTGATGGTGGCTGAGCTGAAGGCAATTTATGATAATATATCGCGTGGCCTATTTGAGAATCACAAGCTGATCTTTAGCTTTCTGCTGGCGCTATCTGTGGAGCGTCAGGAGGGTCGTGTTACGGAAGAGGAATTTGGTTTCCTTACCCGCGGTCCCTTGGGCAACATTCGCTCCAAGAATCAGCCGCTGGGCATCAAGCTCACTCAAGCCGAATGGGAGGCGGCCATTTATATGGAGGACACATTCAAGAAAAGTTTTGCTGGCTTTACCAGCGAGCTGCACAAACCATTCGTCCTACAACTGCAGGACAACAGGGAAGTGTTTGACTTTGCCAACACCAACGAGGTGCCCACGGAAAAGTGGGACAAACAGCTGCACGTCTTCCAAAAGCTTATGCTTATCGGCGTATTCCGGAAGCCACGTTTCCTACTCAACGTAGTTAGCTATTTGCATGCCACGGTGGGCAAGTACTTCACAGAGGCATCGGGTTCCGGCACACAGCTGAGCACAGTGTGAGTATTCGATAAGGATATAGTCTGGGCACTTCTTTCCAGATATATCTGCTATAATTGATTTATTTATGTTTTGCTTTTGGCCAGCTTTCTGGATACATCGGAAGTGACACCGCTCATTTTTGTCCTGTCCACCGGATCGGATCCGATTTTCGCCTTTCTAAACTTTACCAACGAAATGAAGTACACGGAAAAGTATTATTCGATATCCTTGGGTCAGGGCCAGGGACCGCTCGCTGAGAGTCTGATCGAAAAGAGTTTGCGCCTGGGTCACTGGGTCTTTCTGCAGAACTGTCACCTGGCCACCTCTTGGATGCGCATGCTGGAATCTATAGTACGCAATCTGACATTGGGCATAACCAAGGCGCATCCAGATTTCCGTTTGTTCCTCTCCTCCATGCCGACGCAATCGTTTCCCATCAGTGTGCTGCAGAACTCAGTGAAGATAACAAATGAGCCGCCGAAGGGCATTAAGGCGAACGTACTTGGCGTACTGGGTGATCTGAGGAGCGACTTTTTCGAGGAGCACATCCAGAATGGCAATTGGCGTGCGATTGTCTTTGGACTGTGCATGTTCCATGCTGTGCTCCTCGAGCGTCGCAAATTTGGACCACTTGGCTGGAATATCACATACGAGTTCAATGAGAGCGATCGCGATTGTGGCCTGAGAACGCTTGGCTTCTTAATCAATCGCGAGGTGCTTGGCGATATACCCTGGGAGGCCATACTCTATATTAATGGTGACATCACGTGGGGCGGTCGCGTCACTGACTATTGGGATCTGCGCTGCCTGCGGACAATATTAACCATATTCTCATCGGAGCGCATCTTACAGCCGGATTATAAATATTGTCGTGGCGATACCTACTATAAGGATCCGCGGGCCAAGACACTGGCCGAATATGCCACGTTTGTGCAAGGCTTTCCCGTGCTCGACGAACCCGAGATCTTTGGCATGAATCAAAATGCCAACATTGTGTTCCAAACGAAGGAGACTCAATTCTTTATCAATACATTGCTGTTGGGCCAACCGCGATCCATGGCCGATGAGGGTCAGGCAGTGGAGAATGAGCTCTGCCAGCAGATAATCGCCCGTATACAGAAGGCCCTCACCAACAAGATACAACGGGAGCCTATCCACGCCTCTCTTTCAGTGGTAAGTGCGGATGCGGAGCCACTGACTCATAATCCCACAAAACTAGCTACTCTAACTGATCGCCTTCCAGCTGGACAACAAGGGTCAGATGCCATCGTTGACTACTGTTTTAGTGCAGGAGATCGATCGCTTCAACATCGCACTGTCCATTATCCATGACAGCCTAAGCAATCTGTCTAAGGCTATCAAGGGTCTGGTTGTCATGTCCGAGGATCTGGAGCTGGTCTTCCGTTCGCTTCTAGCTGGCCAGGTGCCAGCGATGTGGGCCAAGCGCAGTTTCCTCTCCACCAAGCCGCTGTCCAACTATATTGATGACTTTCAGCGCCGCATTGATTTCATTCAGCAATGGGCAGAGAATGGCGCACCGCGCTCCTACTGGATAAGTGGCTTCTTCTTTCCACAATCATTCCTCACCGGCATTCTGCAGACATATGCGCGACGTCGTGTCCTACCCATCGACTCGCTTAAGATCGATTTCCAGGTCATCGAAGTGCAGCTGGTGCAGCAGGATTTTTTTGAGCTCCACAACGCCCACGCCAATGTATGTTATTGCACTATATACACTATATATGCTCACATTCTTGATCAGCATAATAATTCTAAATACTGCAAAGGCGTTGTAAATGCAGCCGGAATGATTTAGTTGCACATGTAAACAAATTGTCATGGGTTTCCACAAGTTTTATTTAGACACAGAGATAAAACTTGAAGCTTTATATTGGTTACATTATTATGCGATTTGTTGAACATTTAGTTATTGAGTATAAATATTTATTATACCTATATATTTTATATTGAATGGTTTCGTCTTTGAAAACCTAAATGGTTTTCAAGATCTCAATATACCCAGTCTGTAGTTGAAACTTAAAATGGACACATTTATAACTAAATATAATATATATAAGTCACGTATATATTATTTAGCTATATAAGTAGAGTATATATTATATAAGTGTAGTAAATTCAGTCTGAATAATCTGGCAACCATTAACCATTCATTTTCCACTAGTTATATTTAGAAACATTAATTACTCTTGAGACTATTTTGTCAGTATTGTTTTTGAGTGTAAAAACATTTTCGTATTTAATTTGCTGTCTTTACACAAATTCTATTCAATATTTAGTTATATTGCATTAAGTTCACAAGTCATCAATATAAGCAGTCTCTTATTGAAATTTGACATAAATTCATTTATTTCTTTATATATTATATAAGTATGAATATGCATATATTTTCGATATGATTTATGTAGACACGCAAATTACATTAGACACTTTGTATGATATTATTATGGATCTGTATGATCTGTTGAGCATTAAGAATTCATGACAGAACATTTTTCAGTTCTACAGAATTGCTATTTTGTGATATTTATATTATTTTAAGTTTTGTGTCTGCTGTTTTTCAGCAATTGATCGCCATATTTTTTTTATATTATCAAATTTAAATGTAGTTTGTATAATGTCTGGGAAGGGAGTGTATATATATTTTTATTCTTTGGTTTGCCGAGCAATTTAACCATTTGGTTTTCTCGTTGCAGGATGCCCGCCTCTATGGTAATCTGCCGGAGTGCACCGATGCCTTGGTCAATGTGCATGGCATCTTTGTGGAGGCCGGTCGCTGGGATCTGAGCCATGGTGGCTTGTGCGATGCCCGCTTTGGTGAGCTATATTCACGCATGCCCGTCATACGCTTCATGCCCTGTCTGGAGGTTAGAGATACGCTGCGCTACGAGGCGCCACTCTACAAGACACAGCAACGTTCTGGCGTACTCTCCACCACGGGTCACTCGACCAACTTTGTGCTATCCATATTGTTGCGCAGCAAGAGCGATCCAGAATTTTGGATTATGCGCGGCACCGCGCTAGTGTGTGCCGTCATGGAGAACATCTCCTAGAATAGCAGATATCTACATACACAACTATCTATATATATATATATATATTTATGGATATATATATATATGTTATTATATATGCTGCATTTAACAAGGTGTCTTTATTTCATACAATTCGTTTTAAATGTGTTCTGTTCGCGGGCTCCCTTTGAGGCATGCCCCATCAAATATAATCGATATATATGTTTGTGTATTATGTTATTTATGTATAGAGGCGTTAAGTACTTATTCTAGAGTTTAAGAGTTGTGTACTACGTATATGCAGTATATATGTATGTATCTATTTTGTAGCTCCCAAAGCACGTCTGTGAGCTACTTACAACAATTCTAAGTTCAGTTCAGATCAATATAGTTAATTAAGTTTTTACATTTACAAAGTTAAAGGTACAACATTTAAATATTTTACGAAATCGTTTCAAAAACACAATAAACTGCAAAAGACAAAAAAAATATATATATTACAAAATGTTTGATTTTCAAATTATGTTTATAAAAACTTTATACTTGGTACTTAACGTTAAACGTCTAAAGTCTGATTTTAAATGTAATATAAAAAAAAAAAATATATATATATATATATTAACAGCATGTTCTCCAATCGTAATTGGGCACATGCTGGTACAAATAAACATAAAGCACAACTCTACAAACTACTAAGTACAGTAAGTTGTAGGCACAAATTGATGCTAGGACAACAGATAATTGTGTAAAGCTTAATTAAGGAATTGTGTTTTATAATTTTTGTTATGTCTTGTTTTGTTTTGTATATAGGAATGTGTTTTTGCTAAAGGTTGAGTGCCAATGTTTCGAATCTTTGGGGTTCCTTTTATATTGTTGTTGTTGTCTCGATTTTCTAAGTAATACTGCCCCCCTTAATTGGATTGATGGGTATTTGTAAATTAGATATGTTGTGGGTTCGATTTGCGTTCACTTAAGGAATAATTGGTTACAAGATAATTTTGCTAGATGCGTAAATGGAATGCTAATTTAGTGTTTAGAGCAACTTAATATCTAATTATTGCTTTTGTGTTCTGTGGGACATAAAGGTTTAAGAATTTTAAGTACTTAAATGACTAATTGTACAAATTAATTAAAAAAAATCAAGAATAATTATAATAATGATGCCACACAAAAAAAAACAAAAGAAGAAGTTCATTAGGAAGCTCGTTAGGCGTGAGGAATGAGGGGAAGTTGGCCACAAGATGGTTGCGGTTGGTGTGGGGGGTGGGGATGGGGGAGGCGAAGCCTTATATTATAGCTTTTTGCTATTCCCATCAATATCAATGCTCAGATCCTGCATCGAGCCGCGTGGATGCAACAGGCTACGCTTCTCCGGATCCTTAGCCTTCTTTGGCTTGGGTCGGTTAGTTTTCGTGTAGCGATTGATCACCCCGTCCGTCTCATCCATCATGCGCAAGATGAGGGTCTGATCGGACGAGTCCAGCGGTGCTATTGAGATATCTCGCACGGCACGGAATTTACCGCAATTATTCAGATGTTCGTTCTCCAAGCGAAAGAAGTTCCAAACAAAACGTCTGCCAATTAGAAATAAATAGATATGTAATTATATGATAATACAATATATATATATATATATATATATTTATGCTGGATGTTGATGCTGAGTTTTGCTTTACCGAAATACTTCTAGTATGCCGGTTATGGAGGTCATAATATCGCCGGTCACATATCGCATTTCAGTCAAATAGAATGACAGCGCCCAGATGAAACGCAGCGCCAGATCCTCCAATATGGCAAAGTAGTAAAAGCCCTGTGAAAGTCAAAAGAGACAAGCAGACATCATGAACAAGGTGTCTCTTAATAGCTATGTGTAGCTATATATAACAACATACCGTTGATGAGTAGACCACTTCCTCTCGCAGGAACGTGTTCTCGCCAGCATTCTTATCGAAGAGACCCCAATCCATTTTGATGTCCCAGGTGTATGAATAGCAGGAGGAGACTATTGAGGAGACAATCCAAAGCCAGGTGTACGGATTATCAAAGGTGCTCGCATAGTTAGCTGAAATGAATAAGAAAGAGATAGCAGAAAAATGAAAGAAAAAGAGAAAGAAAGAGTTAGAGGTATATAACTCTGCGATGCTTGTAAAATTTCAAAGTGATTGAACAAAATTAATACTAACGACTGTTGAAACTCTTAAGCGTGGCAAAGATGACAACCATAAAGGTCGTGGAGTATTTGCCAGCATTGATCAGATGTGGAAAGGCCTCACGCGTGTCACGATATCGGCGCAGACATTGGGCAAAGCGAAACCAGGCGGGCAGGCAATTAACAATGGGTCGCACTATGAAGTCCTTTTCCATGCAGATGGACGCGTCCACAGCCTCGGACCAGTTGCCATTGGTAAAGTAGAAGCAGACGAGATACTCAAAGTCGAGTATGGCGGTGGCCAGCGAATTCAATTGATCGCCCAGCCAGAAATCGGCGAAGCCCACGTGAAAGAACGGCGCCGCCACACAGCGACCAGTAATGCGCAATAGCCAGAAGCGTGCATCATGATGCAGCACATGAAATGGATTGACCAGGAACAGCACCATGATTAGCGTCAGCGTTAGCGGATTAATGAAGGCCGGTATGCTTAAGCTGGCGCTGAACAGAAAGCTAAGCATGCTCAGCGTCCAGACGACACCGAAAATGGCTGCCAGTTCCATAAGATGTTGCTCGGACAGATGATTGCGGGGATCTAGCTCAAAAATGAGCACATGATTAACGCCGGACGAACGCCAGCCGTAGATGTTAACGCCAATCAGAAAGATAAACTCGATTAGCAGCAGCGGACCGCGATACAGACGAAATGTGACCTTTAGATTCTCGCCGGTTATGTCGTGGAATATGGCCGACAACACAACAACAATGCCAAGCACAATAAAGCTGCCGGAGAAGAGACCCACTTTGAACGTTGTCCACGGACTCTGTTGCTCGCCCAGCGGCGGCACACGTAAACGCTTCATTGCACGCTGTCGATCACCACCCTCCAGCTCCCCTGTGACAGTTGTCTCCGTTTCATTGATAATGTTGTCAATGTCCTTGTTGATGAAGAAATGCGAAGCCTCCACATACTCCTGACGCCACTTGGCGCCGGTGTCGACGCGCAGCAGCTGCAATTACAAATCATAATAACGTATGTTGTAATTAAATTAAAGTAATTAAATTTGAATGTTTGTATAAAAAAACAAATAAATATTTATCTATGCACCTAATTGATAATTACACTTAAACAAATTACTATTAATTATTGATAATAAATGAAACAACTTATCGCTATCTGAACTTTATTAAATTTTCTTGATGTGTTATTTAAATAACATAAATGAATCACTAAATATAAATACAAATGTAATGAAATATATGAATTTACGTATGTACAAACAACAAAAAATATACTTTTATAAATTATTGATAATAAATCAAAAATGTAATTTAATATCAACGTAATAATAATTACAAACAATAATTCAATTCTGTATATCATAATTCTCATTAAATTATTTAACTCAATTTACTCAATTTAATAATAAACGATAATTATAAGAATTACACTTCTTAATTTCTTAAACTCACCTTGTCATGCTTTTTGAGTATTTTGCGAAAGCCGGTATGATTCAGATTTTGATAGTTCTGCAACAGTATTAAGCTCAAATAGAACTCACTGAACGCCAACTTGAGTTCACGTGCCTTGCGATCGGGCAACGCTGCATGCCGCTTCTGCCCCTTGGACTTCTTGGCTGTACGTTCGGACTCCTCAATGCTTGACTTAAGTTCTGCATTCAATGTGGCAAATTT
Organism: Drosophila melanosoma; assembly: GCA_035042045.1. Taxonomy (NCBI): domain Eukaryota; kingdom Metazoa; phylum Arthropoda; class Insecta; order Diptera; family Drosophilidae; genus Drosophila; species Drosophila melanosoma. The sequence continues at coordinate 2,695,625 of JAWNLY010000176.1, forward strand.
TCGTGTGGCCTCCGCCAACTTTTCCGAATAGAATGTATTGATCTTTTTCAGCTCCTTGTCGCAGTAGTGAAAGAAGTTCTCATCGAAATTGGCAAAATGACGCTTAAGCACCTCATCCTCCACGCTGTCCACGCTGGGCGCCTCCTCCACCGCCAGATATAGCATGGCCTTCATTTCCTATATGACAAAAACGGAAATATTAGTTATATACATCAATTTGTGACTGCTCATGAATTGAACACACTACCCGAAACTGAAACCAAATGTCTAAACAGGAAATTTACAGGTATTTGTACTACATATATATTATAATATCTATATGAGATATTATCCAATGCTGAGAGACTGATTTGCAATGTAATATCTTAAACACATTTTATAACAACAAAAATATATATAGATATATTTCCAGGCGTGCATCAATTTGCAAAAGGTAAAAGCTTTTTGTTTCATTTTTAAAGCCGACTTTTGGATGCTTCAAGAAATGGTCAACGTTTTCCTTTCGAAAGCTACCGCTTTATATTCGATATTTATTTATAAAAATAAATAAATAATGAATTATATATATTATTAATTTTTAAATATGTGATTAGACTATGTGTGTGTGTGTGACAGGTCTCACCTCATAGTTGATGTACTGTTTCCGCCACTCGGGCGTTATGTGCGCCGACAGATGCTCGGCGAACTTCATGACGATCTTGTTGAGGTTGATGCAATATTTGCTGTTGTTACAGTTTCTGTTATTGTTGTTGTTATCGCTATTGATATCTCTGTCGTGTCCTTGGCTTGGTTCTTAACCAATTTTAAGCGAACACTGCAAAACAAATAAACAAAAATTAAACAAAAATAAACTTAAATGAGATGCGGATATTAATATTTCACGCACGGCTGATGCTGCTAATTTTGCCAAACTAACCGACATGCAATATCAGCTTTAAACTGCTGGGTGTGTGATATTGAAGGAGGGAGTGATTTAGGGTTGGGTAATGGGCAATATCTAATCAGTTAAACAGCTACAAAAATACAAGATTTAAAAAAATGCTGTCAGTAAACTGCTGACAGCTGGTTCTGAGTATTTAACTACAGGCGTGATAAGGCACAAGACACCTGTCTTGCATTTATTTATTTATTTAGTTAAACTGCCACGATGAATATGCAATTGATCGCCTTCGATTAAACATTCGTATAATAACGTAATATAGTCATAATTTTTTTTTTTTTGTATTTCTGTTTTTAACTAATATAACAATATTCTATCGCAAATATTGCAGATGTTTGCTAGAGAATTACAACATTAACATGCCAAAAATGATTGAGATTTCGTTATTTTGTGCTTTATTCACTTATTTATATTTTTATGTTGGTCTGTTGGTTGTTTATTTTCATTAACGTAAGCTGCTTAATACGGTACGCAAATTGAATATTTTTTATTATTACTTTTTCTTTTGTCGCTGCGTTGTGTACACAAAAACGTTCACATTTTAATCAATTAATTGCACAAATATTTGCCAAATGGCGCCAACACGGCAATCAGAACTATGACAATAATTGCGAAAGCAGACAGGGAGGCACTCAAACAATTTTTGGGTCTGGGTCTGTGTCGAGGTGTGGGAGTTGGACAATAATCACTCATAAAACAACACACACATGCAGTGGGCACAGGTGTTAATTGATGGTGTGGCGTTACGTCAATTGCGTACATTCATTCATTCAATTAACGTCAACATTTAATTCCAGATACAGACACTTGAATCTGACCAAACTGATGGATTGAGCCATTCAACTAATATCGCACATCTATAATTGATGGTCTCTTTACTTACCCCTTTGAAATATTGTTTATGACTCTTAAAACAAAAACAAAATTGTGTTAAACACTTGTTGAATTTGCTTAGCTTATCGCTTAGCTATGTGGCTCACTCTATACTGATTTCTCTGCTGGCTGATAAGGCAGCAGCAGCCGAAGCGTCCGCATTTAAGCACTTATAAGAAATACCAATACCATTGCCAATACCACAACGACAACACACACAACTAAAAGTGCAAATATTTGATCAATAAAGTTGTCAAGCTAAAAGAAGCGCAAAGCGCACCTCGAAACTGACTCAGAGTCTAAATTATGCAGAAAGGAAAGAATCAGGCAGCGTTTAACGAGCATCGCTGCATCTGAATGTCTCCTCAATGCTGATAACTCTGCGCTCACTGCTGGTTCTGCTGTTATTGTTCTTGTTGATGCGGTGCAGCTTTTCAATTCAATGTGTTTGTATACTAATTAATTATTAATTGAAGACATCACGAGATTAAGTTGAACTGCGTTGCTTTTCAATTACATAAATAAACATTTCATATATATTCACATATATACATTAAATAAATATATAAATATATTTATATACTTATAAATATATACACACATATGTAGACCGCCCCACCCCCAGCTTTTTTTTTGTTGACATACAAACGATGGCTTCTGCTGCTGCTGCTGATTGCAGCTGCTCCTGGGTAATATTATTATTTTTGTTGCAATGTTGTGTGTTGATTTCTGTATTCACTACAGTTGTTTGATGGGATATGCACAAGTTGCGTGAGTTGAGGTCGGCATTTAGGCCAAGACCTAATCATTACTAATTGATAACATCAACTACCGTCAGTTAAGTACACTTTATCACAGAATTGCGCGCACGGAACAACAAAGAGCAAAACGCGAACGAAACAATAAGCCAGGGCTACGAAACTTCCACGAACGCTTATCGACGTGGTCAGTGTTGGTTAATGCACGACTCTAAGTGCTGCTCGCATATCGATATTTATTTTGTTCATATAATCTTAGCTTGTGGCCAAATTTATTGATTTAAGAATTTCGTAGATGTGATGTGTAAGTTTTGATTAACCAATGATTATAGTATGGTGTAATTAGCAAGTCTCATTTATTTGACTGTTTAAGATAGCTTGTAATCGTATGCAAATAATGCACACACATCTATCGCACAGCGATAAATAAAACTATCGATAGCACCAATGCTTCTTAGTTTTGGACTGATAGCCGACGCATATCCGCGATTTGCTCTCAGAGATTTTAACGCTACGCGAATTGATTGCAACAAATTTTACAAACGTATTGCACATGAAACTGCGCAGTTTCTGCTGCTGGAAATGAGTACAAATCTAAAGAATCTAAAAATGGGCCACTTTGGTGGTGGCGGCGGAGGCTTTGGCATATCAGCTGGCAAATTGATGGCGCCCCATCACAACATGAACGGCTTCATTGGTGGTAATGCCGGCGGCAGTAGCAGTTGTGGAGGTGCCTCCGCAACGAATGTTGCCACCATCAACAACTGCAGCAACAACGCTAGCAGCAGCATCAGCGGCAACAAATCGGCATCATCCCATGGAGCAACGGATACGACGGAAGTGTACGCAATGCCCAGCGGCACAGTTATACCGATAATACGAAGCCGAGATGTGCCTAAGCAGCTGCCGACGTTAGCTGCTGCACTGCTGCGTGGCGCGGATGAGCATTTAGCTGCGGAGGAATTGGATGCCGTGCAGCTGGAACTGGAGCTAATGCTCTCGAATGTGGCGCTGCGTGCTCGTATCTTGAAATCCGAATATGATAATTTGGACAAGGATGAGAAGCGTCAGGATCGCCGCAAATTGGATCGGATGACGCCCTGCTCACCGCCAATGAATGGCCTGCTCAACGGTCTGCTCGGCATAAACAATGCTGCGAGCAGCAGCGGTGGCGGAGGCGGCGTCGGCAGTCCAGCGACAGCTGCTAAGCGAAAAATGCGAGACGAGCCGACGGGAGTCCGCAAGAAACACTCCTCAATGACGATACTCAAGCAGCAACAGCAGCAGGGAGGAGGGGGCAGCCTTGTCAAGCATCTGGCCAAGAACAGCCCGCTCGCCGTGCACACCGATGACAGCAGCATGGACTACGTTTCGGTGCCCCATAGCAACTCACAACATCAGCAACAGCTGCCGCAGCAGCAACATCAGTTGCCACAGCAGCAGCAGCAACAGCAACAACAGCAGTTGCCAAAGCTGGCGCTGCCCAAGAACGATATGCCCAATAAATTTTGGCTATCGGTCGAGCCGTACTGTATGCCATTAACGAACGAGGATCTGCGACTGATCGACGATCTGCTGGAACAATATCGAGGGCCACTGGTGCCGCCGGTGCCAAGTTTGGGGCCGCACTACTCGACGGTGTGGGCGCAGGAGGATATGAAATCGTTGCAGCCGGGCGGAGAGCGCCAGAAGTCACAGAATGCAAACGCAATGCTAAAGAAGGCCGATAGCATGCTGGAAGAGAGCATAACGGGACCTTTGACACAGCGTCTGGTCTCCGCCCTGATGGATGAATCGCTGCCCAGCGAGGCGGCCGCCGTCGGCGAGCACAGCAGCAAAAGCAGCAGCAACAACGTGAATACCCATTCCCAATCCCATTCGTCGTTGACACACAGCAATGGCGTTGGTTCGAAGGGAACTGTTGCCGCTTGTGCTGCTGCTTCTTCTGCTGCATCGGGTAACTTTCGTTCGTTGTCGATGCTGAAGCATGGCGTTGGCATTGAGCAACGCCTGCGGAAGGAGCTGATCGAGAGCGGACTGATCGATGCCAGTGAGCTGGCCAAGCACGAGGACGTTGACGAGGTGCTGCTAGAAATCAAACGGGTCTCCGCCGAAATAAGCGCTGTGGCCCAATTTAACAGTGATGAACTGAAACGTCTGCGCTCGGCGGCCAGTGACGAGATCAAACGCATCGAACTGAAACGCAAACTGGACACCATCGACCAGGAGATACTTGAGTGCTACAAGCGAATGCTGCAGTATCGGGCCAAGCGTAAGGGGCACACAGCCGAGGAGCGACAGCAGATCTTGCGCCTGACCAGCGAGCAGCGCGCCCTCGCGGAGCAGCTGGAGCGCATGCAGTTGTTGGGCGCTGGCAATTGCAAGTTGTAGGACAGGAGCCTGGCCTGGAGCTGGAGCCAATTAATGGCCCTGCATCGGGCGACTCTGCTACTGCAGCAGTGGCAGCGTCACAGCGTTTGGAACGACATCAGTTCCCAACTGCAATGTGTATAAAGATGAAAGATGATGGCAGGCGACGATTGCATTGATCGCGTCGATGGAAACGGGTCAAAATCAAATCGAACTTTAACAGCATTCACTGCTTAAACTAGCTTAAACTTTTCTAATAATAGAGTTGAGCGCGTCTAATTTTTATTATTATTATTATTATTATTATCTACGTCTAATATTTGCATGCCTCATTTATTTTTAATTTAATGTTTTAATAATTATAAGGTCATATTAATTCGCAGAAACCTGAACACAGGTAAGGAATTTCAAAATTTAATACCTTATTTCAAATTACGATTTGATTTTATTTCTTTTACTTTTATTATATAAACATTTCTTTAGTTGATTCATTTACTGATAAAAGATTTCTACTTATTACTTTGTGCCCTTTTAATATACATTCATATATATATATGTATATATTTTGCTATATTTATCATTTTTATTTTGAATTGACCGCAAAGCGTTATATGAAACTACTATTCGTTTATTTTTTTATCTTTTGCGTTTCTATATATATATATTTTTTAATTGTCTTACATTTATTTTTAACTAGCAGGAAAAGGAATGTTCAAAGTGAATTGGATGAAAGTCGTTATTCGAAACTATTTTTATTACTTATATTATTAATTTTATTAAGAAAATAATGAATTTACTACTTTAATTCTTACATATTTTAGCTATTGTTTTTGATCATTTGTCTTATGACACGCGCCCAACTCAAGTTTGTATATTAACATAACATTAACTAAGTAGACACTAGCACAAACACTTACACACACGCGCGCACACACATACACACAACACTACTACACGTATACACATAAATAAATACATTTAAACATAAATATATATATATGGAATACGTACGTACTCTTTTTATGTAGCTTAAGTTATTGTGCCAGGTGGACAATAAAGTTGTCGCTGTCACCAAAAACAAAAAAAAAAATCGATATGTATACAAAAAATGTAGCAATTGTTTATTATTGAAATTGTTGGAGGAGCAGACACCAACCGAGCACCACAAGCGTCCAGTGCGCTTTGATAGTTAGCCCAGCGGCTGCAGCTCATTCCAGGCACACAACGGAAGCGACAAGCTTCATATTTACCCTTCGATAAGGTTTAGAGGCCAGCGAATCCGGCGCCTCTGCTTTCTATCTATCTATCGCCTAATTAAAATTAAACAACTAAACTCCATAAATTTAACATCTACACACAGAAAGACACACACCCACACGCCGCCTTTTAAATACGCTGTATCTATTTGTTTAGTTGCAGAAATTGCTTAGATAACTGATAGCTGATAGTGTCAACTTTAACAGATAGCAAATTAAGTTGCAGCAGCAGCAGCAGCAGCAGCGTAGTAAATGAATCTGCTATTCGAAAGCAATACGGCCGCAACTGTTGCAAGAGTCGCATCTTAGCATCTTATCGCATCGCCATGTGCCATATCTTTTATATCTTCTATCCGGAAAGCAAGAAGCAAAGCAAACAAGTCTTGCAAGAAAATTAAATCCGAGTAAATGGCCAAATTGTAATGCGCCCCAATTGAAATACCCCTAACTAAGACTGCCTTATCAAATTGCAAATAAAACGCGCTTGCATTCTGATTATTTTCATGATGTATGATGCATATATATATTCATATATACATAAGAATATATATATCTGTTTATGTTGACAGACCTGATTGACCAATGCCTATCACTATCTTCATTGTTTATTTATTTCCATAATGTATGATGTATAATGTATGTAAATATGTATATATATATATATATATATATATATATAAAAAGCTTAGTAAATATATTATGTACAAGCCATATATACACCTGATCCACAAATGTTTATCACATAGAAATCCTGGCAATATAATAACGATAATCAAATGACCCGCCTCCTCCAGCGCTGATTGAGCTGCAGAATCAAAACTCTCTTTTAGTTATTTTTTCTTTAAGTAAAAAATGAATATGTGTGTGATTATATTAACCCTGTATTTTCCATTTTTGAGGTGGTCCACTGTCTAATAGGCGATTCTGTGCTCTATCCGATATATCTTCCTACTCCGAGTTACGTGCAGTTGCATTTGAAATCACATCCAGCCTCACGTTTGTCATCTATAAAAGAGAAAAATACAAAAGGCAAATGAGAAAAGATATCGGTTATTTGTTTTATCGGTTTACAACTTGTTTTTTTCCTTTAACCTTTTTATTTTTTTCGCAAATGCGGTTTACAATCAAATTAAAAGGTGAAAAACAGAACAAATGCAGGACACGATTTGTGTTGTTTGTTATAATCTAGACGAGCTCGTTGTTGTGTTGGAGTGTGCGTTGAGCGAACGAAGTGAATCATCGCAAGAGAGAGAAGAAAAATAAAAACACACACACACACACACAGAGAATGTCAACTTTTGCCGTTACGTATTGAGCAAATTGATCGGCGTAAAGCATGCGCAGAAAGCAGAACGGAATGTGTTTTGTATATTGTTAGTTGCGTTACGAAATGCAATACATAAATACATATACGTACATATGTTTGTGTGTAACAAAGTCGTGTTGTTAGTTATAAGTATTAACCTCATTTTTCTGGCTTACCGCTTGTGGAGCGGCTGTTTTCTATTAAATTACGGTTCATTGTGGTCCTTGCTCTTGCTGCTGCTTATTTTTTTTTTTTAATTATCTATGTATCTTCTATCTTCTTTATATTTATTTATTTATTAATCGCAGCTGATTGGCAACGATAAATACAAATATAATAATATATGAAAACAAAACTGTTAGTACGATCGGCAGCTTTTACGATCAGCAGCTCTTACGATAAGCTGCGGCTTTGAATTCATAGCTCGATACTAATTAATTAATAGGCATCTAGCATTCAATAACTCTCAATTTAAATAAAAATTGTAAATACCACTTAGAGAATGTGCTTTATTTATGATATTTAATAATAATGTAAGCACGATATTGGAGAATATATTTTATGTCAATGATATTTCTTTTTAGCTTCCTAATTACTTTTATTTTAAAGTTATTTTAAGTAAATACAAGGAGAATAGTAATTTTTACTTACATTCCAAATTTTTGTGATTTTAAAATTTTCATTTGAAATGCGCGGGCATCAAAATAGCTTCCATTTTCGCAGCGAATGGCAAATATTTACAGTGCTGGAAAATGTCGGAGAAAAAATTTACTATGAACTTTATATGGTAATGCAGAAGTAATGTCCGACTTTTTGTACAGCAAAACTTTACGGAACAGCATCAAGAATGATAGAGCTCCAATATTTCACAGAAGTATATAAAACTGTTGCTGTATTATTCGATAGCAGTCATTCGATAAAAGTCGATTATGATAGAAGCTGTATAATCGTTTGTAAAGCATTTTGTCGTACGACCACACGTGTTAGCAGAGCTGCATTTAATTTTTTGCCATATTTGGCTGTTGTTTTGGTGTTGTTGCGCGGCGGCATCATTTAACCGGTAATTCATACACAAACACACGTATTTAATTGTGAAACACTTCACAATGGGCAAACGCAACAAACAACAACAGCAGCAGCGGCAGCAAAACAAAAACGCTCAGCAAGCAGCGGCGACTACGACAACAGCAACGACGACGCCAACGCCAACGCCAAACGCCAAAAATGAAACTCCAAAGAGCAACAGCAACAACAGCAATAGTGGCGCCTTAAAAATTCCTCGCATAAGCGGCAAGGATCGGCGGGCGTTGAATGTGATCGCGCAGGCGATATTAGACCTAGTGCAGAGACAGGTGACTAATCCCAACGAGGAGTGGTCACAATATGTGGAATTGCAGCGTTTGCTCAACAGCATGATAGTGCTCGAGAAGCCGCTGCAGGTGGCCAGCCTCAGCCCGGTGGACAGCAGTGGGATAGAAAGCGAACAGAAGCGTCTCGACAAGGTGGCCGCCTTCAATGAGTGGGCCCGTGCGGGCGGCGTGCAGAGCGATTGTGTGGAGATCACCACATTTCCCGGCTATCAGCTAGGCCTGCGCGCCAAACGTGATATCGCCGCAGAGGAGCTGGTGCTGAGTGTGCCGCGCAAACTGATCTTCTCCGAGGAACTGCTGCCCGAATGGAAACGCGAACTGTTCCGCAATTTCCCGACCCACCTGAATGTCACCTACACTCTGATCATCGAAAAGGCACTCGGCGCCGCCAGCACCTGGCAGCCCTTCATCGATGCGCTGCCCACCCGGTACAACACTGTGCTCTACTTTACCGTCGACCAGATGCAGCGACTCCGCGGGACATCCGCCTGCTCGGCCGCAATGCGCCTTTGTCTCGTCATTGCCCGCCTCTACGCTTCTATGTATAAGTGCGCCTACATCCAGCCCGGCGACAACGTAATGGCAGCCAAGGCCAGTCTCTTCACCGACTATGGCCTCTGCTACGAGCTCTATCGGTGAGTATTTCTCTCTTAGCGTGTTTTGTACTCACAATAATTTCCAAATACAGGAGAGCTTATTGGTTTTGTGACTGTCCGTTCGTCCGCGAATCTCTCAGCAGGTCCGATCTATTTGTGTTATGGTTACATTCTCATTCATTGTTTTCTAATTATCGATCGGCATCTGGATTTGGATTGGCAATAGCTAAGGGCCCTTTCATATTAAGGAAAATGCGCAGAATGGGGCACAAATGAGGCAGACTGTCAAACCGAAATGGGAATCGATTACCGATTGAAAGTGAGATTCGCAATTAGAATCGGCACCTATAGTCCACATTTATTTTAAGGAATTTATTATTTGTTCCCAAATAAGAAATTTTAGTCATAGATCATATTACTTAGCTGTACGAATGTGGATGTGACCGTGTCAGACAGACAGACAGCTAATCACATATTTCTAATTTATGGGATTGCAGATGCTTCATTCTATCATTTGCACAACCTCATCAGCATACCGTACAAATCAAGATATCAATAAGTCAGTGATTATTGTGAATTAGTTTCGTTTTGACACCCTGTACAGTATTTATGTAAGTACAGTAAGCACTTAGTCTGATAACACTGGGGACAGTCATTGGGAGCCGAGTGAAAAGAAAGAAACCTGTACAACATGGAATATAACTTTTTATTCAGATCAACTACTTTTAGGTAATAAGTGTTATTGAGCACAACTCTACTCAGATTTAAGTATATTCGATTTTACATTCCGCTGTCGTATCGAATAATTCGTGTTTCTAATTAAAAAATCTTGCTGAGCATTTCTTGCATCTAATTTTCATCATATTTCAGAATTACACATTTTTTTACTACATTTTATTTCCAAAAAAAAAAAAATAAAAATATATATAAGAAACGACGAAAAGTCATAAACACAATTTAAATTATTTACATGCTTACATATTCGTATGTAAATAATATATATATGTATTTGTATAGTTCGTATATTTGTATAGTTCAATTTTTCGTATTTTGTGGGCACAGCAACATTTTGGAAATTGGACAAAAAACACACATATGTATATATATATATATATATATATATATTTGGAAAGTGTTAGATATTCTAATATATGCCAGTGTTGAGCAATTTGCTGTTTTACAGTGCTCTTAACAGATTACAGTTAGTGTTGTTCTTGTTGTTGTTCGTGTTACTCTCCTTTTTAATGCCAAATCAACTAATTTTGTTTATTTGCTGACCTCATGTCAATTGAAATATTTATTGTCCTCAAAAATGTTTTGAAATTCCAACCGATCCTGCATAGTTTTTCTTATTCATTTCTATACTCTGATACCAAAGATATCATAGATTTGCTACGTCCAAAAGGCTAAGGAAACGATGGTAACTGCAAATCGATAAGGGGATATATATCCGCCAATTTAAAGAGTACACTCACCAACTTAGGTTGGTCGTCCAACCCACGCCCACCTCCGCCGCCCCCAGGCGTTCTACCCTACAATTTTTACTGCACCTTTCCTAGTTTTTGAATTAGAGCCGTCAAATTCGGTAGGTGTATTACTTTTAGCCGCATTTAAGAATCGAATTTTCTGGCCTCGCCCACTTCCCGCTCCAAACAGGGTAACAGCCTATATCTTCCGCAGTTTAAAGGCTACAGTTACCAAACTTGAGAGATGGATGACGTAGACCGTACTCCTGCCACTTCCTTAAGAGATGCAGTCATCAAGCTTTAAAGAAAGAAAATTGGGAAACTCTTCAATAAACATATTCCTCCACCCTCTCTCCTACCCACAAAATTCACAAAAGCCTATATCTACCGCAACTTGAAAGGTAAAATTGTACGGTATTTATTGGTAACACATATCCTGTTATGTGCTACCTGTTGGCAGCTGGTATTACCTATGGTATCAAAGTATTTCGCAGTCGGTTATGCCCGACTGCAACGTTTCCACCTGTTTTTGTTGGTTTTGTGCAGAACAAACTCCACAAAATGATATTAGCACATCTGTGCTTGTGTGGCTCTTTCTTTGTGTGTGTTGTGTGAGTGTGAGTGTGTGTGTGTGTGTGAGCTAGTGCATTTATTTTGGTGCGCTACCGAAACCCATTTCTAATGTTGTTTTGTGCTTCTGAAACGCAGTTTTTAAAATCACTTATCTTGGCCTTTAGGTTTCCTCTGTCTGTTTTTACTTTTTTCTTATAGGTTTTCAATTATTTTTTATACGATTTTTATTTGATAGGTTATAGTTGTAAAAGAAGTTGCCACCCGATAGCTTGACGACGCCCGAGCGTGCTGAGCTGTAGTTCGCATTATAAATTGCACTTAATATCTAAATACGGTTCTATATAAATACGTTTCCTTAAGACCACATGACACTGGTCCACAAAAAAACCACTGTAAGCGAGACGATCGATATAGATTTGTGCTTAGTCTCTTTGATGGTGAGTTAGGCATGCTACCAGTGGGCAATGTAGTCGCTATCCCCATCTCTACTTGGCAATTCTTGTTCCTAATTCTTCTCGCTTCTTGTTACGTGGTTCGCTCTCTTTGTTAATCTAATCCGGCTGCTTTTCGCTTCTCATCTGCCTGCTCCTTAGGGTTCTCGCTTTTCCTATTTAACTTCTTAATCGCCGGCAGCAGAAAGTTGTCCAGTGCCATGGGCTTCAGCTAGTTGTTCTTTCATCTTTGTCTGCACAAAAAAATGTCTCCATTACATAGACTTATTAATAAACTAGAACTTATAACTTATGCAATTTACGGCATGTATACTTTTTTAATACATATGTATTTTTATATAAAACTTGGCCTAAACGGAGCGATCCCACTACATGTAGTCTAGTGTTATCTAAAGTGTGTGTGTGTGTGTGTATGTTGTATCTAGGGTCTACAGCTTAATTATCGAATGATTTGCGCAATGTATCGAATAGATACTCCTGAACTTCCGGTGAATTGGGATTCATGGTGTTGAGCTTCTGATGTGCGGTGCGCAGTGTTAGGGCCAGCGAATTAACACCGCCACGCCCCCCGCCCACTGATTTGGCTGTTGCTGTTGCAGTTGATGTTGTTGCTGCCACTGCTGCTGCTGTTGATGTTGATGTTGTCGCTGCAAACTGCGAGCTGCATGTGGATCCCTCGCGATTGAACAGCAACGAGCTCTGACGCTGCAGCTGATGCTGATGATGCACTGGCGTGTTGCATGACACTGTTGCAACGCTGATAGGCTTGTGGCAACTGTTGTTGTTATTGTTGGCACTGCTGCTATTGCTGTTGTTGCTGCTGCTGCCAATAACCAGCTCCTCCATGTGCTCACGCAGCGAATTGCGTCGCGATGCATTTGCAGTTTGCGCCAACTGCGGCAATTTACTCTTCATTGCATTGTATGTCTTCAGATAGCTGGTCTTGCGTCGCCGATGCTGCTTCCACCTGCACACAACAAATATGACCAGCAGTGTCGCCAGCGAGGTGAGCACTATGGCAGCACTGGCAACAATTGCCGATCGTATGCCCGCCGGCATGCTGGCATATAGATTGTTGCCACTGCTATTGCCACTGCCGTTGCCAGTGCCGCTGCTGCTGCTGCTGCTGCTGCCCAAATGCTGTTGCGACATCGATGTGGCGGCCGCAGCGGACGGACTACGTCGGAATCCATGGCCCGATAGTTCCAGATCCAACAGATCGTGTGCACGTGCCACTTCGTTCTCAATAGTATCGATCACATCGCTGTTGTCCTCGTTGCCGCCCAATGTTGCTGTCAGCCTTGTGGCATTATTTCCATTGCTGCCGTACGCATTTACGCTCAAATCAATGTCCATGCTGTTGCTGTTGTTGTTGTCGCTATCGCTATCATTGTCCAACTCCTGCGAGCTGTCGGCGTTGTCATTTAGTAGTAGGCGTGGCTGCGGCAAATAGTACGCATTCTGCCCATCCTCCAAGTTCCCGGAAGCGGAGCCAGCTGAGCGTCCAGCGAGCGAGGCGAGCGCCAGCGTCTTCCACGATGGAAAGAAACCCAGTGATTTTTCGGAGCGTTGCTGTAGCTGCTGTTGGGCTGTTAAGGTGGCTGCTAAGGATGATTGGGCATAGGAGGGTCCTGTGCACCAGAGTGAGAGAGAGGAAGAGAAAGAGAGACAGGTTGGTAAAATAACTAATATTGTATGTAAGTAAGCGTGTGTGTGTGTGTGTGTGTGTGTGTGTGTGTGTGTGTGTGTGTTTGTGCGGCGGTTATAACGAGCTGAGGTATGTGTGCTATATTACCAGTCTTTGCTTTGGCATATTTGTATTGATGCCGGTTATCGATAAGTATCGATGTATCGTTTTGTTAGAGATCGATAAGCATAAGCGGAATCGTTGTAAGGCACAAGCCATGGCAGACCATTAATAGCAAATCTTATTATAATCATCGATACAGAGCAATCGATAATCGATATATGCTATTGATACATAACAACGATTATCCGATTATATATATATATATATATTTAAATAAGTTATCGCTATGATGATCAACCGGATCTCCTTTTCGATAAATAGCTGCTTACACGCGCTTCGATATTAGTCGATAGCCGATAATGTGCGGCCACATCCCCAGCTGTTACTTACGTGTGTGCATTTGGCCCGTGCTAAGCTGCTGCCGCATTGTTGAACACGAACACGAACAACAACAACAACATCAACACAGCAACAATAGAAAACCAATAATAACAATAATGATAATAATAACGATAATAACGATAATAATAATGATAATAATAATAATGATAATCGTAATAATAATAACATTCATCGACAACACACACGGCAACAGCTCAGCACGGACCAAATGCGCTCGCCTCCATCCGCACACGCTCACTGCAGCTGTCGCCGGCGCTGCTCGCGCTGGCGTTGACGTTGGCGTCGCAGGCGCAATGCGGTTATACCTCGATTGCGATGGTTGTCGTCATCGTTATCGTTATCGTTAAATTGATCGCCATCCCTATCGCTATTTGGCTCAATGTCAATGATCGATGTGAAATAGCTGGATCCCTGCGAATCCGTTTTGATCTCATCCGGCTTCACGCTCTTTAAATCAATCAAATTGAAATGCGGAAAATTCTCGAATGCTGTCACAATATCCATATTATCCTGGAGCACAACCTTCTGGCCGGGATAGAAACGCGAATGCCCATCGCCGTTGCTGAGTATGGTGGATAGGTGCAGCTGACTGGAGCCGCGCTTGCGATGCTCGATCAGCTCCTCCAGCGTCATGTTGCGCTGCTCGAGCACTTTGAACAGGCGATTGCCCGAACGGCGATCCTCAATGAGCTCTAAAAGATCGGTGCGATCATCCACATCATCCACTATTGGCCCCAATGGTGGCACTGGCGATGATTGTTGTTGCTGTGGTCTTTGCTTTTTCGGCTTGCCACGCTTTGCTGCTGCTTCTGCTGCAGTCGCAGTTGCCGTTGTTCTTGGGGCAGCAGCTGTGGATGTTAGAATTGAAGTCGAAGTCGGATTGGGTGCAGTCACTCGTATATGATGTGTGTTGCTTTCGACCTCATCAAAAAAATTCTCCAGCTCATCGTTGCCATCGTTGTAATTGAGTTGCTCCTCGCTGCTGTTGCTGCTTCTGCTGCTGTTGTGTGTTCCTGCTACTGTGCTATGTGTTGCCTCGGAGCTGTTCAGCTCCAGTTCCACATCTTCAATGCTCTCCACGGAGTTTCTGTCATAGTTGCTGCCTATAAAATTGTCACTAATACGTTTGGTTTGCTCTTTGCTGCTGCTGCTGTTGCTGCTGTTGCTGCTGCTGTTGGTGCTGTTGTTCCGTGTGCGATAACGCGTTGTTGCTGCTGGCGGCAACTCGCTACTGTATTGCTCCTCAGACACATCTAGCTCTGGCTCTGAAGCAGCAGCAACTGTTGCTTCCTCCGATGTTGATGATGTTGTTGTTGTTGTTGTCTCCAGCAGCAACTCTTCTTCAGCTGACTCTATTGTTGCTGCTTCTGCTGTTGTTGTTGTTGTTGTTGTGGTTGCAGTTGCGGTTGTGCTGCTTGCTGCTGTTGCCTTGAACAATGCTGGCGGCTTTAGTGTAGATCGCATTTGCTGTCGCTTCTTGTACAGCGGCAATCGTGTTGTTGTCACCACTGTTGCTGTTGTCGTTGTGCTTGCAACAGTTATTGACGCTGTACTGCTGCGCCTGCTGCTGCTGCTGCTGCTTGTGCTGCCATCGCGCGATGAGCTGCCAAATAGTTTCAAGCGCTGCAACGCAGGCAACTTGTTCTGCTTGGGTCTAAATAGCTCCTCACGTAAATCCTCCGTCGGAAACAGTTGTGGCTGCTGCTGA
The DNA here is from genome assembly GCA_035042045.1 of Drosophila melanosoma. Lineage (NCBI taxonomy): Eukaryota > Metazoa > Arthropoda > Insecta > Diptera > Drosophilidae > Drosophila > Drosophila melanosoma. Next base: position 2,711,445 of record JAWNLY010000176.1, read on the forward strand.
TGCTGCTGCTGCTGCTGGTGTTGGTGCTGTTGCTGGTGTGGCTGCTGCTCTTCGTCTTGCTGCTGCTGGTGGGCATGGGCTAAGAAGGCAGCTGGTATGCGGCGAACACTGTGCTTATTGTTTTGGCCAGCTGCCGTCGTCCTAAGCTCAAGGCTGGGCCCGGCATTGGGGGCAGGTGCAACGGCTGTTGTTTGGAGCGCCAACAGCGCATTCTGCTTGCCCTTGAGCAGATCGTCCAGCGATAGATTTTTCTGCTGCAATATCTCGCTGAGACTGAGTCCACCAGAGTTCTTCAGTATATTCTTAAGATCGACGGGCGTCTTGTTGCCCACTGTTGGCATTGCCTGTTGCTGTGGCTGTTGCTGTTGCTGTTGCAGTTGTTGCTCCTGATCTTGTTTCTTTGCCTGGCCATAGGGTCGACGATAGGACTTGCTGCCGCCAGTTGATGGCTCGGTCGGACGCTGACGCGGTTTATTGTCGCGTTCTCGTTCTCGTTCCCTTTCCCGCTCCAGCGCTGCCATCGGCTCTCGTATGGGCAACTGTTTGCGCCTGGTCAATTGGTCATCCTCCACATGACCGCGCCAGTAGACATTGCCGCCATTTGGCGACTCCTCCTCATTGTTGGCACCCATTGTCGCCAGAGGCAGCTGTGGCCGACGCTTCCGTTTACCACCACTGCCATTGGTATTGACACTGCCCAGTGGACGACGACGCATCAATGTTGCCTCCGGTGTCGGTTGCCCATCGTCCACAATAAGCGAGACGCCAGTTTGGAGCAACTTCTGCAAGTGCATAGAAAGAGTGTAATACTGATTATTGGACACCATTAATAATCTGGTTTTAGTTGAGACTACTATATCCATATAGAATGCTATACATATCAGCCAGATCGAAACTGCTCCGATTACTTTCGTTCAAAAGATGAGTTGTGGCTTAAAAAGCGTTTTTCTTGACCAAGTTAACCACTATGTCAAATAAAAACAAGCGTTCAGTTAATAACTTATTTACTAAAAAAAATTTATGATAAAATTGCGTGTGTGTGCGTGTGTGTATGTATTATGAAGCTGCACAATCATGTTGATTAGAAAAATGTTATTTTTTCTGTTTTCAAATAAAAATATCTATAATAAAATATAAAAACCAAGTTAGAAGTAAACAGAGAGAAATTTCTTTTAGCCCTTTTTTCAGTTACAATTTTAACCAATTTTTATGTGTATTTTGTTGCAAACGGAAGATTTATTAAGCCGTTTAGCACATGGTCAGCTTTCCTTGACTTTACTTGATTAATGGACTCCATTGATTGATTGTTGTTCTCAATGATGCCAGCTGAGTAATCACTGTTCGCTCTCTCCCTGTCTCTGTCTCTCTCTCTCTCTCTCTCTCTCTCTCTCTCTCTGTCTCTCTCTCTAACACTTTTGCTGACTATGTGTGTGTAATCAATTAATAAATACGCTCTTCCTTTATGTTACTTTACAAATCGGTAAATAAAAACGTAAGTCAGAATGCGAATGCAGTGCATGATCAACTAGGCGATACCCTGTAACCAGTAGATGTATGAGAGCGAAAAACATAGGAGAGAGAGAGAGAGACAGAGAGCGATTGATAGTGATTACTCTATAAGAAAATTGAGGAATTATAATTATAATTATAATTATATTGTATTTGTCACTTTATATATATATATATTTCTCTACTCTTCTCTTATGCAATGCAGACAGGACTTAATCACATCGTATTAAATATGCTTAAAATAAAAATAATAATTACTAGGCATAACTCAACATGCTTTGCTTTCGATCAATTACTTTATTCTTGCCGAAAGTTAATTGAATTGAAAAGGAAATTGAATCTGGTAAGCCAATCAATATTTTCTACTTCCAGTCCAAGCCAACATGCCACATCAGCCATAAGCTTGCCTCGTAATTAACTTGTGCATCTTGTTTAGCCAGCCAATTGCTGTTTGCTAGTTTAATGCAATTTAAGCGCTTCAAGCGAATGCACACACACACACACACACACATCCACACTCGCACACTCGCACACACACACTCGCACACACACAGCGCACACAGTTTTGAAACTGCTCTCAAATGAAAATTGCTAACTAGTTAGCCAGATAACTTGAACTGGAAAGTGCCAGGAAAGTGCCTTTCTGCTCACGTAATTAATTTTGAATTCATCACCGTGCCCTCTTTTTTGCCCCTCCACCCCCCTCCACCCCCCTCACCGCTCCACACCAATGGCATTATTATCGTGTAGATAAAGACCCGCATATTTTGCTTTTAATGAATTAGAAGCATCTAACTGAGTGAGGAGAATATTGGATTATTATTACGTTGTTGTTTCTGCTATTGTTGTTGTTGTTGGCAACGAATATGCTGGGCCTGCCTACAGCCCACCACACACCGCCCACCGCCCTCCAATCCCAATCCTTTATTTCCATCACATTTATGATTAGTCTGAGTAATTGACCACTCTTTCCCTCTCTCTCTCTCTCTCTCTCTCTCTTACTCTTTCTCTCTCACTGTCATACTCTCTGTTTATCTATCTCTCTGTCTCAGCTGTAATCAGTCTAATGCAAATGCCGATTTCTGCATTTATGAACATTTTTCTGTTTCTCTGTGTGTGTGTGTGTGTGTGTGTGTGCATTTGTGTGTGTGCATGTGTGTGTTAGAAAGGATGTGCCTTAAACCCAGATAACACATAAATTTGGGGTAGATTTCATAATTGGCGTGCAGTAAGGAAAACATATTCCCCGGCTCTGAAATTTGATGTAGTTGTGATGATTAGCTGATTAATTTGAGATTGTATTTCTGTTTTCATTGTGGCTGTGGTTGTGTTCCGTTTTATAATCTGTTCATTAGGTAATTAAATCTTGAAATTAACATAAACCAATCAAACTTTCAATTTCTGTGCGACCTGTGCAAATAATTAGGTTTAAGGTTAATGACAAAACTGAATTGTTGACGAAAAAGTTTCACAAAGCAAAGCAACGAAAGCTCGCTTAGGATTTTGGCCAAAACTCATTACATAATATGCCATCTGAAACAAGCCAAAGTGCAGAGGGCGTGCGAGAGAGAGAAGGAGAGGGAGAGAGAAAGGCACAATAAGAGAGCGAGAAACGAAAACTTTTTGCGACAACTGCAAACAATGCAAAAATAATGTCAAATTGAAAACACAATCCACCCATTTCAAACCTTTCCCCAATTTGTTCAGTTGGTAAACCTCCCCCCCCCCTATCCCCCTATCCCCCTCAATCCGTCTCCATCAGCGTAGAGTAGAGCAGGAAATTACGGAATAGGATAGAACAAAACGACATAAAATGAAATGGAACAGAGTTCAGCATGCAAACAAGGAATCCTTACAGAACCCAAGGCGTTGCTCACTTTAGGAACTTCCTCTTTCCATATAGAGATGAGCTCGTGCTCAAATATCTTGTTGACTTTGGGAATCGTAATGCTAAAAAAAAAGTATGTTTAATATCGAGATTTGTTAAACAATCAAAACTGCAATCCACACTTTTGATTGTGATTGTGATTGAATGAGCAGCTCTTCAAGATATCAAAATCGAATGGAATAACGCTTAAATGCAACGCAACTCTTAAATATAATATATAAATAATAATATATTATTCAATAGAATAGAAACACCCAGCAGATATATGAAATGAATATTTTAATTTTTTTTATCATATAATTTGCAACTCTAATAGTTAATTTTTGGTTGCCCACACAAACAATTTATTTGCAAAACCCCACAGACAAAATAAATAACATTTTCAAGCGTGCATCGATCTCAGAGCATGGCTATAGTTTTACTGAATTATTTGGGTTATCATCGATATCAAAATGATTGAATACACACGCTCATCTCAATCTGCTGTATGCTCTCTTTGTGTGCATTTCTCTGCTCTGCTCTAGCTGTCTGACATGAATTTTTGTTGTTGTCTGTCAGTTCAAGATGAATGACTACCTGTCTGCCTGCTACCCTGCTACCCTATTGCCCTGTTGCCCGCCCTGCCCAGGGGCTGATGAGGGGTGGTATTTCAATTTGGCCAAGTTGCTGCTGTGGAGGTTGCATGCATAATGAAGATGGACGTCAATGGCAATCGAATTGTTTCATTCAGTCAAAGTTTTAAACAAAGATGCCTTCCCTCACCGCTCGCCCCTCACCGCTCCTCTTTCCCACGACACCCCAACCAACACATTTACCCCAAAACCAAGCCGAATGTTCCATTCGAGGTCGAACAAAAGCACAACAGAACAAACAGGAAGTGGATGTGACTTTAAAATGCAACGCTGCGCGTGTTTTGCACTGCATTAAATCAAGCTCATCTAACACACACACGCGACAGAGACAAAGAGAGTGAGACAGAGAGAGAGAGAAAGAGAAAGAGAGGGAAAGGGATGTGTGTGTGTGTGTGTGTGTGTGTGTGTGTGTGGCTGTGTTGACAGCACTGGCAACACTCTGCAACTTGGAATGTCAGCAGCAGCTGCAGTAAAAGCAACAACCTTCAAAAGTTTGCAACGCGCTTCGCTTGGCTGCCACACGCGGCGTTTCTTTTATAGCCACATAACATCAATATTTTCTATCCATTCTTGTTCGGCTCTTTACTTTTCGTGCACTTGCTGCTGGCCTTATTTTAAAAGCCAGCGGCCAGCCAGTTTATTGCCAAGTTGTTGAATTCCAACGATTCCTTATTCTCTAAATGCTTTGGTATTTTTTGCTGTTGTTCAAGTCTTGTACAGTCAATAAATGTCAATTTTGCGATAATATTTTCATCCGCTGTGCAAACAATTTGTTTCACATTTCTTAGATAAATGTATATATATATATCCATATTTATATTTATTTTGATTTATTTTATTTATTTATATTTATATTTATTTATTTTTTTGTATTTAAATTTAGCTTTTTGTTGAAATAAAAATGTGTAGATGGCAGCACTGGGTTGGCAGCAAAATATTTAATTAAATTATTTAACAATCAGATCAAGTTTTTCATAGTAAAACTAATCTTTCAACCGATTGTTTCCCCCCTTTTAAGTGATTATATTCAGCCGGCATTGCTATATGTAATCCATGATTCAGATAGTTTTTACGACTGTGAAACACAGATGGAAATGGCCATATTGACCAAGAATATAGATACTCCATGGGGTGAGAGTTATCGTCTCGAATATTTAACAAACTGCACGACAAAATGATGCAATGTTTTCTTCTTGTCAACAAGTGCCATGAAAATGATTCTCAACTTGAATAATAACGTTTAACAAAAAGTTATATAGAGTGTTAGCTGTAAGTCAGCTGTTGTTTAACGCTTAATTGGCTATACTGGAACTCTGTTATGGTACTTTTGGACAACTTATGCTGCAAACACTTTGATAAGTTTTATGCCTTTTACAAATAATTCCGTCAAAATCACTTTGGCATGGCAACTTAGCCAGCTGCAAAAGGCAGCCGGAAACACATAATGGCCTTTCCAAAGGGGGGGGAACAAGCAAAGTTCACAGGGGAGTGGCAGAGGCAGAGGTAGAGGGGGAGGGAGATGCCGAGCAAGTTCTCTGTTGGTTGCCCGAATACCACAAAAGTTGCTTAACTGCTTGTCGTGATTTTTGCTTTGTTGCTGATGATGATGATGATGATGATGATGATGATAATAATGATAATGATGATTTCTATTGCAACGCTCCGCGCCTCATCCCCAACCACATCCCCAATACCAACCCTAACCCCAACCCCAACCGCGATACTCAACTCTTTCATCTATGCACTGGACGAGCCCTTTATTTATTTTTTTCTTTTTCTTTTTTTTACAACCACTTCAAACAAGTTGCTGCTTTTTATAATTAAATTGAAAAATTTATGAGCAATTAAATGGAAAACTTTACTTTGTGGTCCAAAGCTATGCAAAAGCCAATGAGCATCAAATCTAATAAGCAAGTTGCCAACAAGAGTGAGGTCCACTAGACCAGCGCATACTCTAATTCCAAAAATCTTCAGTCATCCAATTTCGATCATTTCTGAAAAAGCACTTTTATATGAAATGCACTCTTTCAGGAACATTTATTGAAAAGACACAATCTGAAAAGTAAAATAATTCCTAGTGTAAAATGTTTAAATATTATTTTGTCTTTTACTATTATTTCTCTTTTCGTCTTTAACTCTCTCTCTCTCTATCTCTCTCTCTCGCTTTGTCTCTTTATATTTGTGTATATATTTAACTGGAGTGTTATTTTGAATATATTTTAGATGGGCAGTATCAACGGTTACAACACGTCAGAATATGGTGCCGCGAGAGCTGTCGACAATTGGTGAAATCAATCAGCAGTGTCAATTGATGGGCTTTGAGAGCACGGAGGAGAAGCGTGATACGGAGACTTGTGCGAGAAACACACCAATATCGGCATTGATACCCTTTTGGGATATGACAAACCATCGAACCGGCAAGATAACCTCATATTATGACCGTGCCGCAAAGCAAATGGAGTGCACCGCCCAGGAGTCTATAAAGGCTGGTGAGCAGTTCTTCATCTACTATGGCGATAGATCTAATGCCGATCGGCTGGTGCATCATGGGTAAGCAGTGGTTCAGCAGCTCAGTGGCTTAATTCATCCAACTTTTCGCTAACGATCATAAATTATTGCACTCCATAAACAGATTTCTGGACATGTATAATTTGAAGGACTATGTGCAGATACGTTTGGGGTTGAGTCCAACGGATCCGCTGCTCGCACAGCGTTCGCTGCTGCTGGCCGAGTTGAATATTGAGCGAAAGGCGGAGCTGCGCGTGCTGCCCGCACCGGAGCACATCTCCGGCGAGGTGTTGGCCTTTGTGCGTGTTTTCAATATGAGCAAGGAGCAGCTGGAGCATTGGTGCAGCGATGTGGAGCGTGCCGTCGATCTGCTGCACATTGACTGTGCCCTCGATACGGATCTGGAGACACGCACATGGCAGTATCTATACCAGCGGCTCAAACTGCTGCTCGGCGTGCTCGATGCGTCACTGCGCGAGGCGGATGAGCAGCAGCAGTTGGAGGCATTGCAGCGGGAGGAAGTTGAGCAACCGTCGCCCAATCGGGATATTGATATTATGGTGTTGCAGTATCGTCGCCTCGAGCGTCGCATCCTCACCGATGCCCTGCAATATGCCCAGGAGCGCCTGAAGGTCTAACCAGCGGGCGGGTTACCCAGAACAAATAATACTAAATCAAGTGGCCATCTACAGCAATTACCATTCATTATTCATATAGACACCACACAGAGACTACGCTTGTCGCCAAGCTTAAGAAACGAGCTGAAACGATAAATTCAACACACAAAAATTGGGTTTCCATTTTGTGCTTTTGAATGCCTGCGGTGTTTTTTTTTTTCACATTTATTTATTTTTGCAAAGCATTAAAATTTGTGTTTTTTGTTTTTTTTTTTATTTCTGAAATTATTTTTTTTTTCTTTAACTAGAATTTATTTTTGGAAATTTGAAAAAGATATTGACAAACTGTTGCCTTAATTTGCATTATATTTAATTTTTTAAGTTAGTTAATCATTTAATAATTGTTTTAAGTTTGTTTTTTCAACGAAATGAAATAAAATAACCGTAGCCAAACTCAATTTATAAATGTCTAATATATCAAATGTCCAGCTTCAAAAAGTGACGACACAACTAAAAATATTCGATAATATAACCGTTCAATAAATCGAAACCGCGTTTTGATTTTATCTATATCTATCTATTTAAATTGCAAATGAGAACTTGACGCAAGTTCGCATTAGGATATCTAAAAATGTTCTTAAGTTTTAAAGTCGCATACACACACACACACACAGACACACGCACAGGCACACTCACAAACGGACTTGCACAGCGGGATTGGAATTGAATCAAGCAAAGCTTTCAACCGCGTGTCTATGCGGCTTGCCTGCCCCTTTGTCACTGTTAGCATACAGAATGCGGCATGCGGCATGCGGCATGCAACGTGTTGGTGTCTACGTGTGTCAACACGCACTTATACAAAGCGTGTAAATGCAAAACTGATGTCAGCGGAGTATGAACTGCAGGAAACTCGAGTACTGAAGTCAAATATAATTGCAATATACTGCAAAGATCGGCATGTGCCACGCCCCCAAATTGAAGAGGTATTTCAAGGCTGTTATATGATATAGTGATACGATCCGGATAGCTTCGCGTATTTACCACCTGTAGCAATACCAGAATTCGTACGTTTAACAAGAAACATTTTGATTATCTAATTAGTTGTTAAAATCAAATAGTTCGATTTATATCGATATGTATGTTTATCGAAGAATAATTAAGACATGTACACACACACACACACACACACACATACGCACACAGTATTAACAAGTTCTTACAGTTCTGCACTTTGACTAGGCGCAGTTTGTTGCATAAATTGAAAGCCGCTTAATTTTTGTTGGTCAGAGGTCCAAAACATTTGCTAATTGGTTGACAGTAACTAATTTGAAGTCCAATTAACAGTTTGGTGAGTTGGGCGACGGGTATTTAGTGGTGCACAAGCATAAGTGATGCGGTTGCAATTTGACGGTTTGCATTTACGTACGGTGCAAAAAAAAAAAGGAAAAATGCAAAACTCAGCAAAAAGCAATGGCAGCAATGACATACGGGAAACCAAATTGACAACAGACTGCACACAGGATATGCACATACATATATTTCAATCAACTGCCTAAACAAATTTCAAATAGACCAATTGAATTGAACACCCAAGAAAATCAGCTGACAAGTTTTGTACTGTGGTTGCTAAATGAAAATGCGGATGTGGAAATGCAAATGCAAATGCGAATGCGAATGCGAATGGAAATGGAAATGGCAATGGAAATTGATGGCGTTTGGCATGTGTGAGTGCTCGCTTCAAATAACTGTTCAAGTGTCAAGTGTGTTGCAAATGGCTGCCTGGCATTGCCTTGGCTGGCTTGGCTGATGACTTTTGTCGCGCCACTCTAATGACATTTCCAGATGGTTTCAATTTGCAGCCAACCAATGCAAATTACGTGCCAGGACAGACGATGCTCTACAATCTAATAAAATATGAATGTCACTGCATGCCGAGGTAAAACAGTAAAATCAAAAAAAAAAAATAAATTTTCAGTACTATTGTTAACTTGAAGCACTCTATGGAAATACTGTCTGCTGATCGCAGTTCAGTTTATATAGAATTAACCTTGGCAAAATTCAAATAAATATTTTCACAACTACAGCCAAAATATACAAAGTGCATAATATTTTGTTCTTTTAATTGGCTAGATTTGAAATGTTTCAAATGTTTAGATTACAATATTTTGTTTTTGGTTTTTTACAAATAATATTGGCATTTTCTTATTATTTTGCAGATATAAATTGCTTTTTAAGCAAAAGCCAAATTTAAGGAGTTACTCAAAGTGAAAGCATATCAGCCAGTTTATCCTATTTACATTATAAATTAATTTACACCATTAAAGATTCACTTGCACACACACACACACACACACTCACACACACACACACACACACACACACTTACACGCATGTGTTAATATCTGTAGTTAAGTACTGTTGGAATTGGTTGCACTTGTGTATATCTTGCAATATATACGTAAATATTTCTCATCAATGGCCGGACATAATTTGATCAGCCACGTTGCGTATACGTAGCATATGCAGCGCCGCATAACGTATACGCAGCATCGCCTCCCAAGGGTCATTAAAAGGTTTAAATTATGCGCATCATGCAAATTTATGTGTGTGTGTGTGTGCGAGTGTGTGTGTGTGATTACACAAATTACTCAAAGAAGTGGCCAAAATGATGCCGCCCACACTTGAAGCTTTATCCGCTGCTGCGGATTCGTTATCTGTGTGTGTGTTGTGTGTGGGATACTAATCTGTGTAAGTGGAAGTGGCCACATTTGGTTGCAAGCGTGCCATTGTTGGTGCCACTTGCCGGTAGCCAGAGCACGCAATCAACAGCGGAGCATGCAAAACAAAAAAAAAAAACCACAACACTAGAGAAAATTATGGAGTGCTCCACAAAACTTACTATTTTGCTATTTGCCAGCACAAAATTCCAAAATTATTGCGGCAAACTATAAATAAAAATATATAATACATATAACTGTAATTAATTGGGTCTTTACAGGTAGATTGACATATTAAATAGAGACCTTGCTAATACCTTTTCAAAAATTACAGGGTATACTAGAAAATTAAAACTGCAAGTTGTTTCAACAATTTAATTGGATTTTAGTCTAAAAATTGAACCAGGCTTATGCATTTCTCTCTCCCTTCTTTGTTTACAGTCAGTGTGTCACTTGTTGTCTTGTGCGAAATGTAAAAATTGACAGCAGACAAAAGCCAACAGAAAGTGAATTGATGAAATTTCACAAATTTGCTATATCCATGTGATATTTGGAAAAGCGAAAGCTGCTAAATAATTCAGTTAAAACTGTTACAAGTTGCAACATTCTGTAACAATTTGCATCCCTTTTCGAAAAATGCCCAGAGGGACAAAAAAAAATATGGTCAAACGAAAGTGCTGCGATTTGTAGAGAGTTTTGCCTTTTACCTGTTGCTCCATTTACAAAACTATTGAATTATGTGATTTCTCTCACTATTCTCCTCGCAGTGCTTTTGATTGGCTTCACCTCTCTCGTCTTTTCATTTGCTTCTGATATGGTTTTTCTCAATTTCTCGTCTCGATTCTCTCTCTCTTCAATTCTCAGTTAACTCAAAACTACTTTTGCTTTAACAATTTATTTGCAATTTGTGTCCCACTTTGATGCTTCTTTGCCTCTTTTTTTTATGCTTCAATTTGAGGCAACTTGTTAAGAAAAACCTTAACCATAGCAAGGCTAACGGTTGATTGATTGAATCCGTTTCAGTTGAATTGCTAACAAAATTGTTAATTGCATTGTGCTTGCCAGTTTGTTGGCAAATCTCGCATATCACTTTGGCTACAACTGGGATTTTAGCTTAGCCATCTTTTATCCCTCAGACATTCGACAGCGCCCTGGCATATATGCGTATCTGAGTAGCTGAGGAGCTGAGGAGCTGAGTAGCTGAGGAGCTGAGCAGTTGAGCAGCTGAGTAGCTGAGTAACTTAGTAACTGAGCAGCTGAGTAACTGGAGTGCTTCAGTGCTGGAGAGGATGGAATGTTGCTGCACTGCCTAACAAGGTTATCCGTCCAACTAATTTGCATGGGACGTAACTGTACCTGGCTGCTGCTTGCTGGCTGCGAGTAACTGTCGCAGTGTTTGTTAGCAATTAACTCTGGGCCATTGTTGTTGTCAACATTCTTAGCCAATTCTTGCACTTTGCATAGGGAACGGCAAGGGCAGCTGCTTATTTTATTTGCTAATTGCAACACTCACCGGCAAGCAGCAAGGACGACAAAAAAGAACGAGCCCTCGACAAGTGCTTGACAAGTTTCTAGCAGCAACAACAGACAACGGTGTCGCCAGCGGGCAGAGGCCAGTGGGCAGGGGGCAAAGGGCAGGGGTCAGAAGAGGCTTATCTCCCTGTCCCAACGCATTCTGGCATCCTTCTTCTGGTAGCTTGGCAAACAAATTAAAAGTGACGCATCTTTTTTTCTTTCCCGTTTTTTTTTTGTTTTTTTTTTTTTGCCATTCTTTGTTGCGTATTCGTCTTTCATATTTATATTGCTTCTTTTTTTTCCTTGCATTAACTTTGCATTTTTTGCACTCTTCAAAATTGGCTAGTTGGCTCAATCTCCACGCCGCCGACAGCCTTAGAGCAACAATCTTGGTTGTTAGATTTGTTTGCACGGCAAAAAAAAAAAAAAAAAACACGCAACGAGACTCTATAAAAGTGCAGTAAGCCAAAGTAATTGTTTAACACCAAATTACTCAACTATTTAGATAATAGCATCAAAGGAGATTTATATATATTTTTAAATCAAACTTTTGATTGTTTGATTGTTGATTAATAAATTTAATGAGGGCTTAGTTTAAGCGTTTTTCAGCCTGCGATTTTATTGTTTTGTCTGCTTATTGATGCATATGCATATTTAAATTTAATTGATGGTATTTTAAATTTCAATTATTTAATTTTATAGCTACAGAGAAATTGAAGAAATTTATATATGCTGAAGGTGCAAAAATTGCAGGCATTTTAATGTTCTGCCTTCATTTCAATTGCAATTGCAATTGGGACGTTTTGAGCTTGGCCATGTAACAGCTGTTGGTTCTTGATTCTCTACTTAATCCATAGCATGGGAGGCAGAAGCAAGGATTCAAGCTGATTACGTGTATGACCAAAGAATACGTACGACAAGCCAATAACAAGATTGCAAGCAGCACAGAGGGAAAAGGGGAGAGAGAGAGAGAGAGAGAGAGAGGGAGACCGGAATAGGCAAAACGGCATACAATGCTAAAGACGTTTAGATGACAGTTAAGATCAACACGCATACGCCATGTGTGCTGCAGCAGGAGCAACAGCAGCAGTTGCAGCAGCTGCAATGGAAGGCGCTTTCGGGTTGGGGTGTTCAAGTGGAAAGGGTTTTGTCAGAGGCAGTAATCCATACAAAATAGTTGTACATGTTATGCATATATCATCTGGCATGGCCAGGGGGGCTTATGGCAGGCACTATCAGGTCATGTCTGGCCATTATAGATTCATATTTGCCTATTCGCCATTCGATGGCAACACACGCAAATTGAACTGTTGCTGACTATTTAATATGAATAATATGTTATAAATGCATGTACTTACAATATATATAACAATAAACCAGCTTGATTACTTTGTAATGTTGTTGATGCTTTCAGCTAAAGTGATTTTATCTTCTGCATTCCGATGGGAGATGATTTTCCTTATACGAATGTCTCTTGAAAGTTTCATAAATTGTTTACTTATGCGCACAGAAGGAAATATATATAGATGGAGACAGTAAACGTGTGGGGGGAGGGGGGGTTAGCAAAACACTTTGGTATCATTTACTAAATCAGTATAATGTGCTTTCTTGTATGTGTGTGTGTGTGTTTGTGCGTGTGTGTGTGTGTGTGTGTGTTTGCAGTACCTAATCAGTCGACAGCACAAAGTGTCCATGGGGAATGGCAACAGCGGACAACAAATTGTGACAGGCGGACGAGAGGCGCCCAAGTAAACCCCCCCCCCCCCCCTCGCACAAAATACAGTTTTGTCAGAGACTCTGGAGACTGGTCACAGAATAGTGGGTGAGAGGGGGAGGGTGGTTGAGAGTTGCAGCAGCAGATTCCCCCAGTGGACTTTCACAATTCTGCTTCATCTGTAAATTGATGTGTATAAGTGTGTGTGTGTTTCTGTGTGTGTGTGTGTTTGTGTGTGTATGTGTGTGTGTGTGCATCTCATCTCGCTCTTGATAAATTAACATAATTGCACAATTTATCACAATACAACAGCTTCATAAATATTAAATTTAAATTAATTGAACGCCGTTAAGAGATGCAACCGATTTAAGTGTTGGCTTATTTGCGGGTGTATTTTTTTATGGGTGTTGGCAATTAGCGGCTAGTCAACAGATTCATAAATATATTAAACAATTAATCAAAGTGTCAAATAAAAAAAATGTATATATATATATATATAAACGATGCGCAACAGCGCAACGGTCAAAATATGAATATAATAAAAAACTTTCTACTGAAAATGGCAGCTTACATTTTCGATTTCGCTGGAAGGCGATGGAAATAAAAAAAATGAGTGTGCTCGACCCAGAGATATCCTGCAACCAATTCGTTATCCATAAATAAATCAATTTAAAGCCAAAGGACAGTCCTGCTAAATTGAAAGAGTAGTTTTGTAATTTGTGGAAAACAAACTGTGTCCATAACTTAAAATGGCTTAGTTTGAATTTAGTTGCCAAAATGTATATCGATTTATACACGTATATATATATATATAATATGTGTATGTTTTGCAAAATGTTTTCTCTCTTACTTTTGGGTGTCTCTAGCATAAATATATGTCAGCGAATAAATAATTCAGCGACCAACTTACAACATGCCTCATGTCTCATGTATTACTTGTTATATTTTCACGTTGGGAAGCTTAATAACATAACAAATATTTAATGGAAATATTTTATTTCAATTTTAATAATCTGCATTCGAACAGTTAGAGATAATAAATAGCAGATAAGTGTGTCACAGAGATTGTCACAAAGTTGAGGTTGGTGTAGCAACTTCGACAGTTGATCAATATCTTTAAAGAGAAGGAGACTAAGAGAAAACTTAGTCAAAAGCGTTGCACGTGGCATGTCAAATACATAATAACAATTATGAATAGATTCAACAACAAAATGGAATTATAAAGTGTCCTTCGCAGTGAGTAAAGCATCTGACACTGCTATTCTAATGCTTATTTAAATATATATAAATATATATATATATATATAAATAGTACATATATATGCGTATGTATGTATTACTCAACTCATAATATTTATGTGAGCACATATGTGATTTATAATTAAGTAATTATAATTTGAATTATGTCATTCAACTATTTAATTTATGTGCATAACTTTGGCATCATATGATAACTGTTTCATTTTCAACGATTGCATAATAAATCGCCTGAATATATCTTAATATTCCATATGTTGTTTTCATAACACGTGCCACATTCGCTTACAGCAACCAAAAAGCTGCTTTCGTAATTTATTGCAGCAATTATTAATGCACAACGATTGCAAAAATTCTATCTATGACAGATCTCATAATATATATATATCATAATATTTGTGATGATGGCCTTTCTAAAACTATATTTTAGATTATTTCTCATAATTATTAATTAAGAATGAATTTCCACAAACAACTTTCTCATAATTAAAACGTTTTGATATTTGGTAGACATTTATTAATGCATATTTAAAATTATAGAAAATTAATGTGTGTTTTGTGTATGTATGTCTGAATATGTATATGAGTGTAGACATAAAAAAAAAATTATTTACAGTACTTTATAACGTTTCCGCAATAGAGAACAACAGTTTTAAATAACTCTAAGCTAATTGTGTAAAATATAAACAAAAAAGTCTGACTGGCGATGCATTTCATTTAAATATTTAATATTTAAATTAACCGCAAATCAAAATTACTGAATGACACACACTACACATCTCACACACACACACATCACACACACACACTCCATGGAATGACCCACATTTGTAGCGGTCGGAATTTTGTGTGCTCTGAAAAATTTGTCTCTAAGTTGCACACTGAATAATTTATAAAAAAAAAAAAAACATTTTTAAAATAAGTCAGGATATAAACCGCAAGCAAATTACTGGAAATTGGCCGCACTTAAAGTAAAGATACACACACACATACACACGACAAGCACACACACACACAAGCAAACTCACTCATGCACACAACAAGAAAAACAATTTTAATATTTAAATTGATGCAGAAATTTTTAATATCTCGTCGCAACAAAAATCCAAGTGTAAGCCATATGAAGCAACAAACATTAGTGTGTGTGTGTGTGTGTGTGTGTGTGTGTGTTCGCCATTTTGTTTGTCGGCGTGGCAATGAGTTTATGATGCAACACACGTTTGCTTGCTACACTTTTTGTAATTTTACGAATGTCACTTATATCATATATCTGTATAATACAATTAATTATAGCAGAAATGTGAGAATACAAAAATAGTTGGAAATGCTTTTAATTTGACTTTTGTGAATTTTACGAAAATTGAGAGAGAGAGAGAAAAAGTCAAATGTGTGCCAAAAATAATTACTTGTTTAATTTATGCTGAAAATTTTTAAAATTTTTGTCAAATAAGAGTGCAAAATTGAACTATCCTTGCCTGTAAATGTCTACGTGTTGCCGTGCCCCCGGCAGTGGCAAGCAAGTGACCTGATTGACTGAGCACAACAAAGGCAAGAAAGTTATGCATGCAAAAAATATGACAAAATATAAACCAAAAAAAGAGAGAGAAAGAGAGAAAGAGATGAGGAAAACTGCAGCTTTAAACTGATAACATTGCTCCCCTGCCTCGTGGCTGTGTGTGTGTGTGTGTGTGTGTGTATTTATCCTAACGTTGTTTTGTTGCAAGCTGTGCTGCAAGTTGTGCCATAAATTATTCTGGCTACGCATATTCACGGTTCGCATATTTATTTAAATTTCAATTTAAGTAAATATACATACATGAGTATGTGTGTGTGTGTGTGTGTGTGTGTATGTGTGTGTGGGTGTGTGTGTATTTCTGTCTGTGCTGTGTGTTGTGTGCAATGTGTAGTATGTTAAATCCGCAGCTAAGTGGCCGCAACAGTTGCACTCAACGTCATGTTGCCAGGCTGCCAAAACGTGCGCACATCGTTTGAATAACTTTCAAATGTTCATAATGAGCTACTCATTACTTATGTAATAATGTTTACACCCCGTTAGACACGCATTCACCAAAACACTCAACACGCACTCACTCAACAAACCAGCTCCACTCCCACTTCCACTCCCAATCCCAGTCCTAGGCAACATTTTCGCGATGTGTTTGCCACAAACTTTCGAGCAGGCAGAAAAAGTTTTCTAGTCTATCGTTGTTTAGTCAAATAAATTAAATTTTCTGTTGGAGTTACTGGAGCGTATTATTTATCATAATTGTTAAATTATATATATATATATATTATGTACTTAACCGTGACAGTGATATATTGGCAAGTTGGCACATTTAGCCAAGCCTCAATGAACTGTAAAATTTAATTTGAAATCACCAGTATAACAAAATAAGCTGTTAAGTAATAAGTGGCAAGATGTCCAGGCAACAACCAGGCTTTGTGGCCTAAAGTAATACGCCAATCATAAATTGAGAAAATTATTTTGGCATTAATACCTGCTGTGTTTTTCTGTGCATTCAGATAAGTAATAATATTATTTAAATTAATTTAACATCACAATGGAAATCTGCAAACTGTCAGACAATATAAGCAACATATTTAAGTAATTATCCAAAAATGGTAATTGCATACTTAACCACAATTTGATTATATCGAATTCCATTATTCGATAGAGTTATTTAACTTTAACAACACTCGTTAGAAGCCACAAAAACCTCAATAATGTTTTTCCATACACAAGAGATGAAATCTTTTAGTTTGGCTTCGAGTTTCTATTTTAAAGGGAAATGGCTGGTGAACAAAAGCCAGTGGAAAAAATGCGTAAATTCCAAATTAAAAGTTGAAAACTCCAAAATCCAAAATTCAGAGTGTTACCAACAATGTTTGCAAAAGAATAAATATATTTGAGGATATGCAGAAATGTCAGGGTTAATTAATTGTCATGGCAGCAGACCACTGTGCGTATGAGCAATGTGTGTGCGCAGAATGGGCATAATGGGAATTTCTTTCAAGTAAAGTGTCGTGTCAAAAGGATGCTTTTCGGTAATGTTGGAAATTGCAAAACGAACTGTTACAGTTGCTACTGTTTTGTATTTCTGTGGCAGTGGCAGTGGCGGTGGCAGTGGCAGTGGCAGTGACAACAATTGACAGCGACACACATAAAAGCTTTTAAATCTTAATAAATCTTGCATACAATTTCAAAAAGTAAAAGCAGCAACCGCAGCAGGCGCAGCCAAAGTTCAAGTTTCGTTACGCAGGGCGTGACCGAGTGACAACGATGTGGCATAGATTGTGGCAACACCACCATTGGTGGTTGACTGCGTTAAGCTACTGCGGTGCTTCCTTCAACATTTTTGGCAGCTGTAGCTGACACGGAGCAGCACATCGGCAACGAGTTCTTGTGTGGAGCGGGTGCTTCTGGGTTCGGGGACAACTTAGTTGGGATACCACAAGTCAAATGCAATGCAGAAATAGGTTGCACGGTTTGCCATGTGGACGCACACCTGGCGAGGTTCAACAGAGCGCCATCTGCGATGTGTATTGAACCATTTTTTTTTTTGCCCCATTTTGCACTTTACTTGCTAAGATATATATCAAAGTATATATATGATATTTATATATATATTTTTTGTATTAGTTTTTTTGTAAGTTGCTTTAGCATAGATGCATGTAATCGGTTAAGAATTTCGTGTCCCTCAACAGTCAACATTCAACATTCAACTTGCAACTTGTTTTATGTCTCATATATTATTTGGTGTTTGTATTTGATACATTTTCACGTTAAAACGCTTACGAACCCAATAAATATATGATGGGACTATTAATTTAAAATAAACCACGATCGAGCAGTGAAAGAAATAAAATAACGGATAAGTGAGAGTGTTTGAGGGAAAGTGTGGAGTTGCAGTTAAAGAACTTGCAACATATGGTACATAGAGGGAAATAACAATAATAAGAAGCCTAAAGAAATGGGGGAAATACAACTAAATAAATGAAATATGGACATACTACGATATGAGTAAAAATATCACTATCTGTGAAATTTGCTTGCAGACAGCAGTAAAAAAAAAAAAAACATTTTCAACTTCAATAAGCACAAAAATTCGAATATGCTGACCT
Source organism: Drosophila melanosoma (assembly GCA_035042045.1). Taxonomy (NCBI): domain Eukaryota; kingdom Metazoa; phylum Arthropoda; class Insecta; order Diptera; family Drosophilidae; genus Drosophila; species Drosophila melanosoma. Next base: position 2,729,924 of record JAWNLY010000176.1, read on the forward strand.
ATACATTATAATAACATAAATAAAATATAAAACCAACTATATAAACCATTAATAGAATGGAGAAAAAAAATCGAATACCAAAAATTATGAAATGCAAACGGCAAAAATGAGACATAGAAAGCAATAAAACAGTTGATTTAAATCTAGACAGATAAAGTGATATATCTTTAGTTTTGTAGATGATATATCCAACTAGATGGAGCAAATGATTGAACTGAGAATTGGATTACACAAAGCTGAAGATGAAGCTTTCATTTTAAACAACAATTGCAACAGTTGCGTTCAATTTTGTGATAATATATCGAATAATAAATTCGATGAGTCGTTCTACAACGCTTGTGCAGAGGCATTGAGACAAGTGGCTTCATTGGCTGTTGCCTGCTTTATAGTGTTGCCATAAACAAAACAAAAAAAAAACACAAAACACAAAACGGATAAAAAGGAAAACGAAACAAAAACAAAATTGAAACGCAAGAAAGTTGCTCGGGAAAAATGTTCTCTCTTTATTTTCTCGTCTTGCTATTTTGTATAAATCTGATGCTGTCAAAAAGTGGCTGTTGTTGTTGTTCTTGTTGTTGTTGTTGTTTTACTGGTGTTGCGATGCTTTTAGCCACACAATGTTGTCGCACACACAGACACAGAGTCACACGTACACAGTCTGTGCTTTAACGTGTATAAATTTTGCACAACTAACTGCGTCACATTTTGCATAAGTAATGAGATCGATTTCCGGTGATGGTGCGTGATGATGATGATGATGGGGAACAGCACGACGTCGACGAAGATGTGAAAGTGGGAGCCGTGCTCCAGTCGACAGAGGCAGCTGAGTTGTGTGGCACGTTGAAAGCGTCACAGTGGCAGCAAAAAATCTTTTGGGCCAAAACAAGTCGGCTAAGATTGTCAACAGCTATTGCTTATGGCACAGCAGTGTTTGTTTGCTTGAGTTTAGGTGTGTGCGAGTGTGTGTGTGTGTGTGAGTGTGCGTGCCTCTGTACATATAGGTGTTTGTGTGTGCGTGCAACTAGCAACTTGAAGCGGCAGCTAAACAAAATAAACCAAAAGTCCCATAAAATGTTTGCACACAGTTTTTTTTTTTTTTTTTTTTAAGTAAAGCATTTGGCGCTTGGCTTTTGGCTCCAGCAGCCAGATGCCACCGCCACTAATCCCCTACCGATCCCATCCCCCCAGAAACTCCCTCTACCTATTGTCGGATCGCCGTAAGCCACCGCATGGCCATTCATCCATTGCCAAAAAAATTCCGAGTCGCACCTTTGCTGCATGTTTTTTTTTTTTTTTTTTGTAGTTGTTGTTTATTTACGTTCGTTTTGCCCATTTTTATACACGCCATTTATTTGCGTTTCCTGTGCTTTTTCCAACTTCTTACTGCTCCATTCGGCTTCCTTATTTTATGTTTAGCAATAGCACGAACAGCAGTTTTTCTTCATTATACACTTGCATTGGCTATTATAACTAAGTCTGCAAAAAGGTATTTTTACAAACTTAGTCGGCAACATGGCCTTCTTCAATAATGACGTGCTAAATGAGTAGAGTATTAAAAAAAATGTAATTCTTTTTGGAATTTATAAATGTTTCATAAATATAAAACTCATTAAACTAGACGCCAGATTGGATATGTCTACGAGTTGTAGTTGCATATTTGTATAAGTGGTATACCCAGACCAAGATTAGAGTATCTTTATCTCAAATAAATGTTTTATTTGTGCAGTTATTTTTACTAGTGCTTAACATCCCCCGCTACTTTTGGGGATGAGATGTTAACAAAAATAAATCTAGTTCGCTTAAAAAAATATGTATTTAATATGTAATTTAAGACTAGTTAACGACTGGCAACAAATGTCATTTGAGTTTATTATTAGAGCTCTAAGAAAGTAATTAAATTGGATTGTCTAATTTACGAGTGGAGGAAGATGGAACAAAAAAAAGTAGTGCTGGTAATTTCAAAGTTTTGTTGGTCATGTGCTAAGGGCAATTTATGATGAGTATCTTGAATTTTGCATGAGCCGCCGCAACAGCAACAAATTCAAGAAGCTCTCTGTGGAAAATGTAAAGAGTTAAGACTGGTTGGGCAAGGTGGGGTGTGGGGTTGTTGAGTGGTGGGACGGGTGTATGAGTTGTTGTGTTGGAGACTGTGTTGGACTGGAGACGAACGCATGACACATAAAAACTGACATGAAACTGCCCTTAACGAGCGCATAAATCTTTAACTGGCCTGCAACAAGGCCGAGAGAAAAGGCTTAGGAGCATGGAACAGGGAGAGGGAGGGGGCTTTAATTTTGATTGTGCACACATTGCAATTGCGAATGTTACAGTGTATGTGTGTGTTTGTGTTTGTGTGTGTGTGTGCTTTGAAGTGTGTGTGTTGTATTCGCTTTGTGGCAGTCAGCACTTTTTGGGCTGTGCTTATTTTGTAGCATACTTTTGGGCAGCCCATTTAATATGCACCAAGCAAAGAGCGAAAGAGACAGAAAGGCAAAAACCGAGCAAAAGTAAGCAGTGTATGTATGCATGTATGTATGTATGAGTGTGTGTGTATGTGTGCATGAGTGTGTGTGTGTGCGTGTGTGTGTGTCTGTGTAATTGCGCGCACAGCACTTAAGTCATTTCGCTTGCAAGTGTGTGTGTGTACGCGTGTGTGTGTATGTGTGTGCAACTTTAAATGCTTATTTAATTGTGTTAAGTGTCATTTACAGCACAGCCCTGACTCGCACACACTACTTACACACACACACACACACACACACAATCGCACACGCATGGCAGCTTTTGCTTTGCACCATTTTAGCAGGAAAAACTTTTAGCTAACATTTTAATTTATGTTGTGCTGCCACGCCCCCTTACACAGATACACTTACATAAGTATGCGTAATATAAGCAACTCAGTTTCTAAAATTAGTTGCACTGCAAAAGTTGCAACGTCTTCATTACGCACAGATAGACGCCGTGGCATGCTCGCAGACAAGGACACAGACACACACACACACACACACACACACATGTTTATATAGATGTATTGTCGAGTACAGACCAGGCCTGTCTCCGCACTTGGAATGTAGTGCAGAATGTGGGCGTGTCTGGCACTCACTCATACAACACTCATCCATTTGCTGTTGCCACTGTTGCCAGCTGTACACCCTGCAGCCCCATGCAACTCCTAAATGGGATATCTAATCTCGAGAAACAGGACGTAACCAAATGCAATAGACATATATCATATATTAAACATTATAAGATATTACCAATTGTGCAGAATTTCGAAAATAAAAAAAATAAATTTTTTTTTTTTTTTTAATTGGGGTGTACATAAATTTTTAACATTTGCCCAAGACTTACAGAAAAGTTAATTGAATTAATTAATTCCCGTTTCTTTTTAATTGAACTAGAAATTTTTCTTATTTATTACTATTGGAATTATGCAACAGCCAGAGCAAATTTCCATAAATATTGAACAAATCAAACTCTTCGATAAATGCAATTTTCAATTAGATTCTTACTTATTTATTTAATTGCTATTTTTTTAATGTTAGCTTTGACTTCGGTAATTACTTATATTTAATTTTTTGTTTCTTGCAAGTGCATATTAGATTTGATTATTGCCAAGTTAATATATGGAAATTGAAACTTACTAACAAAAATTAAAATGATTTTCATATGAGAAATGACAATTTAAGCTTTATACTGATTTCTTGTGAAAGTTGTATGAATTTCTTAATTAAGAACTTCAATATTCTCATTAGTTTTCCTTTAAATAGAAAATACAAAATTTTATTTTAGAATTACAAACTATGACTAAAAATATTCCATTGGCTTTTGTCTATTAAATTAGTAAGCGTTATATTGATTTCAATAATGTTTTACTTTCTCCTAAATTACAAAATTAAATTTATTTTCATAATAAATTTCACTTAAGTACAGCTTAGCTGAGGCATACAACCACACACACACACACACTATCACACACACATTTATATTTTGCTGGCAACTGTTTAATGATTAGCAGCAGCAAATTTGTTTGCTGTTAGTCGTTTGGACGACAGGTGAAGGGGAGAGGAGTGCGGAGTACGGAGGACGGGAGGCGTAATGCTTTCAATTTAAAATAACAAATAGTTTAAGTGCTTTCAGAATGGGCAGTCTAATTTGTTGCACACATAAATTAAAACGTCAAGCTAATAAATAACGGCTCATTAAACACACACACACACACACACACCCTCACACACACACGCTTACAGCGAGAGGGAGAAGCAGAGCGACATCCGAAGTATCGCAGTGTGTGTGAAAATTGCTGTTGAATTTTAAGAGCCAGGAGCGCAGGGGGCGTGGCATCTGTTGAAATAAACTGCCCTTTGTGAACGGCAAGCCCGAACCTTCGCATCAGCCAGCACACGAGAGGGAGGGGGTGTAGCTGGTCAGACTGAAATTTGATTATGTAAATATCGTGGATGTGGCACGGGCTGCTGCGTGCAGCTTTAAAGCCCGGCTTGCTTGTGACCAGTGTTGACACACACATTAAAGCCGAACATTTTGCCGCTAATTATAAATCCAGTACGCATGTTGCCAGGCTAAATTCATGTGTATGTGTGTGTGTGTGTGTGTCTGTGTGTGTGTGCGTGTGTGTGTGACTGTGTACTGTGTAAACGTTGCATTAATTAGCAATTAAAATGCATAAATTAGTAAGGCAATCAATTTAAAATGCAGCGCTAATAAATTTTAAAGTTGCTTTTGCCTCTTTTGTGTGGCACTTGGGCAAACAACACTTGTAATTTTCACTCACGGCCATTGTCTTCCCACCAATCCTCACAATGCGGACAAACAAATTTAACAAAATAAACAGCACTTGAAATTTTTCATCAAATATGCTGTCCAATAAAATATTTATTAATGTACTGCGAATTAATAAAGTGGGCAGCACTCAAATAATTTTTAGTATATAGAATTATTTTGTTTCTCGAGTTGCCACGAAAGTGGCTTACAATGTTATTCGTATTTCATATTATCATTAAGCATATGTTATCAATAAATTTCTCTGTTTCTCGAATGTCGATACATTTTGACAGGCCACATGCAGCATCTGCTTATTGTTATATAATGTACATTGACATCATTTTAATCGAAATTTATTAATATTTAAATATATATTCTCACAAGTTGTACCACAAAATGTATTGTCCCATATTGTTCAGCATTTTGAGCTCACTTGACACTTAAATACATTGCCGTTTGATTATTATAATATGTATATATATTCATATATATATATATATATATATATATATTAATTAATTAGCAATACAGGTCAAGGAACTCCACTGACGTGCTTGACATCGCACACTGAATAAAGGGAATAGAGCAAATATGCCTAATCATCCGGTTATCTGTGTATCCGTGTGTGCGTGTGTGTGTGTGTGTTTGCGTATATACCAGTTAACATATGCTGATCAGTGTATGTGTGTGTGTGTCTGTCTGTATAAGTCTGGCCTTATGTACATACATAAATTTTAATTAATCGAGTGTATTTCAGCTAAACATGTCAAATGGTGTGAAATAATTTGTAATATCTACTCGCAAATGTTACAAATGTTGTCGACATTGTTAATTATATCAGCCACATTCGTAACCAATGATTTCGAAGAAGTTTAATTAGCTTAATTAAAACTATATTTAATTCTTTTTAGGGACTTAACATAAATTAACATAATTTGAAAACCAGCGAAATAATGTTTGATCTTTTGCAGCACTGCTTTCTCTTACAGACTGATAAATATTTTCATGTTGATCCACACATCTAAAATAAAAAAAGTACACAACACAAACTGGGATTCTTCTAGATAACAATGTAAAATGTAAAATAAAAGTAAATATTACATGGCGTATACGCGATGTTGGTTAATCCAGAGCAAAGGGCAAAGGGCAGACTGCTCATATTCGTGTAAGCGACCAGTTCAAGTCATGGAGCTGTGCCGAGTGCTTTGGATTGTGGAATGAGGCTTTTGTCACGTTCATAATTGCATAATGTATTATGCAGATTTTGCATAACAAGTTGCCACAGCAGGGCACAGAAATCTGGCGATAGTCGTCTTTGGCTTTTGCCTTTCATTGCATTTGCTTGCTGGGCACGCGAGGGGGTGGCGGGTAGCTGTAGTGTCGTTGGGCAAACAGCTCGCTGGCAAAACAAAGGCCAAAAGTGTTAAAGAACTATGCTAATAGCTTGGCTACGCTGCCAGAGTTGCCGCCCCGTTAAATAAATGGTCTGGCAATGACGCGGTGCCTTCTACTTTTTTCTATCCTTGCTATATTTATATATATAAATATATAAATATATATACACATAAATATGTATATCCATTTCGTGTGCTAACTTGGTTCAGTTGGGTTCAAATAAATGGCTAACTTAAGACTTTCACATTACAATTAGCAAAGATTTCATCTTTCAAATATAAATCTTATTTTTTTTCCCCCAGTGAATTCATAAGTTCTGGTAATCGATGGCTATTGAATTTACAAGCAAATGTCTCTTCAGGTAACGAGTAGAATTTCTCCAATAGTTGAGCGATTTTACCTTACACTTTAAAGTCTTCTCCCAATTTAAACAATCATTAAAGCTAGTAATAATTATCGTACATTTTGAAACTTTAAAAACTGGTTAACTTTGTGTAGTTAAATGCAATTAATGAATAATTGTTACTATTTATCTGTCTGTAATTATACAGCTTTCAATGCCTCGTTATCAAACACTCCAAGTACTTGTTCCGTTATGAAATTAACGTTAAGGAGCGTTACGCAACTTGCTGTTTGTCGTAAAACTTCAGAGTGCCGACTTATTCAATTGGCATCGCACACACAACTTGTCGGTAACCATTAGAAAACTCGCGGAACTACAGTTGCACAATTCTCAGCGAAAATGTGCAGAAGTGTAGAGTTGGTGTGAGACGGAGAAAGGTTGATGGGAGGATGGGGAGGATGGTGGAGGATGGTGCACACAAAAAACCAAAATGTAAACGTGACAACAGCGAAAACAGATTCGTGAAATTTGCATATTTTCAACGGTACCGGCGCTGCTGCAATGCACCGCACTCTTATTGTCGTTTGCCAACACTGAATAGGCAAGAAGAAGCACCAACACCAGCACCAGCCAGCAGCAGACAAAGACCAAGGCAAAGAAGAAAAAGAAAAAGAGATGGAAAATGTGGCGGAAATAGGCGACGATGAAGCCCTTTGCATATGCAAAGGCTGCGGCTAAAGCCGCCGCCCACGACGTGTCTTTGTTTTATTAAGTACTTCTTCTATCATTATTATTATTATTATTATTATTATTTTTATTTCTCCCTCCTGTTCGGTGTGCCGGCAATAACCGGCGCAAACGAGCGACAACTTCGACATCGTTGCCAAGATGCAAACTTTGTGTGTAGGCAGATTTTTTTTTATATTTTTTGCTTTTGTTTTTGTGTGCATACCCTAACTGAAAGGCATCTTTGGTTTATTATTCAGTGTGTCGCGCAATCAACGAAATTTGTGCAATGTTTATATACATTTTTTTTAAATTTTGTTTATTTTGTTTAATATAAGATTTGTTTACTAATTTAATTTACTATTTACTAACTAATACTAATAACTGAATTACTTCCTGATCTGAAATCAGGTAGCCTTCAACTAATATCGAATCAAGAGTATAAATTCTGTGGCACTGCTAAATATGAAGAGCTCTTACTGCTTTTTACTTATTCTCTTCCTTGTAATTTATGTTTTTTTTTTTTTTTTTTTTTTGCATCGCGGCTTTTGTTGCTGAGCAGCAGCCCAAAAGTGAATATACAAAAGACAAAGTAGCACAAATTTCCATTCAGTCAAAAGAGGAGAAGGTGCTGGGAGGAGTTATGGTCTGGTCTGTTGCAGAGGATCAGAGAGGATGGTGTTGTCGTGTCGTGTCTTAGAGACGATGTGCATGCCAGCAGGCAGTAAAGCAAAAGGCGCCAAAATGAAAGCCTTTTATGCCCAAGTCCCCCCCCCCCTTGCTGACGCACCCTCTACTTACCTTCCCTACTCGGGGAAATGCCAAGAACAAAAGAATCAACGCTTAACACAATTTTTTTTTTCTTTCATTTTTGCGTTTTTTTTTTTTTTTTGTTTCTTCATTTCTCTTTGTACCCAAAACCCATCAAAAATTGGTAAAAAGGGTATAAAGATTTTGTGCAAATTTATGGGACAAGCAAAAGGAAGCATCTCCGAACCCAGAAAACATATATATCATTGATCAGAAACAACAACCTTCCATGTTAGACTCTTAGACTATCATAGCTAGAGAATATATATTTTTTATACCCGGAGCAGATTAAATTTACTTTATTTTATCCATAACTGCCACCGCTATTCAAATAGGAATATAACATTTTGGGAGGCAATAAATGCCACAATTTTAATTGCATTTGTAATCCATAATACGCATTTGCATATTATTGATCAATTTCTCAAATATTATGAAGATCAGATAAGAAAAAAGTAGACCTGTTCGAATTTATGTGCAAAACATCTTAAAGAAAAATTTGCAAGTAAGACTAAAATATATTTATCAACTGGGCTTAGGGTATATAGTAGTCGAGCTCACTCGACTCGTTTTCTTACTCGTTTTGTTTTGTTTTTTTTTTTTTGTTTTTTTTTTCGTTTTTGTCGGTTTAAGTGGATTGCGGCACACACCTACACATTACTGTGTGAGGGGCTAAGCGGAGGACTTACATATCCAAGTCTGCTAGGCTCGAGTAGGCTCCGACATCGTCTGCTTCACATGTAGGACAAGTCGCCGTAGTCCTCTGCCCCAGTCCTGCTCTACTGCTGTTGTTGATAGAATTTATTTAGTTATGCACACCTTCATTTTAAGGCATTTTACGTGCTACACGAACACATTCTCAAGTGTCCAACTATGTGGGAGTGTGTGTGTGTCTGTGTGTGTGTGTGTGTGTGTGTGTGTGTCTGTGTGTGTGTCTGTATGTGTGTGTGTGTGTTTATTTGTGTGTGTCACAAAGTTTTTGGTGTCACGGCGGCGCATGAAATTATTACAACGTGGCCGACATTAGTGGGCAAGTGGGCGTGGCACGTCCTAAGCGGTTTATTGACATTTCCCAAGACGAATCGTGATTTTCATTATTATTATTATTGTTATTTTTATTAATATTGAATAATATTGATGCCAGTTTCTTGACATTTGTTTGACATGTGTTTTTGGCTTGTATTGCATACTTTTGGGATTTCGTTGCATACATAAGTAAAGATTATAAATTATAAATTGCAATAATAAAAGCTTATATTATCCACCAGAAACTATCCCTAACAATAATCAGCTCAAGCCAGTTCAGCCTGGTTATTTGTTATTGTTTCTATTTGCTGGCTAACATCGCTTAAATGGCTTCTCATTATTTCTCAATTATGTACTTTATTTTAGGAGAAGTTGCAGGTATTCCCAAATCGAAACCCATTTTTTAAATAATACTGTTAAAGGGATATAAATTCGAGAGGTCAACAAAATTAACTGGAAATCTATACAAATTGTTACACTGACTTTAATTAACAGAAAATGAATGGTTACCAATTCACTTGCTTAATTTACTTTAAATTTTCAGTTATACAAAGTGCGTTGCAATTGAAGTCCAATGCTGCAACTGATTGCGAATTGTGCGTTGCAATGCGTGTGGCAACCTGAAATTGATACTGGGTTTACGTCACGGGCTTATGTGTGGGATGTGCTATGGGAGAAACGGTTATGAGTGTCTGCGCGGCATGCCACAAATTGAGGCGGAAGCACTGTAAGGCTCTGGCGTTGCCAGCGAATTTAATTAGCCAATTGCCGAGCGGCAACAATGAGCACTCAAAGGCTCAATAAAAGATGCTCTCAGATTCAATAAGAGGGTGGTTAGGTGGGGGGGGGGGGGGGTTTTACACAAGCTGAGTGCATCCTTTGATACTCTCTCTATCTCTATCTCTCTCTATCTCTCTCTCTCTCTCTCTCTGTCTCTCTTTTTATATTTGCTCAGTTTCATTAAGATTTTCAGTTACGTGAAGCTGAAATTGTGGATCTCTCTAAGCCAACTATTGTTACCAATTAGTTATCATATCATTTTCTAGTTAACACCTCCAATTTAGTTCCCAGCATACAGAAAGATCTACCTATCTATAGCTAACTCGACCTCAAATGTCATCCCTTCATAATAAATTCCTTGACTTCTAATCGAAAATCAATTCGGCTAATTACAAATGCCTTTCAAAAATTTGTTTGAATTGAAATTCAGGCAAATTGCATTCAATATTTGTAATTTTTGCATTCTTTTTTCTTGGGAACTTTCAACCGTTTCTCATGCAACCCAAAAACCAACGATTGAGCAGTAACAACTTTTACTAAATCTGTTCAAAACTTTTGGGTCAACCCTCTCGGGTTGTCTTATTGGGATCAAACTAAAATCAATTGCAAAATGTGGTACCAGTCCATTTTTGGGGCTAGATAAATAAATAAACAGCCTGCCAAGGCGACGTTCTGACTCGTGAAAGGCCCCACCGACATCAACACATCCGCCACGCTCCATTTGGTAGTCCAAACTCTTCCACACTTGAATAAGAGACAAAAACGCAAACACAAGATGTCCATTTGGTAGTCATGTGAGTGACATAAGCAATTTACATTTTCAATTTGTATTAGTATTTAAAAAAAAAAAAAAATACACATTGATTTTTCAAGTGTGTTTCAGTAATCGGTAAAAACTTTTTAAATCATGCAAATTGCACCAGAAACAATACATAAATAATTCCTGAATATAATGGCAACAACTGCGAATCAAAGAGCACTCGCCATGTGGCAATGCAGCCAATCAAGTGCCACAAATGGGGGGGAGGTGGGTGTTGGGTAGGGATTGACGGTTTACGAACGAAATGCAATGGCTTTGTGGAGCACTTAAAATGCAGTCGATGCAGTTGCAGTTAGCCACACTATTTCCGTTTCCAGTTTCCAAGTGTTGCCAGCGATAAGAAGGATTTTTTTTGGTAATAATCGTAAAAATAAGCTCGACAAAATGGCGTTGGCGGAGTGGTTATGTCGACATAATTGTCATTTATTCTTCACATTTCAACCACTCTCTGTCCGTTTCTATCCCTATTTCCATTGGAATTATCCGATTCTTCTTGCATCCCCTGTGGCACTGGGTAAATACGTAATTTGGCTGAAAATTCGCAAATGCGTTTGGGACGCTTTTTTTTTGGGAAACATGTCGCGAATCTAAACGATTTTCGCAGCAGAAGTGCATTTAAGTTGAGCTCTTTTATTTGTTTGTTGGTTTTTTCTTCAAAATTCTATGCAATTTCATTTTAATGCTAATTTATATTCTTAGCTCTTTAATATGTTCTAAGCCAGAGTTGGCTAAATTAGGTTTTGTAGTTGATTCTATAACATTTAAAAAAAATGTGAAATAAATCTTATTTATTATCGAGTTTGACGCTAAAATAGCAAAATTATGCAAAATTTGAATTTGTGTTGTAGAAAAAATGTTTCTGTCGCACACTTAAAATGAGCTTAAAACTCACATTGAAAAAATGTAGCCAATTAGTCTAGCTTAGCAGGCAGCGCAGAGAGGAATCCTTTTGGGACTGTATGGTGGCAGGATATGTGGTTAATCTCTCACTGGCAACAAACTTGATAAAAGTCATAAAACCTACGGACAGCTGCCGTTGAGGCAATAAAACAGTTAACCAATTTGTTTGGCACGTCCAAAATGCCACATCAAAATGTCTGCCACAAACAGACGCACATATAAGCCGAAAAGAGAGAGAGGGGTGTGGGGTGTGGGGTAATGAGGCAGTGTCAAGTGCAGTCAAGCGCAACTATTATAAATATGCGCAGCTAGTGCCAATTTATGGCACAACTCAAAACCACTAAACTAAAATCAAAATGTTTATAAACCCATCTGAAACTTAAACCAAGAACCAAAACAGCTCAGCCTCTGCACATGGCCACATCTATAGAAGGGTGGGCCAGTGGGTGGGTGGGTAGGTTTGGGAATGCACAACAACAGTAACAGAAAAAAAAACAAAAAAAAAATTGCTATGCCGGAAATACGTGCTTAGCATGCAAACGCACAAAGCAACAACTAAGACAGACAGGCAGACAAACAGACAGACAGACAGACAGACAGACAGACAGGCAGACAGACAGACAGACAGACGGACATGTTGGCAGACAGATAGGCAGCCAGAGGCTGTGCTTCACAAACACACAAACACACACACACATATGCAGGACAGACAGCACACACACACACACACACGCACACACACATAAACCGCCTAACAATGCCACTTCCGTTTTTGGCATGCGGTTTACCCCGCTCGGTTGTCGGCCTCATGGTTAGACATCAGTCTTTGGACATTGTAGTTTGCTCTTATTGTTGCTGCATTTGTTGCAGTTGTTCCACTTGTTGTTCTTGTTGTTCTTGTTTACGGTTTTCACACACACACACACACAGACACACACACACACAGACACTGGCACGCACACCCAATTTTGTAGGCAATATTTTCACAAGTTGTGCGCCTTCATTTTCTGGCATAATGTCAGCTTAACTTATTTTGGCTCAAAATGTATGCTGCATATATATCCTGTACAGGGTATGTGTATATATAGCAGTTGGCAGAGGGTATTAAAATAATATTTACATTACAAAAATAAACAGCAGGAAATCATTGCACACTTTTTAGAATTTTATATTGCCCATTGATAAATCAGAACTCAACTTTAATATGCCAACATTATTGTGTACAGGGTACCATTTAGTTGGGCATAATATAGTTGTTGGTGTTGCATCGACTGCACTCGTTTGCAATGTGTTCACGTTGTTGCTGTTAAATGTTGTTTGTTGACTCGTCACATAAATAAGCATATCTCTTGTTGTGCAAATGAAATTATTTCAATTACATTAGTAACTGAGTCAAAACAAATGACAACAGTTATTGACTGACTGACTGACTGACTGACTAACTGACTGACTCACTGACTGACTGACTGACTGACTGACTGACTGACTGATTGACTGACTGACTGACTGACTGACCGACTGACCGACTGACTGACTGATTGACTGACTAACTGACTGACTCACTGACTGACTGACTGACTGACTGACTGACTGACGGACCGACCAACTGACTGACTGACTGATTGACCGACTGACTGACTGATTGACTGACTGACTGATTGACCAACTGCCTGCTGTCTGCCTGTCCATTAGCCATCATTTTCATTCTCCTGCTCAGCCTCATTGTTGGCTAAATTCTTAGCTTCATTCTGAGACACATTTTGTTTGGCATTGCGATACTTAATTTGAGCACTTCAACATCTGCTCAAAAGCCGTCGACTCTTTCTCTCCCTTTCTCTATTTCTCTCTTTCTCTCTCTCTCTCTCTCGCCTAAAAGTAAGCTACGAATTTCATTCTGGCTACACTTGAGTTGAGCAAACTGCCTGAAGCAAAAGATATCCAAGCATTTGGAGCAATGGCTTCCTTAATGCACATCTGCAAAATGTTACAAAATTGCAGTTTTCTAATTATTTTTTTACTTATGCATGTCTAAAAAGACCATTTGTGCGCTTGCCATAAAATGTGGTAATAAAAATATTGAAAGAGTTTTAATGTTATTTCATTAAAAATGAAAGAGCAATTTTAAAAATGGCAAAACTAAGAAAATTTGTAAAAAAAAAAAAAGAGTATTTCGATTTATTTTAAATTTAGTAAAATATTGTTGATGTGCCAATAAAGTTGAGTCGAGTATTTGGAGTTCAAACTTTTTGGCCATTTTGTGTGCCTTTAACCCTGCTCCACCTGTCAATAACTGTCTCGTTAAGAGCAAAATGCCCTTAGAGTAAATCGCAGCTGAGCTCGGCCCAAATGGCCAAGGCACAGGCGAGGCTAAATCTCGTGCTAACTAAATTTACACACTTAGTGCCTGCAGCACTGCAGAACTCAATACTCTCTTAAGAGTGGAGTGCAGAGTCTGGTGATGCAAGAGACAGAGACGGGCGGAGGGGGGCCAGGGTTGGTTGCTTGGAATTGGGGCTATTGTATGGAGGGGGGAGGGGGGGTCTATCGTCTATCAGCTGTGATGTGGCGCTGAAATGCTTTGGCAAGTGGCAAAAAGCTGCAAAACCCACTCAATTCTCGCCAGCTGCCAGCCTCGAAAAGAATTTATAGTCAGCCAAAAAGCCAAAACAAAATGCCAGCAAAAAAATTTGAAAGAATGCAAAAGACGCTATTCACTGACTACCCAAATACCCTGTAATTTAAATCTATTGAATATGCTTTATAAAATAAACTTATTTAACACTAATCGTTTTTACATTTTGAAATTTCTACTATAGAAATTCCTTATTCAAATAAATTTATTTTTCTTCTCGTAATCTGTGAAATTTTCGAAATATCTAGTGCAAAAAAAATATATGTTTATTAAAATAAGCACGTAAATTATTATCAGAACTTTAAACATTAAACTATAAAGTGAATATAGACTTGCAGTGTAAAAAAAAAAATATGTACAGGGCAATAAAAAATTATTCGATATTTGTGGGTATTTTAAATTGAGTTTCGAGTTTTGGTTTTCATCGTTTGACTCGGTTGTTTTTATGTACAAAAAGCTGCGAATTCGGATTTCCGTTTCGGTTTTATTTTCAGTTTTCAGTTGGTCTTCTTCTTCTTCTTCTGCTGCATCTACTGCCTCTGCCCACACTCTCTGTGTGTGTGTGTGTGTTTTATTTTTTTTTTATATTTGGACGGTTTTTTTTTTTTACATGCATAATGTCAAGTCAAAATTTCGTCAACTGAGCCATTGTTGAATGAGGGGAAAAAGTATTTGCAAGTGTTTGTCAGTTCCTGTCAATCGCCCAGTCAATTAGCCAACGCTTTTCAATTATAGCCAAATTGAAGCAATTGACACAGTAACCATTTGAGACCATCGGGCAAGATGGATTTTCAATGGCCATATAGTGGTACAATCACTGGGCTTTTTTTCTGTCAAAGGTCGAAATTTACATTTTGATCACTAACCCAAACGACGGTCGGCGTAGGGAGATGAGTGAACTCGGATAGATTCCCATTTTGATATTGCTACTTTCAGAAACTATTTGCGTTATTAACGGAAATTACACAATAAATGTCACAAGTTCATGCGAATTTAAATATTAATGCCAACCAATAATTCTTTACTATGAATAAATTCAGTGCAGTGAAAAGATTGCAACCTGATTTTTGCAACTTTAATAAAAATCGAGCGAAATGGAATTGTTGTGTAAAATGGCAAACCAGAAAGAAAGAAAAAAAAAACATTAATAACTGTAAATCTGTTAAAGACTTAATTTAATATTGACTGAATTGAATAGACTTTGGCATTTTTTCAAGGCATTGATGTAACCTATTAGTGGCCACATTTAAATTAATTTCAATTACAATGTAAATCCTTTAATCATATGTAAATTAATTAAAGTTATCCAATGTGCCCGGGCAAAGAGCTGATGTCGGCAGTAGGTGTGCTGCTGGTGGCTGGCAGTTATGTAAATGCAACTAAATGTCGCATTCGACAAAAAAAAAAAAAAAAAAAACTGTACTTCAGATTTCAGCCAAGTAAATGTATGTGTGTGTGTGTGTGTATGCATGTCCGGATGCAGCATCTTTTGCCAGCGCGGTTTCGGCGCCTGTTTGTGTCATTTCGACTTACTTTTATGTTGATTTCTGTTTTTAAGAAAAATTAATTAAAAAATACGTTTTTTTGCATGTGCAAAGCTGGAGAAATTTCTTAACGCTTTTTCTTATGTGCCACTGAATTTGACAACCTTACCACCTGAATTCACCAGGATGCGCTCAAGCCACACGTAATTTGAAGGCAATCAATGCGTCTGGATAAATGATACCCCCAAAATCGACATTACATGTTTTGCCCAACTTTATGCCAGAAAATCGTATCTAATTATGTTGGCATAGCCAAAGCGGCAACGAGTACAAGAAGAAGTTGAAATAAAAGTAGAAGTTATAGGAATGGATACACAGCCAGGATTAAAATGCAGAACTCAAAAGCTTCGAATCCTGCTTGCTTGCAGCATTCTCGTTATGGTATTCAAAAAGTTTCTGAGGAGGCACTGGAGGAGCATTGCATTTAATGTGGCATTTGAATATCTATGCGAATTCTATTCTTCTTCGTTTTGTTCGCTAGTTGTTATTGTTGTTGTTGCTGTTGTTGTTGCTGTTGTTGTTTGCTGTTTTTGTTGGATAGATCGTTTGCATAGGCAATGGAGAAGTTTGCATGCGACATGGTTGGCCATTAAAACTTGGCACCGGTTCGTGTAATATGCTTATGATGTGCCATCAAAAAAGCCCTACCATAACCACCTACCACACAATCGAATATCTAACAGACGCACACTCACACACACACACACACACACACATACACACACACACACACAGGGAAGCCCAAAGTGTTAGCACGTGCCAACTGCCCGAAGAATTGTGGCCGCATTGCAAAAATTGAATTTAAATTGCGAAAAATCATTAAATCGCTTTAATTAATGGCTGAGTTTTAAGCATGCTCTTTAAAATTAAATTAATCCACGCAAAATAATTGCATTTGTTCATTTGTTCTAAAAAAAAAAAAAATAAATGAATTCAGTATATAAAAATTATGTATTATTATTTTTATCAGCAAGATAATACTTTGATATTTAATATCTTTATTGTTGTGTTGTACTGGGTAAATCAGATAAAGGGCTTAAGCTTACTGTAAACTAGTCTATAAGCGCCTTTTGTGCTTTTTTTTTATTTATATATATATATACTCAGTGTACATGTTTTTTTTTAAGTGTTGCCCAGTAAACCCAAAAACAGCGAATGAAACTGGCTGAAATTGAGTTTCCATATGAAAGAAACCGCTGAATTTCAATTGAAAATCGATCAGTCAGTCGAAGTGTGTGTGTGTGTGCTTGTGTGTGTGTGTGTGTGTATGTGTGTGTGTCTGTATATATTGTATATATTGGATGTAGCTTCCGCTTAAAAGTGTGCTATGAACTATGCATGGATTTAACTCCACTCCCCTCGCCCACACCACTTACCGTTGGCAATCCTTGTGTGGATATTAAATCTTGTATAAATTTTTTATTTTGTTGAATATATAAACAATGCATATTCATTGGACATAGTTTTTTTTTTTTTGTTGTTGAATTTTTGTTGGCTGCGTGTGCAAAATCTATCGATGCAAGAAATTGTCACGCTTATTGGATCGATATGCTCGAACTTTGCGTTTTGGGGCAATGAATTTCTGCATATTTTGATGCTGACTAAAAAAAAAAAACAAATTTCAAATTTCAGGTTATCAATGGTCGGAAGTCAGGAATTTTGTATTCAATTGAAGCAGGAAACAGCCATTGGAGGTAGCCAGGAAACGCAATGACTTACAAATTTCAAACTTAAGCAAACCATTCAAATTTCAATTTATGAGCAAAACGAAACGGTTAAAACATTTTTTTTTTAATTCTAGAATTTTACAGTGTGGAGGAAATGTGTGATGGTGTGCAAAAATTAACAACTATATTCTATATACGATGTTTACATTAATGCCAGAATGCATATGCTAGTTATTATTAAATATTTATAATTAATAATTTAATAATTATATTAAAACGAAATTAATAAGTATTATTTTTCACAACATTAATAATTAATTTGATAGTTGATTGATGGAATAATTAGTGGACATCAGTTCTCTGCTTTAATTGGCATTTGAATCTTACATTGAACTGAATATTGACATTTTTATGGTCAATTTACTGACATGAAGCGGGTAACAACAACAACAACAACAACAAAAACAACAACAACAACAATCGTTTGACATAAGTTTATTGATGACCCACATGTGATCCGTGACTATAGCTGGAAAATGCTTCATTACACAGAACCACTCAGACACATGCACAGAGAATGGCAGAGGGATAGATAGGCAAATATGGATAAGGGATGGGATGGGATGGGATGTTTGCTATAGTCAGTGGTTGTCACTCAATAATTCAATGGGTTCAGCTTCACCTGGCAACTCTTCATCGGATGCCACTTGACTATGAGACTCAACCGGTGCACTCAAACTTTACTGATGCTTATATAAATCTTTGCTTAACCTCGTCTGAACTTTGGATACCACACACACACACAAGTATACAAATATACGAACACACACAAACATACACACACATACACATACATACATACACAAAGGGGACACTTTCCGAGCCGACACCTTTGCAGGTAAAATCAACTGTCATGCAGTTTTAAACAGTTTACGAGGCGTATGAGCGATATTTGAACAGGCATTGCTTTATTTTTCACACACACACACGTCTGCATAGCATGAGTGTGTGTGTATGTGTGTGTGTGTGTTTGAGGAGGGCTTTACTTTATTTGCTAGCATTTTTTTTTTTTCTTTTTTTTTTTGCAGCGAGTCCTTATCCTGGTACTTAATTCAGCGTAACGTTTCAACGATTGATTCAACGCTGCTAAGTGGGTAGTGTGATTGTGTGTGTGAGTGAGTGTGTGGGTGAGTGAGTGTGTGGGTGAGTGAGTGTGTGGGTGAGTGAGTGTAAATGAGTGAGTGCTTAAGTGCGTGTGTGAATCACTGTTGAGCTCCTTCTGCTCCTGCTGCTGTTGTTGTTGTTGTTGGTAATTTAATTACAGTGCAAAATGTAGACATTTCACGTAACATAAATATGAATGCAAACAGATGCAAAACACCTACAGCGATAGTGAGTATGTGTGTGTGGGTGTGTGTTATGGTGTATAGTAGACTGGAGGGTATATACATATATGCATGTGTAAATAAACAAACCGTTGCTTATGCCATTTGAAGGGGGGGGGTTGGATATTTTGCGACAATATTACCAACTTTTATGCGCTGTAAACGGGCAAACTTACAGTCCCGAAACGTTAGTAAAAACAAGTTTAAATACTTTCGCAGTAATTATTGACGCTAAAATACCCTGTTGCACCATACATACGCTTATATAGAAACTTTAGCAAGTCGGCATATAATTACTTTAATGACTTATCAAAAATATTTATCTATAAGATAGTGATTCCTAAAAGCTGGTTCAATGGTTAGACCGTTTGCCTAATGGACTTAAATATGCCCACCAAAATACCCATTTTATTAATTTTTTTTTATAAAAACAGGGCACAACAAACAGAGAAAAGGCCAAACAAAAAGACTGGCAGACACAATGCGCAGTTAGTTAGTTGCATCCCTGGGGGCAAGGCAGCGTTGCTTATCGACTGGTTTTATGTTGTTACCATATAACTGCAGTTGGCCCTTTTGTTGCACATTATGCGAGTGTTGAGCCCACAAAACATGGAAACATGGAAACATGGCCATCATTAGGGAGCCAAACAGTTTTGAACGCCCTCAAGGATACTGTAATTGCGATAATTACATGCAGCGCATCAAGTTGTATGATATAATATTATTTCGTAACAAATATATATGTGAAAAACTGAAAATGCATAATCGATTAAATATCGGTTTTTAAATATGTTATCGACTATCATTTTTCAGGCAATTGATTGTGTTTTAAAAAATATATATATATATATATTTATTATTATTAAATTATATTCATAATAAGAAGCAAAAATCAATTTTAATGCTGATATCGAAAGCAGGAAATC
The DNA here is from genome assembly GCA_035042045.1 of Drosophila melanosoma. Taxonomy (NCBI): domain Eukaryota; kingdom Metazoa; phylum Arthropoda; class Insecta; order Diptera; family Drosophilidae; genus Drosophila; species Drosophila melanosoma. The sequence continues at coordinate 2,749,660 of JAWNLY010000176.1, forward strand.
AAATATACAAATTATACATGCACAACTCGATATAATTGAATACAACAATGCAGAAATTTTTGTCTGTTCAATTGCGATAACCAGAACTATATGGAATGGGATTCAGTTCAGTTGAGGCTGCTCGAATATGCAGACTATTTTTATTTTATTTTTTTTTTTTTTTGTTTTTGGTTTCGATTTCATATTTGTTAATATTTATATCAACTCAACTGCTCACTGGAGAGAGGCAGTGAAGCGTACAATCGGAATACGCACATTCACACGTATTCGCAAACAAGTTGCAACTGCAACATTGAGCAGCTCGGCCAACAGTATAAACATTTTATTGGGGCTTTTAACTGTCCCGTTATCGAGCTGCTATTGTTGTTGTTGCTATTCTTTGCAACCGCCCCCCACCGCACACACCCCATGATCCTTCGATTGCGTGTACACCACAAAGTGCCACACCAATGTGGCAAGTGGGCATTTATTAGTCATCCTCGGAGAGCGTCTATAAAATTTTACATTTTATTTCACTAATTATTTAAATAGGCCATTCTAATGCCCTGTTAAAATGCCAACAGCAAACGGGTATGCCTGCAAAAATAACCATTTCTTTTTTTCCCATTGATTTCCATAATTATAATCAAAATTTGAAATGTCAGACACATATGTATATATTTTTATTTTTTTTTACCTTTTTTGTATATTGGTTTTTCCATTTGAGATATAATTGAATAATTATCGCTGTATCGTTTGCTTTTTGCCGAAAATCCTTTAGGACGATTGCAAACTTTATTAAAATTTTAATTGAAGCTTAAATTTAATTGTGTTATTTTTTACTTGCAACGAATATCATTAAATTAAAAGCTTTCCCGACAATATATCCCAAACACTTTGCTCCATTTCCCTATAAAGTTAAATTGTGTTTTAATTTAAATAAGTCAAAGGAAAAACAAATCAAATCATGACCAAGAAATTTGATGAAACCACTTTTAAGACAAAAATGCAAAAATAAATATAGTTATTACTGTGTATATAAAAGGTTAGTTTTGAGCTTTTATTTAAGGCAGTGACTTCAATATTCGGCATACAACAAAATATGTGAAACAAATTTGTACTTGATTTTATTTATATCAGTTTTGTGCAGCGGTTCGCATTTTCGACATTTGAAATTTTGTCAGACAGGAATGTGTGTGTGTTTGTGTGTGTGTGTGTGTATGTGTGTGAGTGCAAGTATGCTATCTGTATATATATATTTATTTAGTCAAATATTTACATTTGCACTTTAATTAGTTGCATTTATTTTATTTCTATTTTTTGTTTTTAATTGTTGCATATAAGCAAATATTTGACAATGGAGTCGAGAAATGTTTGCAAATTTTCAGCTTTTGTAAAGCGAAATGTGTGTTTCGCCATTGTTGCTAATGAAGCTGTTTCTTGATGCCTGTGTGTATATGTGTGTGTGTGTGTGGCCCAAAGTGTGTGTTTACATTTGCCACAATTATTTATATTATAAAGAGTGGTACGAAAAGTTTTTGGATAAAATTAAATGTGATTTATTAAACATTGTTTTGATACAAATTAACATTCTTAATTTTTTGGTATTTTTTATTATTAGCTGAAGTTTGCTTTTATTCAACAGTATTTTTGGCAAGAATTTTCATTTTTAAACTCTGATACAGAATATAAAAGTGTGAAAATTAGAGTGCTACGTCGACTAAAAGGCTATGAAATTGATAAGAATTGATAAGGTCAGATATCTTCCACAATTTTAGAGCTATAGCTAGGTCTGCCAAAGGTTGCCACGCCTACTTGCGCCGACCTAGAGCCGTCAAAATTTGTATGAAACGCATATTTCTCACAATTTTAAAGATAGACTCACCAAACTTGGAAGTTAACTTGCAGTTAATCTCTTTCAAAGATCAAAATATCTAAAATACGCATATCAATTTCACAATTTGTAGGAGGCACAAAAAAATATTATATGTTTTTGAGTGGCACGCCCATTCCGCCTCCCTAAACCGATAGACCTGTCATATATCTCACAAAAATTGTCCCTTTCAATTTTGTTCTCTAATTGCATTTTCATTTATTTATTTCATTGAATTCTGTCGCTTCTTTTTTTTGCATTTTTTTTGGTTGTCTCTCCTTGCAATGTTTTTTTCTTTACTTTTTATTTTGCGACTCTGTTTGTTTTTACTCATCTTAAATAAATTGCATTCAGCTTAAGCTCAAATTTACTGGCATCAGCTTCTCCACAGACATTCAAATTGCAGCTGTGCAACAAAAAAAACTTTGAGTGCTATTTTTTTCTCACATTTTTTCTCAATTGCGCTTCAAAGCATGCAACAACAACAATGTCGATGGCACCCAGACAACCACTTGACAAACCTCTGCCCACTTCTTGCTCCCATTATGTCAAGGCTAAAAGCACAATAAAGGCTAAGACAAGCCTCCATTTCCAAACTCCAACACAAAGATTTTCTTTTCGAAAATCGTCATATTTTTAGAGACTAACCTCGATATTCAGCAGTTTTATTTCGAAAACGAATGAATGTTTTTTTTTTTCTAAAAAATCAAGAATTTCATTTTACAAGTGTTTATTTGTATTTATATGTAATATTATATTTAATGATTTGTGATTTCATTGACTAAGTAATACATCCGATCCCACAGCTGCATTTCTGTGCTAAGTTGTGTGATTATAATGTTGCCATAGCATTAGGGAAGCGGATGGGATGCTGAGCGGATGAGTGCTGGCTAACCCAAGCAATAATATTTTTTAGCTATTGTTGTTGCTCAACGGCCATGATTTTCTGCGAAAGCGTATAATACCAAAAAAAAAAAAATGTAAGGATGAAGAGGTGAATAAATAAAATATAAGATGACTGCTAGAAAATAAAAGAAAAGAGAATGGAGAGGATATGGTAGTGGACATATTTCTGCACCGCTGACTGACCCCAAAATGAGGCAACAATGCAAAATTCAGTTGCAGCGAATCCTGCTTGCATCCACAGGCAGAGACATAGACAGAGATGGAGGCAGAGATGGGGACATGGACATGACATATTTCTGCATTTGTCTGCTGCTATGCCTTCTAATACCCATTTTATGCCCACTCCTACCCCTACCCCTACACCATCCCCCCTTATTTGCGCCACTTAATCTGCTGCGGGCTGCGGTTTGTTATTGTTATTGTTGTTTTGTAGATTTCTTGCTGTTATTATTGCAATTGTTGGTTTTAATGTGATGGGCTTAACAAGCTTTTGGGGCACTTCCATTCACTTGCAGTCGCTGCAATCGCAGCAATCGCAATCGCAGTCGACGTTGACGTCGCCGACAACGTTGCCGTCAACGTCAAAGTCAAAGTCAACGTCGGCGTCAGCGTCGGCGTTGCCTGTTTTCGCATATGCAAACAAGAACAAAAAAAATAAATGTGCAAAAGTTTTCGCTGGGCTTAGCATACCACACTAAAAAAAAAAAACAATAAACAAAGCCAAAAAATATTCCTTACCAAAAAAAGGGCATCGTTAAAAAAATAGAAATGAAAACAGCAACAACATAAAGTCAAAAGTAGTGGCGTAAAATTGTTGCAACTATTTTGTGGCAAGTTTATACACGAAATGCTGCAAATTGGTTTGGTCTTCGTGTTGGTTAGCTACTGAATTGGCTCTGAATTTCTAGGGCCTTCCACATGCCAAAAAAAAAAAAAAAAACATGCATTTTATATCGAAAGATAATAAAACAAACATTTTTGTATGTAAAATCAACAAAAACTTGTTATTTGTTTAAGCCGAGTTGATTGCACTCCCAAATCCTGAGGGAAATTCAGTTTTGTCTGTTGCTGAAACCCTACTCAGTTGCACATCCAGATTAACTTTTCGGGTATGTCTACAGTCAGCTCTAAAACCGAGTCTATCTTCAGGTGCTTTCTGTAACCAGCTGTAACAGCTTAATTGTACTTTCTCAAGTTCTCAAAAAATGAAATTTGCGTTTCAAAATATTTGTGAAGCAGCTTATAAACCACTTACCTGAAATATTTATTATATATGCACAGCATTTTTTTTTGGAGAGAATACGCTTTAGTACAAATTTACAACTGAGTTATGAAAATATTCACAAAAATCTATGCATTTGTTAATAAAGAGAATATTTTCAACTTTTTAACATTACAAGACAAGTCTGTCGGCAATTTATATGTTTTTCAGAGGCGGCAAGCTATGACAATATTCCAACCAAAAAATGATCAAAATGCCACTAATATTTCATAAACATAAGAAAAACTTATAGTAAAATATAAATGTTGTCACTTTTATTCTTTGGCATTTCCTTTTTAAAAATTGTAATTTTCAATGCAACTTTTATGTTTGGTCGGAAATTTGCGTTATAATCCAGTTTAAAGCTCCTCGCAATTATGTGGAAAATCTTAAAATTAACGGTCTCGTTGCGGCGTCAGTTGCTAAGCCGTTATATGTAAAAGCACATGCAGAGCAAATAGTTTATTAATATATCTGGCTTTAATCCTGTAATCTGGCAGTCGCCATCATCCAATGCTTAGCAAGCGTAAAACGCTTTTTAACGGAAACTTGTAAGCGCAACGCGCTAATTATTTTTCGCAAGGCAACTGAAGGCGTCTACTAATCCCCGCATGCAGCCCGTTCCCCTTCGTCCCCCATCCTCTCGGAATTCTCGGAAGATGTCTAAGGCTGTGCGTCCTTCTCTGAACCACTTGCAAAGTTTTGATTATGGTAGTGCGGCGGCGGAGGAGGGGGAGGTGAATTGTGCAGACTTTGTGCGGCATGATATGCAACATTTCATTTTGGCTTAACAGCGAACATTTCTATTAATTTCTACACAACAATTTTGCGACTTTCAACTTGGTGGTGAGTTAATCTATATATAATTAAAATTAAAATCACATTTATTCGGAGTTGTAACAATTAAATACTTAGAAATTTGTTAACATTGAAATGAAGGAATAAGGATTAATCGAGAATATGTACGTGCAGACACATAAGTCTACAGCCAGGAATTACACATGTCAAGATATCCTGTACTGTTGCCACAGATCCAAAAACCGATGCATCGGCGTTGGCGATGTTGCCATTTCCAGTTCCGTTTCCGCCCGCACGGAAAGCACTTAGGCCTATCTGCTTCTTGCTACTTGTATAGACACACACACACACACACAGAGTGCTTTGGAGTATCACACACAAATACACACACACATCTACACACCCCCACACCCACATTACTGCTGCTATCGTTGTTGTTGTTGTTGTTGTTTTTCGAAGTTGTTACCAGTTCGTTTTGGCTTGGCAGTTATTGTGGTTAAATTTAATGCCGCAATTTTCTTTCGCTTTACTTGCTGCACGTTTTGCCCTATCTAAATTTCCCCCTTCTCCACTGGGTACCCTGTTGTTGTTCCGTATGCTCTCAAGCGCCCTTGCACCTAATTCCATTTTTACTTTCTTTGATGATGCTCAATTTTTTGCATCATTAATCTTAAGCGATTTTCAGCTTTGACGCTGACACACAGCTACTTAAGTAGCTCAATCTGTCTCGTTTCGCACTGCTTTCTCACTTCGTCCTGCCCCCCCTTCCCACCCTCACCATAATTGGAACTATGTGCAAATTGAAGAAATGGGAGTTAATATTATGAAATATTATGAAATTGTATAAACATTAATTAACATTTATATATAATATTTGCAGAACATTTAATAATTTTTGAAATTCGCATTATTTACCACTTACCTCAATCATCAACATATGAGTGAAGATACTCAAGTTGCATTTAAATAATAGTTGCAAATAATTCAATGCATTCATAACGGCGAATGCATTTGTATATTTTTTTTTGGGAATGTTGGTGTTGGCAGCCACAACAATTTTACGCTCGATTTGATGCTTAGTTTTGTCAGCTTACAGCGCCCTGTCGCCCTGGCTTTTCATAGTTTGCACACAGCAAAACAATTTTCAATTTTTCCAACGTGGAAGAGAAGCTAAGCCAGCTGTCCGAGCCAAACGGAACTGAACAAAACAAAACACAACAAAATAAAACAAAACAAAAGAAAAGAAAACATGGCAAAAACCGTTACACAGCGCAAAACGATACGAAACGAAACGAAACGAAACGAAAAGTAAGCGAAATGATTCCCTGGCTGGGCTGGGTCGTTGCGCCAGCGTTTTGTAGATTTTAAGAGCAATAAATTTTAAGTGTCAATATATAAAAACCGCATATGTGCGGCCAGCGGTGGCAACGAGTCGAAATTCATAAATTTTGCCATGGGACGAAATGGTAAAATAAATTCCATGCAGTAGCTTTCGCTGTGACTCACACACACACACACACAAAACGGAGTTTTGCTTTATAGTTTTTGACTGTGTGTGCGTGTGGGTGTGCGTATGTGTGAATGCCGAAAGGCATTTGGCTGGGGAAATGCTATAGCTGCAGCCATTGCTCTGCGGCCACATGACGCTTTGGAGTCTGTGTGGATTTTATTTTATTGCAAGCGTAAAGTAAAACAAGTAAAAATGCAATAAAAATATGATTATACTTGATACAGTAGATACCCTGTAAGCAGCATCGAACACTGGCATTTAGCTAAGTCCAAATTATATCCTATATTTAACTATTATTAACACTTTTAAGATCTAAAAAGTACAACAAAAAAAAATATAAATTATATACAAAATTTAAGGTAAAACACAGAGTATAAATGCATTTAGCTAAGCCACTTTATGCAAAAATATATTTTATTAAATTGAGCATTTTATTCTTAAGCATGTATTTATATATGTTTATAAGTCTAGTAAATATCGATACTTGTCAACTTTTAAGGGTATTTTATTGAATTTAGCTTATTTATCACAAGTAGCATAGTTGTGGCCTTTTCAGGCATTTATTGGCAACAGGGTCCTGTGAAAACAAGAAGTGGTTAAAAAAAATAAAAAAAAACAAAACATTCAAAGAAAAACGACATTTTCTACCATAAAACAGACGACAATGGCAATAAGAAGAATCAGGGCAAAAAGAAGACATCGCATGGAGTTCACTTTACGGATGCGAAAGAGCTGAAAGCCACTTGCAGAGCACTTGCACTTGGCCAGCTGCTCAAATGGCCAACAACGAAGTCAGTCCGACTGTCAAGCATTGCCCAAATATCGTTCGCAACTACCAATTTTTCGTTTTTGTGAGTACGAAAATATTTTTGTAAGCCACGCGAACTGCAAGTGGCCCCACAAAAATCAAATAAAAAACAAAAACAAAAAAACAAAAAAATGCAATCGAGCATCGGCAATCGACAATTGAATCAAACCGAGGGCAATTTTTGAGCAAAGTGGTTTATGGAATCTCCTGTTTGTTTAAAAGTGGCTTCAGCTGTCTGTGGGCGTGGCTGTTGTTAGTGTTAGTGAGTGTACAGTTGGAGTTTTTACTTTCCTCTAGTCGAAAGACGCTCTCAATTTCAAATTATTTTTGTGGATTTGAAATCAAAACACGCCAAATATCTTGCATACAAAGGATGGTCAAAATTAACTGATAAGTGTAAAACATAATTACAATAATTGATTAAAAGTCATTTGATTTTTGTATATTATTAATATAAAAAAAAAAATATTTAACACTTAAGCGACGCATCTTTTAACATATTTAACGCCTTTTGCTTAACTTAAAAGCATTAACAAAAATGCCAAGCAACTTGCAAATTTTGTAACAATTCCGAAACTTTTCTAGCTTTGCCAACTACACAAAAGATGGCCAACAAAAAAAAAAATTAGATCTAATTAAATTTGACTTAAAATCTATCCAAAACAAATTAATCGCTAAGCACCGCAAATTGCGGGCCGAAAATAACAAAAACAAAAAAAAACCAAGAAAACGTTGCAGACAAAACAAAAGTTAAAGTTTTATATTCTTGGCTGATCAGCTTACTGAACTTTATGCCGTTGCAGTGAGGAGAGGGAGCAGTGAAGGGTAAGGGAAATGAAAAATGAAGTCGACGTAAACTGAAGTTGTCATTGGGATTTAGGTCTTCCAGCAGATGCAGCTAAAAACTCGAAATCCCTGTTTCAATTTATCGAGCTAAGCGAGAGAAAAGTTGCCCCAAATTATCTAATGTGATGGAATAGAGAAGGAGACGAATGGTGGAGAAAAACAATGTGTTGCAAGTTGCAACAATCTCGCCACATTAATTATTTACACAGGAGCCTATTAAATGGAAAACATAGATAGCAAAAAAAAAAAAAAAATTAACATGAGTGTCTAAAATATTAAACTGATTCAGTCGAAAAAAATATTAAATGCCTGTATTAAACGATGAGCAAATTTTAATTTTGTAAGTTATTTAGCAATATTTTTTTTTAAAAAGCTCTGTTCAATCGTATTTAATCAAAGAGATTTATGCAGTTGCTTCAATTTAGTTGAAGCATAACAAAGTGCAATAAGTTGCAAGTTGCTAAACACTTCAATCAGTTTCACAACATATTTCAATTAGGTACTAAAATATTCAAGAGTACTTACCTGAGATGGTTGTGTGGATAGCAAGTCGACGGGTTGCTCCGGCATTGGTTGTGCTGCTGTCGGCAACTCAAGTTGCTGTTGTTGTTGCTGTTGTTGCTGTTGTTGTTGCTGTTGCTGTTGTTGCTGTTGCTGTTGCTGCTGCTGGAACTGCTGTTGATAGTGCTGCTGCTGTTGGTATTCATATTGCTGTTGCATTTGATATTGCAATTGCTGATATTTTAGTTGCTGTTGCTGTTGCTGCTGCTGCTGCTGCTGACCCTGCACCAACAGCACCAGCTTAAATTGAGAGCAACAATATAAGGCGATTGCCAAGAATTGAACTATGTTGGCAAGTCGGCATGTTCTGGTTGTCCTTTCTCTTGGTTTTGTTCTTAGTTTAGTTGCTGTTGCTGTTGCTATTGCTGTTGCTGTTCCTGTTGCCGACAACAACGACATGTTGTTGCCGTATATGTAAGTTTCTTCTAACTGTCAAACTATGCAGCAATTTGGCTCGATCCAAGTTGCTGTCTCTATCTGATGTGGTTGTTGTTGCCTTTTGTGTCGCTCTTATTATTATTCTTGGCCGTTTCGCTTCAGTTGCAGTTGGGAGACGCAACTTTTCTCACAAATTGTCTAGCACTGCAAGTAAAAAAATCTAAAAAAAAAAAAAAATAATAAAAAAAAACAGTAACAAAAGTCACTTCAAGTTGAATTTGCAACGAAAGCTGTTCTCAATTGCAAGAGGATTGCAAAAAAATAATACACACAAAATATACAAAATCTTCTCTGAGATAAAGTCGCTTTAATATACACATATTGCTTGTATATAAAAAGGATTTTTTCTTCTTTTTTTTTTGGTTATAATGTGACGTTGACAGATAAGTGTTACGAAATGAATCAATTACATTGTCAAGTTAAAGCCGTGTTAACATATAAAAGGGAAGTGGGCCTTGCCAGAGGAGGTATAAAGAATTTAATTTTGCAATTCAATTACATATTTTATATTATTCTAATGTGAGTTGGATTTTTTTATTTTTTGGTATTTTTATGGGGCTTACGAAGTTAGGATTATAAATTTTTATATATATATATATATATATATATATATATCTTAACATCGATAGCCATGTCGATATAGTCGATAAATTTTAATGATTGTTCGTTTTTCATATTTTTCATTTGTTTTTAAGAACAAGGCTTCTTCAGTTCTACATATACATCGCTCAGATCGGATCACTTTATCATATATATTTGGTATGGAACCAATCGGTTGAAAGATATTCTCTCGTATTAAAATGAATTTGGTTCTAACTATCCAGATCTCTCTCTCTCAAAATATGCGAGTTATCATCATCGGCAATAAAAGTTCAAAGTTTATTCTTGTTAGTAATTTAATATAAATAAAAGCCAATATTCTGGAAAGATGTTCTGGATGGTCTATAATATGTTTGACCAAAGTAGCAGGCCGAGTAAAACCACACCAACCCAAAAAAAAATCAAAAGAGCAGCCAACATTTTACAAATATTCATGAAGGAGGATTATCTGGTTGCTGCTTTTTATGCTATTTTTTTTACATTTTCTCAACATTGTGCACTCCACACTTGCAACACCCACCTCCAAGCAACATATGCTGCACGCAGTTAAGAGGTTTTTTTTTGTTTTTTTTTTTAATGATAGGTGTTATAACTGCTGGAGTCCTTAATAACTGGTGAATTTCAGTGCTTTATTTTTGCGAAGTTATAGCGCAATTAAAGCGGCCATTCAGAAGACGCACAAATGGCAGCAATTATGAGCCAAGGGGGGGGGGGGGGAGAGAGAGGCGTAAAGCGAAACTCTATAATGGAAATCGTTGTGAAAAATAATGAAAAAACAGTTGAAACATTTTCCCCTAGCAGATCTGAGATGAAAATCTCAACAACAACAACAAAAATAGTTGCAAATACATGCATATAATTTTCATAAATAGATGTACAAGAAGAAATGAGAAACAAAAGAAAAATCAGGAAAATATTTTCACTTGCAATCAAAAGCAGTTGGTAAAAATCAATTTCACTTTTCAATTAAATGCGACGAGGAAAAACGATGCAAAATCCAAAAAACAAAATCTCAAAACATAAAAAAAAAAAAAATCAAAACAGAAAACAGAAAACAGAAAACATAAAACACAAAACACAAAACTAACCAAAGATGATAAATTCCATGATGATGCTCGTAATGATGATAATAATGACATGATGTTTGCTCTTGTCTTGCTAATGTGCATCTAACAGCAATGGGAGCAAGCTGTTGCGGGGAAGTCGGACCACGTTGGTGGCAACTGTTTGCGGGGGGAGGGTGTGTTGCACAGCAGCAGCGAAATGAAAATAATGCAATAAAAACGTCAGCAAAAATTGCGCTTTTGATGTTGCCTGTGCGGCACAGACGCCAGCGCAGCGAGTCACTGGAACGTGCAACACGCGGCGCAAATGGGTGATGGGAAAGGCATCAAGACTGAAGCCAGGGGGGGGGTGGGGGGGGGTTTCCAAGCTTCGTTGCGGCAGTGCGCTGCAATTATAAAAGCAGCCAGTAACAAAATATAAAAAATTGTTTGCAATTACAGCGCATCCAAAGCGCAATGCAACAGCAACAAAATCCAAACATTTTACTTGTGATCAATTTAATGCACCTTTCGGTGCAAGGCAGAGCGGTAGTGCCCATATCCAGAGTGAACGACTAACTAACACCCTCTAATTGTTATATGAATACAAACATTAAATTGAAAAACTAAATTAAAATTAAGCTATAATTAAGGAAATGCAGCAGAATTGATTGATTGCAGCAAATTAACCAACTGCTTAAATGTTTACAGGAAATTGCTTTGGATTGTTATTGGATTGCGGAAAGGACATGGCTGTATGCACAAGCATCTCCACAAGCCAAATATTTAGGGGGAGTGCTCCCTTGAAGATGACTTGAGGAGACTTTTGAATACATTCGGGAAGATTGCTTGGCATTAAGATGACGCTATAAGAGACTCTCTCAGCTAAAGCCTTGAAAAGTGGAATCTCATTACAAAAGAGAGGCACAAAAATGAATGAATAAAATGAATAATATTACTTTGCAAAGTATATCTTGATAAATACTTTAAAAATCCTAACCTTGAAGTCCCATGTTGGCACACATTTCAAATAAATCCCTAATGGCCTCTGGCTTAATATTGCCCTTGAGTTGAAAGCCACAAATTTTGTGTACAAGTTACGACATCAATGCCCATCATTAAGATAGACGCTTAAAAGCAACAATTTAATATATATAATATATATATATATATATATCTAAGCCAACACACATATATACATAATTACATACAGCCATTTCTATAATTTAGTAAAAATCACAAAATAAAATACACTTCCCATTATCGAGCATATGTAATTACATACAGGATATGTTTCAAAATAAAGCACTTTGACTTTAATCAATAGTGAAAATTATATGAATTGCATATAAGATAAACTGAAAATATATACTTCAACACTCAAAATGCCGTTTAAGGAGAGCATTTAAAATTTGATACACGCTTGGAGCAGGATTGCCGGCAAATATTTTGAAATTTTTTAACTATGCAAAGCATTCGCGGGTTGGCGGCGCTGCAGCATTTCGTTGCTGGGCAATGATATCGCGAATGATACTTTGAGTAAACAGCCACACACACACAAACACACACCCACTCACACACACACACACACACACAGACGTACACATTGGTTGTGGGATCGTTTGCATAAGTGGGAAGCTTGTTTCCGGCAAGCGCTGCGTATGCACAATATGCAATACAAATACAGAAAAATTGAAAACAAACGAAACACACAAATATATAGATACATATTTGTATATATATATATATATAAATACATATTTGTACATATGTAAGTGAAGGCTGTAAAGTTTATGGTCGGCTGACCAATAGCGTTTCAGCGTTCAACGTGTGGGGGATTGCCGACAACTGTGAGGTGAAAAGCGTGAGTATCAGTGTCACGAATCTGGACATTTACCACGAGGTAAATGGTATGTAAAGTACGAGATATATAAATAGAACATAGTCGAGAGCCAAAAGTATCAGAATACGTTGGCAATCAGCGCATTTCATTGCATTCATGTGGGACTCATAATGTAGGACTTGTGTTGCCATAAATTTGTTCAGCTCAGATTTAACTCTGTGAGATTAAGTGATAGCTCAGTGCGAGAGAGAGAGAGAGAGAGAGAGAGAGAGAGTGTGTGTGTGAGAAAGAGAGATACAGTTTAAAGAACCAACAAATAATGAGTACATTTTAGTTATGGATTCTCAATTCCCAATAAATTTAATTGTACAACTTGCATACTAAGAAATGTCTAAGCATGTTTCAAGAACAGAAAACAATTTGCAAATTTTAGAATCAGAAGACTAAAGCTACAATATTAATTTATAATTCCTGATTATAGCTGATTACAATATTAAAAATTGGCTCGGCTGTACTTTAAGTTACTTTTGCGCAATCAAGAACAATTTTTATTCCAATTTTTCGTTACCCCATCCACTGTTTATATTACCGTACTTTTATATTTCATTCTCAAACTTGCTGGCAGTACTTTATGGCCAAGACCCATAAAATTGATAAATAATAACGAGATGTCAGAGTCCGAGTAGCATCCGGTTACATTTATAACCCCACCGTTCGCAGGTCTTGTAATTTACATACATATACATATACATATATATATATATATATATATATACTTCGCTCCATGTGTATATGTGGAAATATCGCTTTATAATGCATTTTAACGGCCCATTGGACCCGACTGGCAAAACAACTTCTCATTTTATGTCCAGGCCAAACATTTTAGTTTCGTATGTATATTTTTTTTATATATATATGTATACCATCTGTGTATATCGCTACCACCAGCAACTTGCGGCCACAAAAATGAGCGGAAAATTGCAAGCGGAGTGTAAAATTTATGATAAAAACGTGCGACGCTGATAAGAATGTTGGTTGTGGTTTGCCATGGTGTGGGCAACTCATGGAATGGGATTGGGCAGCGCATAAAAAGTTGAGGGGAAGCAGTGGCAAGTGCTCGGCTTGGTCAGACGTCGATTGGTGTGGAGAGGGGAAGTGGAATGGGGGGGAGGGGAGGGGAAGGCTTAGGTGTGTGGGCGTTGCATCTTGTTGCTCGTTAGGCTAATAGCGAGCACTTGGGGCGCCCTTCAAGGCAAGCGAACTGGAGCAGATTTACGGCGATGATAAAGCCCCGAAATTGCGTTGCACAGCACTGCAAAACGTGTTGATGGAGGCAACAGAGTAACCAAGTTAAGGTGTCTTCTAGAACTATGAATGATCGCCTTTGCGATTCCCTTCCTAACTAAAAAAAATATGCCCATATCATTTATATAATTACATATTATAAAATATACAGCAAATTACAGAAAAGTATTTTTTCAGCAATTTTATTTTTGATGTGTACCTGTAAAATTGTTGTGGCAATTTAGAGATCAATCGGAATTTATTTAGTAACTTTTTTTTTTTTTTGGTAATCCCATCTCTGATGGGACTACCAACAGGCTATGCAAATCAAAAAGAACTGGCTGAAAAGAGCAGGTGGTAATTGGGCCCGGCAAATCGAGCCCGCGGGTGGAGTGCAATCATCAAGCGAATGCATCGCCTCTCAACTTGAATTGGACTTTTTGTTGTTGTTGTTGTTGTTGTTGTTGTTGTTGTTGTTGTTGTTGTTGTTGTTGTTGTTGTTGGCCAGATGCCTGTTTGTGCCTGCTGGCATTTCAATTGGTGTTTTGATTAAAAGCGTTGGAGCCTTTGAAGTGCGGTAGCAGTTGCAGCATCTAATTTGATTTGCATCGAGTGCCAAACTCAATCAAAGGCCAATTGAGACTGGACAATTGAAATGAACTTCTGACCAGGCTAATCAAACGAATTGAATGCGTAACTTATTGAAGATGATGTGGATGATGATGATGATGATGCTTGATGATGCTTCAAGGACACAGGCCACACACAGTCTCACAGCCACTTAATCCCCACCATTTTTAACCAATTAACCTTTTGCCCCCCCAACACCCTAAGGGACGGCAAGTGACTGGTTGGCCAAGTTGAATGTTAAATACAAACCGCATCTATTTCAATATTTGACAATTGAGGGCAACGAGCTCAAGAGTCCAAAGCGTATAATTCCCAAAACTAATCAGCACGAAAAACGTGGCGAACCCAACGACATGTGCAAAATGAATCAAACTCAGACACACACACACACACACACACACACACATATGTCTTATATATATATATATATATACACATGCAGATATAGATATATATATATATATCATATGGCATGCCACATGAGACCGCTTGTCAGTTGGCCATAGAGTAACAGTTACAGTTACGGTTACAGTTACATTTACAGTTACTGTTGCTGTTGCTGCTACAACAACAGAGCTGAGTAGCCGCTGCCTGTTGGGGCACCGAGCTGTGGCACGCATATTCAATGGCAACACTGCTGCCGCTGCTGCTGCTGCTGCTGCTGCCTCTGTACACTTCCCCCACTCCAAAACCGAAATGATGCATAAAAACCATTAATCAAATGTCTGCGCGCTTACCCCAAGTGGCCAGTCTGTACATAAATCGGCCAGTTCGCTTTTCATTGCGATGTGTGTGCTGGTATGTGTGTGTGTGTGCTGGTGTGTGTGTGTATGTGTGTGTTGGTGTTTGTGCGAGACACGTGCAGGAAACGGAAGTGTTACACTAAGCCACTTTATCTGCAACGTTTGTCAACTGTCAGCTGAGCTGTGCCATCTGTTACAAAACTTCAAGTAGAAAATGCCATTTTCACTCTCTCTAAATATTTTTTTTCAAATTTACATTTCTATATAGTAAAATTGCAACATGGATTGTCCAGTTAAGCAAATCTTCACATTTTTATACATTCTCAATTAATCTATATTAAATCAACAAAGCTCATTCCAAGATCAACTTGAAACAAAATTCCCTTTTACTATTAAATATTGGCTATAATATTATTTGGTATAAACTGAATTTGGATATTAGAAAATCCGCTCCTAGCAAACAAGGCCAGTTAATATGGATTAGTAACTCAATTTTGGTGTACCTCAGCTAAAATGGTAAATTAGATTCGCTGATTTCTCAATATTTGCGTAGCAAATATTTATTTTGTTTGTGTGGGCAGTACAGCTGTTGGCCGGCTATTAACTTTTGGCCACCTTCTGTTAACCAGACGGTTTTTAACGCAATTGGTGCCTTGGGCCAATCGCAAAGCCAAAAGTTTTTGTTTTTGTATAGTTTTTGCCCGGCTGACGCTCGTCGTCGACATGTGTTTGACACACACACACACACACACACTAATAGATGCAAATACATACATTAGACACATAAACACACACACACACACACACACACACACACACACATGCGCTCTCACAAAAACTTCAAACATATTCAGACAGAGAGGGGGGAAGAGGGCGACATGGTCACAACTTTATTGGGAACATGTGTTTGCGCATTTAGTTGCCGGCTGATGGCGATGAAGATGTGCGGTGAATTGGCAGGGGGGGGGGGGGGAGGGGAGGTTTCCACACATTGCCCAACTCAAATTGATGAAGTGTAAGGAAAACGGAACGAACAAAAACCAACAACTAGAAGAAGGATGTGCAAGAGTTGGGCTCCCTCCTATGCCTGGCGAGAATCAAAGGCCTGCAAAGGGGGTGCAATCTGTTGTTTGCTTCGTTGCTGCCATGGCTTAAGGTGCTTAGCCAGTTAGCCTTGTACGCTCTGTACTCTCCTTCCCCCCCCCCCCCCCCCCCCGCACACCCTTCAATTACCATATACCAATCTCTTTAGTTTTGACAGTTAACTAGAGTTGCCTTGGCCAGGACTTGGCTTGTTCCTCAATTAACTTTGCTGTCGAAAGCAAAAGCAAAGTAAACATGAAAACATAATCAGAAGGCATCATATACCGATATATATATATATATATATATATATATATATATAAATCATACACTTTAAATAACAAGTAAACACTTTTCTGATATTGTTTATATTTTTCGCCCTAATCTGAATGTAAGTTCAAAAATATCAGCAACGGATCAAAATGATAAAGATAATCCCTACGAAATGTAATAAATAGCTAAATTTTTATCAGACTAATTTTGAAAATAAAATGCTTATTTTTTAAAGTCCAACTTAGCTGTGGTAATGTCAACTTTAACTATTTTATAAATTGCAATATTAATGCAGCATTTATTCAGCGTTGCAACAACAATTAATAAATTGCATTTTTTTTTTTTTTGTATATTTTAATTTAATTATGATAACAAAAATGATTAAGAAATAAGTAAACAACACGCACATTTGTGTTGTGCATTTGTTTATTTATTTTTAAATTTACGTATTTATTTTAAAATTTGCAGTTTTTTCTCTCCGTATTATCATCAACTACCGCGAGATAATTAAAAGGCATTTTAAATGCATCGCTGACTCTTGTGGCATGTTGTGGCTTTATGCTGATGGGCGTTAAAGTCTGTGGGGCGTGGCAACATTTTTGTAAGTATTTTTTACTTTCGATAGTCTTTTGGATGCAAGTGAATTATTAATTTGCCTTTTCAGCTGTGCTTCCATTTTCATTTACCTTTTGCGATTTTTAGAATATTCAATGAAATTGCGCAATTTATCAAAATTTCGCTTATATTCTCCAATTTCCGTTATCTATCCATCCATGTTAACAATCCGAAGCCAAGAAAACATTCTTAGATGGAATTTAATTATTAATAATTGATTTCTTCTCATACACAAATTTTGATTGACTGATGAAGATTTTCGTTTTGCAGTTAAATGTTTCCAATTGGTATGAATGAATTCCCATAATTGTTGAAACAATACCCAAAAGTGTTAAATAAAACTAATTTGCCATTAATTATGAATGATGTGGAAAAGCGCTTGTCAAAAAATAAATGCAATTATTCTATTTACTTGAACCGATATAATGAGCATATTTTATTAAAATAATAGACAAATTAAACATATCGTATATCAAATTGTCAAAATTTTGACAGCAACCAACACTCGACATGTGGTCAAAACTCAGATTTCAATATATATATTGTGCAGATTTGAATTTTATACATTTGTGAAGCATTTTGTGTTTTGTGTTTGGTCAAACATAAATCTAAAATTTTTACAATTTGGCATGTCAATTGCTCATCGAACAGGAAATGCGTTTTCGAAATTTTTCATTAGCTGACTTCTCAATAGAATATCTATATTGTGCACAACCACACCTACTCTGACAGTGGGTGTGCTTGTGTGTGTGCTTGTGTGTGTGTGTGTGTGTGTGTGATGGTATATTTTTGTGGCGGTCGTTATGATAATTGAATTAAATGAAGTTTTGGTTATTGGGTAAATGACAAATATCATAACGAAATAAATTGCAAAACAATTCAATGCTAGCCATAAAAATTGTTAACAAAAAGGCCGAGCAAAACAATTTGTTTAATTGAATATGAATTGCTCAAAGCATTCGATAGAAATTAAACAAATGCAGCGCATTAAATCAAAAATGCAAAACAAATCGGCAAATGTGTTCTCATTTACCAAATAGCCAAAACTTATCCATCATAATAAATCCACCAATAAAGTTTACTATTTTTTTAACAATCGTAATTTTTCTATTCCAACATTCAGTTTTCTTTGCCTACTGCAATTTATCTTCCAAACGAAACGAAAGATTTAATGCACAATTTTAGAGAACTTTTTTTTGTTTTCTATTAAAATTATTAATTAATTAATATTATATGACTTTATCGACATTGCTCATCGACATTGCATGGCCATTAAACAACTTTGGAAAAAAAAGTGCAATAATAATTTTGTCAATGTTTCTTAATTGGTTTAAAACGACTTCTTAATAAATGGTTTTGAAATGTGTGTTTGTCTAACTGGCAGAGCATTTTTATGGTGAAAATGTGTAAAACGAAAGAAAGGAAAAGCGGTTTTTGTTGTGTGAATGCATTGCAAGTGAAGCAAACACAAAAATTTCACTTACCCATTCGCCACGACCAATTAACACACACAAAATTGTTGCAACAATTTTGGCGTCAAACACTGCGTATGCGTGATGTCAATCGATGTTTAATGTTTGCCGTTAAATGCGATGGTTGTTTTTTATTGCTCACAATATTAGTTTGTTTATTGTTGTTGTTTGTTGTTGTTGTTTGTTGTTGTCCAGCATAGATCAACAATTCGCACGAAACAGCAATAAACCGCAAAGTTTGAAGCTGTTAGTTGCGATTTGTGATGACACAAATAAAGTCATTGCACATGCAATTATTATTTGCAGTGTGGCAAAATTGTTCATATTTCTCAAATATTACTCGTATTTCACATTCGATCCACTGATGCTCAAATTTGGCTCACTTCCCATTGATTTGCATGAGCGATGGGCATTTAAATAAGCTCATCATTTTTCTGGTGTTGTTGTTGTGGATGTTGTTGTTGTTGTTGTCGTTGTTGTTGTTGTTGTTTGGGAGCCAAAAATGGAAATCAAATTAAAATCAACAGCAACGTTCAAATTGCCATATAAATAAAAAATGAAGTAGTAAAAAATAAAGTGCGGGGGCAAAAAAGTGCTGGTTATCTCAAATTTCCAATTACTCTAAATGTACACATATTTCACTCAATTTTGTTGATTTTGTGGATTTTCTCATTAGCAGACCCTTATCACACCTTCACTGTCAATAAGTCATATAATAATATATTTTCACTCTTGACGAAATAAAATGCGACAGTTTTTTGTATGACAAGCTAAAAACAACAGCAACAACAGCAAATGAGCAGACATCTAATTCCGGCAATCCCAAATGCTGCAGAACATTTTCATTTTCTTCTGGATTCTTACACTTACACACACACAGATAGACAGTCTCACACACACACACACACACGAAGAGGCGCTGCCTGTGGTGGGGGGGCAGTGCGGGACTCGTCTGTTTGCCGCTGATGTTCTTCGTTGACAGAAGCTCGCAGGATGCGCATTATGAAATTTTTAATCAAATGAAATGACAATAAGATTTTCAATGAAACGAGATGTGCCAAGCAGATTCTCAGTATTCTGAAGCTGAATTGCCAGAATTGATGTCGAAACCAGTTACTGAAATTAAGCTAAAAAGTGAACTCACTAAACATGAAAATGGCAAAGATTTGCAAGCGGATTAAAAATATTTTGAAAATGAAAGCAGAGAGAAAAGCTCAATAAATAAAATCTAGGTGAATATCAGTTTATCCATATCAATTCGAATGAAGAAAATCTCAATACTTGTTATTTTTTCTACAAATAAAGCGAATTGCTTTATTCGATTTTTTTTTTTTTGAATTTGGTGTGGGCGGCGCTATAAATTTATATTATCGGGTTTTTAAGGTTTTTAATAAATTTGACGGATCTAACTTAAAAACTGCCATTTGACATATTCGTTCAGATCTTTGAGGGATAACAACAATGTACCAAATTTGGTGTCTGTAGCCTTAAAATTGTTGGATATTTGTGATTTTCTCGATTATCGATTTTATCGATTTCCTAGCCCCCTAGTTGACGAAGCTCCCAATTTTCATACTTTGTCTCACGGGGGCACAGATCAGTATATGTTTCAAGTCACTATCTAAAATGTTGTCGAAAAAAGTAGCTTTTATTAAGACGGACAGACGGACAGACAGCATGACGGACATTGCACAAAATTGCAATAATCGATTCCTAGAATTGAAGAGTTTAACAAAATATAGATTTTAATTAGAGTTTCGAATATAATTTGCCCATGGTGGGGTATACCTCTTTGATGTTCACAGTGTGTGTGTATACCACTAATGTAAATTTGCCAAGTCACTCACAGAAAAACTACCGGCGGTGAAAGTGAAAGAAAAATTAAGCCCAATGCAGTTTCAATATCGTGACAAGTGTCAAACTAGACAAATCCAAAAACGAGTACAAGTGTTAAAAGATCAATTACCCTGGGATAGGTTGAGAGGTTGGTGCAAGAAATGCCTCTTTATTTTTGGTATCTCTTTTGATAGAAATGATAGAAATTTCATAATCGATCTTTAAGGGGAATGTTTCGTTATAAAACTTAATTAAAATTATACAAAATATTTGAATTTCCTAGATTTAGGGCTGAATTATCAAAGGTGTTGCCATGGCACAAGATTACCATCAAAGTTGCATGGCTACTGTTTTAAAATTATTTCCTAGCCCCCCTAGTGTTGGCTAGGAGGAAACAGAATACAAGAATAATAATAACAAAAATGGAAGAACAAAAATCCAACTTTCATTTTCGCAGGAATTTTTTCAATTTGCTTATCTTTGCTAATCTTTGTTGAGGATGGGGAAAGTTGCTTTTATTACCGTTCGTCAACCCAGAAAAAACTAACAAGTTACAAAAAAAAAAGAAGTTTCTTGTTTTTCTTAAATTAATTTTTCAAAAATATCAAACCGACGAATTTATTGAAACCACACACTAAGTAATATGAGTTATTTGCACTTTTCGTCTTGAAACTTAAATAAAAATTTTAAAGTTTTTGCCAGATCACAGAAAAAATGCTACTAAATATTTTTGAATATTCGAAAATTTGTTGAACACTTTAATTTACTTTGTTCCGCAAAATTGTAGGCTGTGTTCGCTTTTTCTAACAATTGACAAAAATAGCCTAATAATTTTTTTAGTGTAAATTCACTGCTTTCTATAAAACAAATACAATAACAAGACCAAATATAAATTTAAAAAAAAAAACAACTTTCGCAAAATCAAAAAAACAAATCATAAATGAAATTATTCCTGCTTTAAATATGCTAATTGCAGCGGCTCTTTGAGCCAGACACACGCACAACCAAACAAATAAACAAGCAACAACAACAAACAAATTGAAGCCGTCACATGCAGCACGTGGCATGTGGAAAACGCGCGCGAAAAACACTTGGAAAAAACACTTGAAAAAAAATACATAAGTAAATAAGCAGAAAACATACGGGAAAAGCACGCGACGTTGATGCTTCACAGTGACTGCGACTGTTCACTGGTATTGGTATTGTTATCGTTCTACAGTGACTGCTACTGTTACTGTTACGGCTTATGCCTCTACTGCTATTCAGAGTTAATGCTGCTGCCAGACACTACGTTCACACGCTGAACGCTCGCTTGCGACTGAAGTCGCCGCCTCTGCCTGGTCCTGATAATGCCGCTGACGTTGGCGGCGACGTCGCTGCCAACAGCAGCAGCAGCAGCAGCAGAAGCAAAAGCCGAAGCCGATGGAAAATCGTTGCGCGTCGTGCAAGTTGACTGTGCAAACGACACACAGGTTTGACCACTTTTCTCCACTGCCTCTGTGTGGTGAAAACTAACGTCAAAATATGGACTTGCACTTGGCCACTTCACAATGCATTGGGACAGCTTACACTTCTAAGCAGTTGGACTAGTATATTTCCTCTAACTGCCACTCCTACTCCAACTCCAACTTCAACTCTTTCAATCATTATACATGTATTATAATAGCAATAAATTGTATTTTGATAATAGAGATGCAAATTTTGAAAGTATCTCATAGAATTTTAAAGTTTTGGCAAGCAACTAGAAAATTAATCACATAGTTTTTTCTATCTGTCTGCAACTACTGTATGCTTTTGAAATGATTATGGATTCATGGATTTTAGCTTTGCTCACTGAGTATTTATTTATTTTTTTTTTTTTATTACCAGGAATCTTTGCTACAGATAACAAATCATGGATTGCAAACTTGACTAAAACTCGAAAATGCTCTACTAAATATGTCAAACTGCTCAAACAAATTAGTAAAATATCCCTATTCGAATGCACACAAATGGAAATAGTAAACCCACCTGAAATCCACACAGAACAGTTATATGAGACGTGGGTATTATCAAACTACATTGCCGAATAAAATTAGGAGCAGATAAGAGCAAAAGACAGACAAGCGGCACAGCACCTGTTCCTCCTGCTCCTGCTTCTGCTCCTGCTTCTGCTCCTGCTTCTGCTCCTGCTCCAACAATAAAAGACAAAACTTACTTCGCCATTGACTACGATTCTGATTTCGATTTCAACCCAGAGCAACCTTCAGTCAGTGCTTGTGAAATCTGTCCTTGCATCCTCAGGCATTTACATGCCCTAACTTCAGGTATTGAGCAACTGTGGCTAAGTGAGTATATCTGTTAAGACTAAGGCTTTTTTTTTCGTTAAAAATTTATAATTGACTGTGAAATGACGTTAACAGCGAATTGTATTTTTTAATCAAGGTTAAATGAATGACTTTTATATAGTCAAAAGATATAGGGTATTCAAATATTTTTATGTGGCAGACACTAGAATTCTATTTGATTTTTTCCACATTCTTTTATTATATTTTTTGTTTTTTTTTTGTCTTTGACAAATGTAAACATTTGGCTTGTTTTTTTTTTTTTTTGCGGTTCGCCTCTTCTGCTGGTTCTGAGCTCCGATTAGCTTTACAGAGTCAGTGGCAAGGCGGTCTGTGCTCTATTCTCACATTCTTCTTCTCTTTAAACTATCGTTGTTTTTTTTTCTTTATTTTTTATTTTTTTATTCGTCTGCTTTTGGCGGACTTGGTTGTTTCCACTTTAGATTAGAGTTAATCAGCTCAGCGTGTCTCTTTGACTATTAAAAACGACGTGTCGCCAAAAAGTTTTTTGGGTCGTTATTGGTGGTATTCCACTGCTAAGACATACACGAACTCGACCTCCCACACACACACACACACACACACACATACATACATGCATAGAATGGCAGACATGAAAGTGTAGACTCGAAATGTGGACACATGTGATACGTGAGTGTTAATTATAGTCCAGTATTAGGGTTGACACATTGTCAGGGGAACGACACTAAGTATTATCAAGTTTTATTTTTGTCTGGGAAACAGCCAACAACAGCAAAGCAAAAAAAAGAGAAGCAAAAAGAAAAGGAAAAGAAATGGAAATGGAAAAGGAAAAGGAAAAGGAAAAGGAGAGAAACATAAGGCAAGTTAATGGCATTACTTAGCCAAAAAGTTAGCTGCTCGAGGAGTGGAGAGGCGTAATATGTGAGGTCAATTGACTTGTTTATACAAATAGATAGATATACAAACAATAATAATAATAATTACAAACAATTACTTGGTCAGACATTGATCAATTCTTTAAGGAATTACAAGTTGAATGAATGTCTTACAATCACAACGATATTCTTCGCCGACTAAACTTAACCAGTTTTGTAAGCCGTTTACCTATTTAAGGCCAACCTTGGTGCTGGTCTTTTGAGCACTAGACATCTGTCAAGATAATGTCAGCATCAGCATAGAAAGTGAGCCACATGGAGTGGCCAAGTGGCCACTTTTGCAGTTGAAGCAGTTGCTCCACAAAACGCACCTGAACATTTTCACCAAACAGCGGTTGACTTTCCATGATGCCGCCTTTTCCATACCAAAAACCAACAGCGATTGTCACAGTCACGCCTGCGTCTGTGGCTCAAATCGGAATCTCTAACTTAGACATTGGCAAATGAATGCAACCGGCGAACAGGATTTTCAAGTTGTTTGGGAAAGTAACAGTGAAGCGCGACTAACAACGTCAACAGCTGTTGCAACAACAACAACAACAATAACAACAACAACAACAACAACAACACTATTAGCAACAAAATACATACATTGATTAGCTTTTGGTATTAGTTTCAATTTATTTCACTTTGAGTGTGATGGATGGCAACAGCGACAGCTACAAACGTGGCTTGCCACACCACTAGTACCAGTAGTAGCAACAGCAACAGCAACAACAACAACAACAACAACAACAGCATAGTCATCAATTTACTGACTTTACTATATGTTCGTCTTTTGTTATTTGCAATGTTTTTTTTTTCTTTTTTCTTTTTACTTCCTCTGGCATTTTTATTGCACACTGTTAATGCCAAAACAATTGTTGCGCCAAATAAATTGCCGGTCATTGGACACCAAATTCAATTGAAGCGGAAAATCTTGAGCTGAATTGCCAAGCAATCACCATGGGCATTGTGTGTGTGTGTGTTTGAGTGTCTGTGTGTGTGTGTGTGTGTGTGTGTGTGTGTGTGTGGGCGTGACACTAAATTTAACAAGCTACAGAATTTAACCAATGAGTGCGGAGCTGTTAGATGTTCAGGTTCAACCAGACAATTGCAACTGATTTTCTTGGACATCATTTAATTGTTCGGGAAAAAAAAAAATACAAACCGGGCTGGTAGCATTTTTTTATAAATGACCCATCAAACGGCAATTGTTGCAACAGATTTCTCATTGACTTACTGCCACGCATAGTTACTCATCAGCAGATTAACTGTTTTTTTTTTTATATATATCTAGATCTCAACAAATCAAACACAACAATTCACCTGCATTTCAAAGCTAGAAATATATTTTATAACGTTAAAAATTTGTCTCTTTAAGTTTATTTGTATAAATATACGAAATCTGTCCAAAAATTATATATTTTCTTTTATAATTTCATTAAGCTCAAAATTATTAAATAATCGCTATTCTAATCAAGTTTTTACCTCTCCAAGTTTTGCATATCTTATTTAAACTCCATTTGCATATCGCTCTTCCTCATCACATTTCCAGTTTAACGTTTCACGAATTTTTATATATTTAGTCTTCGAAAATTAATCAAATGATTAAAGTAAAAAATTAGCAAAATCGTACTTAAAACAATTGAGATTGGCTATTCTAAAAAGAATAACAAATGTTCATCAAATGAAATTACAATAATAAGGCAATAATCTTAAATTTACACATTAAAAAATCCCGTTTGAGTCCGGCATTAATAAGACTAAAGTTGTGCCTTTTGTTTCACACACGAAATGCAAATTTTTAGTTTTTTTTTATTAATCTAATAATCGCACTTTAATTATTTATAGCTTTCGGTTATTAAACTTGGCAAAGGCTTCAAGCCAATCGAAGCTGAAGAGTTTTTCCTGTCAAGCCACGACCAGAAAATACATTGTAATATTTTAAAAAAATTTCCAAAGAAACAAATACAAATAAATAAAAAAAAAAATTGCACTTATTGGTGATTTTGTTAAGTATCTTCAAATGTCTGCGGTCGATTACGACTTGGATGCTTCAAATTGAATATAAACGATTTTATTTTTATTTACATATCAATAACTTGTATACATAATACCCTACATATGCCTGTAGCGAACAGGGTATGCAGTGCAGTGTTAGGGGTTCGTCACTGCATAAAATTGAATAAATAAGAGTCGGGCGAGGTATATTTATTAAATTTTCACAACATCCGCAGCTGTTGGTAACCATTTCCGTGTCCGCGCCAACAGCGAATGGCAAACACTCAAACCCACACACACACACACACACACACTCGCACACACTTGAATGACCAAGTCGACAACATATGGGTGTCCATTGTGGGGCTGCGTTGGGTAAGAGAGGGGGGGAGGGGTGGTTGTCGGTGGGCAGTACACTTTTCGATATTGTAAAACCAAAAATATGCAAACAATAAATTCCTGTGGAAAAGCGCCAGCGACAAAACAAAAACAAATAAAATCGTATATAAAAATGAAAAATAGGCGTGGCAAAATAAAATCAAATAAAATGCATTCATTTAATGAAAGGGAATACTGGGGAAGGGGATATGGTGTGGGAGGGAGGGAGGGAGGGGCGGGTGGTTGTGTATGCAGTAGTGGTCATCCCAAAAAGTGCAAACAGCAGCGAAAACCATATCAATAGTGTCGATGAAGATGTTTTGGGCAAGTGGCATGCTGACGAGCAACACGGAGTGGAAGTAAAAATGGCGAGCGGGGGAAGAAGGAGGGGTTGTTGTTGTAGTTGACCATGTTCGCAATATATGTAACTACAACAACAACAACAGCAACAACAACAACAAATATGGTTGTGTTAAAAATGTTATGCTGCTGCTGCTGCTGCTCATTGTTGTTGTTGTTGTAGTTGTTGTTGTTGTTGATGTGTTTGTTGTTGTTGTTGTTGTTATTACGGGCAACTGAATTATTGCCGGTTAAACAACTTTTGGTGCCCAACATAGTTCAATTAAGTGCCAAAGTTAAGACATGGGAATTGAACTAAAAAAAAAAAACTAAAAAAAATGCCCTTAATTAAATAGCATCAAAAAACTGGAGAAAAAAATGCAATTCGATTGTTGCAAGTATTCAGCATAGATAATAAATTGAGGCACAAACATATTTATAAATTAAAGAAAACTACACTTAAAGCAAAAAGTGCTGCTCAAAAATTAAATTTATTCGGCATTTTTTGATCAAGTCTTTTTGGTGAAACGAGAGAGTAAAATAAACTAAATTCAATAAATGCTTTCGAATTGAATAAAGAAGCTACAAAAAAAAAAAAAATAAATAAGCCACAAAATGACAAACTTGGCAATATATGAAACCTTAAAGTTTGGCAAAGAAATGGCAAACGCTAAACCGTTATTTGAACGCTAGACCGCTGGGCAACTTAGCAATGTGGCATGCTGATAGATGTGGCAAGATGAGATGACGGGGAAGGAGATGGGGAAGGGGAAGTGGAAGCGGAAACAAACGAACGAACGAACCGAAGCGAAGCGAACCAATGTCAACAGTGGAGAGCAAGATTTGGATGTAGCAAGTGGACACCAATTGCCAGCGGGAAGAGGTGAAGAGCAAGCAAGCAATTTTGTGGACAGTCGAAAGCAACGTTTGAGTGTCAAGTGTCATATGCCAAAGACCCGACCCTCCCCCCCCCACCCCTTTCTATTTAGTACCCCGGACAGAAAGTATGTCAAGCAAAAATAGAAATGACAGTTATGAATGATTGAGTGAATGAATATGAATGATTAAATGGATACCCTGCAGATGAATAAAAATGCTAGTTTGACATAAATATACATTTGTACATACATACATAAATACATAAATATATCTATTTTTGGAATATTGAATTGATATAAAACTTACTTATCTATGCTCCAAAAATAAATTTCATAGACTCAACGGTCTCGAAATTTAACTGGAAAATTGATTTTTTTTTTTTGATTTTTCAAATGTAAAGTACACCAAAAATGATTATGATGACGGCAAGCTGAAGGATGTTTTTTGGCATAAATCTTTAAAAAAAAAAATTGTTGTTTTACTGGATTAAAAAAAATGAAAAACAAACCAATTGCTGCGGCCTCTTTTTCTGGTTTTGGCCAAGTGCGACCCGCTTGACCCAAGGTTAATGCGAATGCTGTGGTGTCAACGTTGAGGGTGGAGGGTTTGGAGGTGGTGGGGAAGGAATGTCGTGATCCTAGCGAGGACCGCAGTCAACCGCATACTTATGGCCCCGCGGCAATTTAACGCTTGCGAATTTCGTTAAGGGATTTGGCCATGTCGGGGAATTGCGATTGAATGCCAAAATGCGCACAAATTGTACAAATGCCGCTGCATACTTGCGAAAAAGCACAATCGGAGGAGTATATGAAGAGTAGGGGATTTGGGTGATTTTTTTTTTTAATTTTTTTTTTTTTTTGAGGCCAGGCTGCTCGTCACGCTCTGCAGCGTCCGTTTTGCAGTGGAGCTCACAAAATTCACACGCTGCACTTTCCTTTCGCTATTATTTTCTTTACTTTTATTTTTTTATTTTTTTTTTGGTTTTGGTTTTTACTTCCGTTAAGTGCCTTATTCGCGTCTCAGTGCCGACTCTGGGCACGCCTCTTTTCCCTGGACGCCTTCAGCAAACCTTTTGGCCAAATGCAATTTGCTTTTCAGTGTGTTTTATTGCAAGGCACCACTAAGCGCCTCATCCCGCACGCAGCGGCTGCAGCAGCTGCCTTTTTGGTTTTGGCTAATTAAATTTTATGCTTGGTAATTTTAGAAAAAGGCTTTCCACGTTCTCTCTTTTATTATTATTATTATTTTTGGCTTGGCTTGGACTGCAGCGGGGTAGCGGATGCTCTCGTTGCTAGGGATTTTTGGACTTTTTTTTTGGGGCCGGCATGGGGCAAGTACGTCTCTCAGTGTGTTTGCATTGCCTTGGTGCAATTCGCAAAAATCGCACAAGCTGCGCATAAAAGAGGCGACCGGCAAATTGCAGGCAATAAATAAAACATCCACGAAAATCGCTGCATACTTTCGGGGTTTGGGGAGCAATGGAGTTGCTTCACTGCAAAAATGGCCGCATTTCTTTGCAGCGAAATGTACAAAGCAACAGCAACAACAACAACAACAACTGATTTAAGCACACTGAACTAAACCACACAAATTCACTGAACAATCGAAGCCAAAGTTGTTTCCCAAAAAAAAAAAATGCCCAATATTTTCGGACGATTCAAATTTCAAAACTAAGAGCCTGATCCGTAAATCAATGTGCAATCATAGCATAAGTTTAACAATATTATTTGTCTCAGTGTAGAGCAGCAGCTGCAGCAATTAAAGTGCATCAACTTTAATTGTTAAGTAAAAATAACGAAATGAAGAAATATGTCACACTTAAAATCAAATCAAAACAATATATTAGAGCCGTCAATGTGCAACATGCAACATTAGCCAGTGGCAGCTACTGATCCGTAAGTCCGGGCCAAAAAAATGAAAAGGTGGCAATGCCCCACGCATCATAACAATACATAATAAATTTCAGATGATGCGACAAGCCAACAATGAAATCGATTTTCGAGCTTCTTGCAACATAAAAAAAAGCAGTTTGTGAATTGCAAGGCAAAACAACAAGAGCAAAGTTTATCGACTACACAATACTCTGCAAAAGTGCTCAAATAAAATTTAATTTGTTAAAAACTTCGCTTTCTATTAATCTAAACATAGTTTCTCGGAATAACAGTAATTTTAATAAGGTATATTTTAAAATTTTACTAAATGATCATTCAAAAAATATTTTTTTATATTTAAGCAATTGCTTAATGATTTATTGTATACTTTTTTAGATTTGTCTAGTTTAGGCCGTGGCTATCAGTACACAAACTAAAGCTATCTGGGTCGTAATATTATTTGCATCATGAAATATTTTAATTAAATTTATTGTATATTTATTTGAAGTAAATAAATGTTGCTTATTTCTTGTGGTCTTCAGATCACAGCAGGGTATCAGAATATTTGTGTAAATGCCATCGGCGTTTTTCCATCGTCGGTTTGTCAGTGGCGTAAAGATTTTTCGATTATGAAGAAAAATGCACAGCTGTCAGACGGACATTTATCACCACTGGCGCAATGGGTGGCAGCAACAGACAACTGAGGCAGGCAACAGAGGCAGGCAACTCGGGCAACTCGGGCAACTCAGGCAACTCGGGCAACTCGGGCAACTGGTGCATCAAAAAACAACGGAAGCAACAAAGTTGTGACTACCAAGGAGTTGATGGCTTCATTGCAGCCTCCAGCATCCTTGAAACAACAACAACAACAACAACATAAAAAAAAATATATATATGGCGCCTGTCAGCCAGCAGGCAATTAAAATGAATTTTTGAAGTTGATTAAAATGTCGATCGCTTCATTTGATCAAATTATTTATATATGTGCAGCCTGCCGACGACAGCAACAAAAATTATGACGCAACAAATTAAATTTGCACTCGGCAAATAAAGCGAGGTGTATATGAATTTTTATATTAAAATTGTTTGCTATTCAATTTAATTGTCAATGCAAACCAAATAATCAGAAAATTCCCACTGTGCACAAATCGAGCGAGGGGTTAAAAATAACAGCAAAATATATATAGACAGCTACTCGATTTGGGAAGAGCGAGAGAGAGAGAGAGAGAGAGACAAAAATAGAATATAACTTTTTGGTAAGAGGCAGCAAACATTTAATAAAACTTGAGCTATGCCACGAAGAGGTGCTAAAAGTCAAGCACAAAAAATTGCCAAAAACAACAACAAAAACTAAGTGTTTGTGTGTGCGTGTGTGTGTTCTGTGTGTGCGTGTGTCTCAGACAGAAATCGGATATTAAAACGCAAAAACAAAGTAGCAAAAAAAAAAAAAGAAAAAAAAGAAATGAATTTCTGACAGCAGTTTCTATGATTTGTGTATAGAGCCACGCATAACTAAGCAACAAAAACCAATTTCAATTCCATTTAAGCTTTCGCATTAGTTAACATGTGTATGTATGTGTGTGTGTATGTGTGTGTGTGTAGGTGTGCGTGTGTGCAAATGTGCGTATTTGTGTCTGTTTTGGCGATAAGGCATCAGCTGTCGATCTTTTTACTACGGGTCCCTTATGAAATTCACCTTAAGTAATTAAAACTGCAAACTTGGCCAACTAATAACATGACAATTCCAATTGTGAAATGTGAAAAGCAGCTTAGACTGCTCCACACATCTCACCAAATCCCTCCCCCTCCTTACGTCTCACAGCAACGCAAAGTATTCAGCTCATGTGGCTCCCTAAAAATCTTCATTTTTCGACGAAAAGCTAAAAGCGCCTTATCAAATGAAAAAAAAATAAATAAAATGTTTAAATACAATGGCTGTAGATAAAATGCATATTTATGATTGATGAAAAATTTGAAAATAAATTACATTTTGCTTTTATCTCTTACTATTTAAGTTTGATCTGGCAACAAAAGCATTGATTTCCTTTTTCCTCTTTCCCTTTTCATCCCTAATCCTTGTACTTAAAGGATATTGAATAATTTATTTGGTTCCTATATACTTTAATGCTTTTGGCTTATTTTGCTATCAGCGTTAGTTAGTTCAAACAAAAATACACAGTGTAATAAATTCAGATTAAAGCCCAAAAAAATTTGCAGCAACACACAATAAAAATAAAAATCGATTTTCAATATTCAACGAGCAACAAAAAAAAAAAAAAATCATTTCAAATGCAAAAATATAGAATGTGTCTGAGTTTATGTTTGGTATGTTTGCTTTTACATCCCATAACAATTATGAAATAGCGAACAAAATTAAAAAAAAAAAAAAAAAATTCGAGACGAACAGGGACTTTTTCCCCATTGGGATAAATTTGCCTAGTCATCTGATTGACAAGGCGACCGCTTAAATTCTGGGGTCATTGAAACCGACTAAGCCATGATAACTGAAAATCTGACATATATATATATATATATATATATTTGGCCTATTGTCAAATGCATATTTAATATTCGCCAATACATGTGAAATGTAAAAGATATTTCGTGTATCTTGTGCATTGACAATAACACTGAATATTTTAACTGGAACGCGTCACAGGCCACAAAAGTTGAGCTGCTTTTTGGAATTTGAGTGTGTGCATTATGCAAAATGCATTTCGCATATATATGCCTGTCAAATAGGCTGGCAGGCCAAGAATCTGGGCCAGTGTCAGAACCTTCCGCAAACACAAGCACTTACCCGCAAACAAACACACACACACCCGCACACACACACTCCCGCACACTCAACGCTAATGGTTCACTTTAGCCTGGTGGGTAGACGATAGCCAGCTGTCAGTTTATTTAATTGAAATGCTCCTGAAAACCTATAAATTACAAACACATGCAGCGTGCATATGTGCACACACCAACACACACACCAACACACACACCAACACACACACACACCAGCACACACACACCAGCACACACACACCAGCACACACACACACACCAGCCATTGGCAGCTGAAATTTTATGCCAACCCGCAAAACAAACAAAAACAAAAACCAATATCAAACTTAAAGGCATGTTTTAGTTACTATGTTTTATACTTTGTAATCAGTTAATTCCACTTTTCAGCATATTAACTTAAATTCTATTCAATTCTTCAATTCTAGTCTTAAACAATTTCCAAGCCATAAATCCAAAAGATTAAAAAGAGTTGCGAAAGATAAAACTTTTTATAATGAAAAACTCGGCAAATTAAATGAAAATTAAAATTTTTACTTGAAGTTTTATAATGAATAATAAAAAAAAAAAAAAAATTGAATTGAAAAACAACTTGTTAAATTGCATGTTAAAAATGTTTTTAACATTTTTTAAGCATTTTTGCAGGGTATAAAAAAAGTCTGTTTTTTTTCAAAAGTTCAAAAGTGGGTCATGCTTTTTGGAAATCGGAACAGTTCAGTTATCCAGCCAGACGGACAATTGATCTTTGTAAATGACAAGTAGCAATTTGGTTTTTATTCAATTATTATTATTTTTAATAGCAGTTGCAGCCGTACCATTTGGAATTAATTAAACGGATCAAAATACTATAGCCAGCAAGAGGTAAATTTCAAATATTTTGGTATATAGAGTGGTACTAAATACGTTCGCTAAAACCTCAACATCCATTTGCTCTTTTAACTAATTTGTTGTACTAAAAATAAGTATGTACAGAATAATTTAAAAAAAAAAAAACAGTATAAATCGAAAATGCTTGCAACGGCTGACAGTAATAAAATCAAAATGTGAACACGTTTTAACCATAACTTGAGTATTTATAAATCGAAAACATATCCTGAAAATATGAATGAAATGGCGGACATTTTAGCTAAGCAAGGATATATATAATTTGTGTAGTCGAAGATGCTTTGCCAGAAAAACCATTATAGCCTTGTTAGAAAAAATAATCGATTTCTCAAAAGATGACTAACAATTTTTAGTTTCTCAATATGATCGTTTCACAGATCACAGTTACAACAAAAAATTCTAAATAAATATATAGTAAAGTGTTCTTTCTAAAAATATTTTTTTTTTTCAAAATTAGATGTTCATTAAATGCTTATTTCATGATGGAAAAGTAGCAACACAATTGAATCGGAGATGCTTCCATTAATAGGTCAGCAAATTGCAGTTATGAAACGCAATGTGCTGAATCATAAATTGCAACAAAAATAGCAACAACAACAACATCGACAATAGCAGGCAATGTCTAATTTTGGGAAAGGAATTTTTAACCGTTTTCAACGTTGAAGAACTCAGGAGGAAACTCTAATTGCAGAAATCGATAAGCGAAATTTATCGTTTATCTGGTGGTTAACAGGCAAGCTATTGCCAAAGCAGGTGTAATGGCTTCTTAAACACACACACACACACACACACACCTGCACACAATTGCACACATTTGCACACACACACACACACACAGACTAACGCACACACACTCAACAAATAGAGGCACAATTTGCATTCGGCATAGTTACAGTTATTTAATGCCCATGCACAAACACACACACGCACACACACACACACACACTTGAGTTCAAGTGGTTGTGCTTGGCCAAACATGAGAATCAGAGAAGGATGAGCAGGCGAACTGGCGATTCCTGGTCAGTGCCACACATACTGAACTCCAAACCACTTCCACAGCCATACACTAAATATGCACCCGTGAATGAGCTGCTCTGACGCGCAGCCGGAAAGGGGGGGAAAAGGTGTAAATGGGTGGCGTTGCCAACTGTTTGTACTCCCAAAAATAGTTGTCGTAAAGTGTAAAGTCAACATTTTGTGCTGCAATTAAGGCCAAATTGCAAAAGCAAATAAATTTGCCAAGTAAATCGCTTGAAAGTCACACAACTGCCAGCTGGGAAATGGTTCAGCAATCGAAAGCAGAGTCTCCTTCTCCTTCTCTCCATCTCTCTCTCTCTCTCTCTATCTCTAGTCAAAAATGTAGATACTGCTTCCAGTTTGTCAACCTTCCCATTATCATAAAAACGTCTTAGATAGGTATATGACCTATGTGAATCCTTGTGCTTAAATGGAGCCTGTTGCATTGCTTTACAAATTTTAAATTTTATATTTTCTTAATTTATTTCGTGCTTTGATTTTTTGCGGCATACCAATAAATAGTAATATCAAATTAAAACATTATATTTTTCTAGGCGCCAAATCAATATGTAAAAAGCATTGTTTTTGTTATCGATTTAAATTGTGAGAGATCAAAATTTGAAACGGATCTGCTGAGATTTAAGATATATTTTTGATATTGTCGTTATTTATTTTGATACCATAACTTAAGAATAATATAATATTTTTGTTAAGTAAGAGGGCGCTTATTTATTTGGCTTAATCAAGTTTAAGCCTTAAGTTTTACACACATAAGTAAGAAATTATCGAAAAATCAGTTAGGACTATATATTGAGTCAGCTATTATACATATTTATGGAGTTCACAATCACTTGACGTGACGAGCAAATTATAATATCCTTTTCAAGGTTAATGAACGCTTAGAAATTCAAACTATCAGCTTGGCCATGGCCAGCACACAAGAGCCTTTTGGCCGTGTTTATACAGACAGAGAGGGAAAGTGAACGACCGTTCGGTTGGACGAAGTTTGCTGAGGCAAAAGGGTGCCAGGATGCGATGGGTTAATGGTGTTAAGCCAAAACACAAGTTAGCCATGTCAGTTGACGTCATTTTGGGCTTTCGAACTCTTGGTTACCGCAAGTTTTGTCGTATCGTTGTTTTGATTGCGGTTGCCAACGTTCGCATTTGTGGATTGCCAACCAGACGACTTCGTTGGTCAATCCAATTGAGACTCTGTTTCGGAATCTGATTCTGAAACTGATTCTGATTCTGTTTCTGGTTCTTGTTCGGTTACAGCCTCAATTCAATTGTGAAATTGCATCTGGCAGTTATTTAATACCAATTGTGGTTGCCTTCGAATTGGTGGTGCTTTTTATTTATGTTTCTCTCGATTTTTGGTCACTTTAAAGATTTATGTTTGCTATGTTTGCTATGTTTGTTTGTGCGGAATATGTGCGGGATATCAATTCAAATTGTTTATGGCATCACATGGCGTATGCGCAATTTGTTATAATAAACATGTTGCTCGGCATTTTTTGAACGTTTCACAGCCTTTCCTTCCGTTCATCCTGTCAACTTGTCAAACAATTTATTACGCCTGACCGCCCCCCCCTCCCCCCCTGCCACCCACCAACCGCACCGAACCCAAGGCAACCCATCACATCACATCATGATTTATAGCTGGCCGCCTGGTTTAAGTTGTCGCCTCCGGTTGCCATTTCTTTTCTCAAAAAAAAAAATTTAATTTTCTCGCATTGTTTGCTGATGCCACATACAAATTTCTAAATGGGTTTTTCTTCTTTTCTCTTCACACAAAACATAATTGATGAGACGGAATTTAAAACTCATTCTCAATTTTGTGGCATGTGTTATATATATATATAAAGTAAACGTTGCTTGATTTATTTATCCTACTTGCTACATACTACGACAAAAAAAATGATCTACCAATGATAGATAGTCCAGGCTAATTATCCTATTACCATATTTATATACAAACGCAAATCGATGTGTATACATTTTTCCTATTAACTGTTTTTGTTTTTTCACATTCAGCAACAGCTGGTGAAATGAACCCAAATCATTGACCCCTGTATAATTGAGTTTGGAGTTCAAGTAAATTGATTGCTTAACCATCTAATTGAGAATCAGATCGACATTGGTCACGGCCCAGTTGACGCTCGGTTGAATGACCAGAGATTTCAAAAGCAGTACCCAGTTGACAGTTGGCTGAAGCTGAAGCTCACTGGCTAACTGGCAATGGTTAACCTTTTTGCACTCGCCCACTGTGGATATCTATCACAATCAAATTGCAAATTAAATCAGAGAAACGGAATTAAGCACTTGCGAGAAAGAAACGCAGAGAGTCAGTCAGTCCAAAGTAGCTGGAGTGACAAACGAAAAATTCGAAAAGCCAAGACACGGATAGGGCTAAGCTGAAACTGAACTGAAAAAAAGGGATTGGCAAATGAAAAAAAAAAAAAAAAAAAATCACCGACAATGGCGGCAGTGGCAGCAAAATCAGCTTTGGTTACGACCAAACGTGCGACCGCAACGTGAAAACTCTGGAAATAAGATGAGAATCACTTAAATGCGTTAGTTAAACAAGTCAAGTTATAAGTTCATTTTCCGGCAACCGCACACATCCGGCGAAGGAAGGTAAACGCAAATACCACAAACCTGCTCTGACACACACACACACACACACACACACACACACACATACAAATATCTCGACGAGCCACACTCCCCAAACCTCCTCCTCCACCACCATTCTCCATTTTTTCTGCCCCCCCCCCCCCCCATGCTTCACCGCACAGCAGCTGTCGCCAGCAGACTAGCGAAGCGTGTGATTCCATAAAATCGTGGCCAGCACGGAACTGGTAAGGATAAAGCTGAAGATAAAGGTAACGGCAATAGTATAGGTAAGGGACAAAATGAAGGGGACTGTGTGCGTCGAGGGAATCATTGTCGCTGCAAGCGAAAACGAGCAGAGCAGCATACAGAACATGGCACTAGCAGCAGCAGCAGCAGCTCCAGCTGGCCAGCAACCAACTTACCATGCAGCAATGTCAAAACTGTCCCCACAACAGCCCACGCCTTGCAAGCAGGACACAAAACACTGAACCAAGATGAAAGCGAGCAAAAGCAACTAAGCCCAATCCAGTCGGGAGTGATCCGACCAGAAGATACCCTGCATCTGCATAGACATAAACGAAGCAAACTCAACAAATTTGCATAAGCTCAAAAATTCTGAACATTTATTTGCATTCATAAAACAAAATTCTTTTATTTTAGTCTCATCCAATCAACAATAATATTCATAATCTCTTGCTCCGATCGGCAGGGTATATAGCAAAAAGGGAAAACAAAAAAAAAAAGATGTACAAAAAATGTAGGGGAAAGAAGTTAACGCTCCCAGATGCACGTTTTGTAGGGGTCTTCAGCATCGCCTGCACTGGAGTGCTCTGCCACTCAACTGGACTAACCTGACGACAGAGCGGCTGGGAGCTGAGCATTGGGAGCTGGGCAACTGGGCAACTGGGCAACTGGGAGCTCCGCTGGCTTCTGGCAACTGGCGATTTTGGAGCTGCTAGCAGAAAGATGAGAACTGTGAACTGTCAACTAGCTGCAACAGCTTTAGCATCCGCATTTAGCCAATGAAAATCGCTTACCAAAAAAAGAAAAAAAAAACTGGAATTTTGCAAAAAAAAAAAACGTACAGAAAATGCAATTCCCCAAAAAGCAACTGAAATTCTTTAAAGTCGACACTGCAAAGCGGGGCAAGCAAACGCTTAGTTCGAGTATTGAGCAGTTGCAGATGTTGCAACAACAGCTGCAGCTGCAACATACAGGGTGAAGCAACCTTATCTAATGCCGCATATTTGTGCCAAAGTGTTGTCAAAGTGCCAATGTAGAGTGTAAAGTGAAGGGAAGCGTTTAATTAGCGTAAGTAACTGGCATAGAAATGTCATTCATTCGTTGGGAGACAACAACACCAAGACTTAACCATCAATGCTCTCAATCCTTCCCAACAAACCCCAAAGTCGACATATTCCAACCAAGCCCGTATATGGGTGTGTGTCTCTTTGTGTGTGTGTGTGTGTCTGTGTGTGTGTGTAGGGGTGTGTGTCTATTGGGTAGCCAAACGTTTAGGTTACAACTCAAAGAAGGCATTTAACTATTTTATCGAGATATGAGATGCATCTGCCACATTTTCAATGCGACTTAGAGAAAACTAAAAATTTTCAATTTTCAAATGAAATGTTGCCGAGTCGTTTTGCTTCATATCATCCTTCAGATCAAAAGTTCACACTTTTTTTAATTACAAATTAAATGCTTATTAAATGTAATTCTCATATTTTATATATAATAAAAATATTTCAACGTGTTGTGGTTTGGCATGTTATATAATAGCAATAATTGAAATATTTCCTTATTCCAATATTATTAATTTTATTTATAAAATTCATATATATAAATTCTATATTCTTGAAGGCATCTGGCACTCAAGTTGATTTTAAACATTTTTAATAGATCAAACTTAAAAGTTACTGATTTAAATTAAATTTGTATTTCTGTAATTTTGTTTTTTTTGCTCAGACTGCATTTTAAGTTGAAGTATTCAAGTATCAAGAAGTTAAAGCTAAAGTTAACGTTAAATCGAAAACTGATGGTACATTTTTGAGAACGCATTTATATATATATATATATATTACGTATACGTAAACGTTATTTAAAACGTAATAAATGATTCTATGCTGTCGGACGTTGACTGTGTTTCTGACTGCGACTGAATGTGTGTGTGTGTGTGTGTGTGTATATGTGTGTGTGTGTGTGTGTGCGTGTGTGTGTGCGTGTGTGTGTGTGTGTGTGTATGTTTGTGTGTGTGTGTGTGTGTGTGTGCATGCATTCGCTTGAGCCATGTTGGCACCCTTCTGGCATGCATCCAATATATATATATATATATGCAGGCAGTGCACGCCATTTGCCATTAATATGGCGCACAGTTAGACATTTTGGCCATTGGTCTACTCCAGTTAAACCGTAACAAAAAACACCCCCAACACAGCCCTAAATGCAACTAGTAAAACTTTTACGAATCTCATTTCTTTCCATTCTGCCAACAACTGTGACCCGTCCATGTCGATTAAGAGATTTAACTGCCACAAACTGAACGACCAATTTTTGTGGGCCAAAACCATAGAGATGCCGATTTTAATACTGATACACAGTTCCATTCTGTTGCTCCGAGCACTGGATGCATTTAAAGTAAACTTTAATTTTGACTACTTAACTGCGATGCCAGCAAAATAACCAACTGGCTCAACTGGCTCAAATCAAAACAAAATCCACACTGACTGCCCACAGTCCTCAGATCTACCCCACCCCCACAGATGTATTGTCCACTATAATTTTATTTGTGTCTGTGTTAGTGTGTGTGTGTGTGTGTGTGTGTGTGTGTGTGTGTTGGCATGACACCATAGCGTCTACACTTTATAGTTTTTGAGTAAGCACACAACAATATGAGCGAACAAGTGCATAAATGAATGACTCGACACTCGACTGGTTGTCAAGGCAGACAGGCAAGCAGGGGAAGAAGGGAAGAGAGAGCAGTTCAGTGCCGCATTCCAGTTACGTACACACATTATATGTGTGTATGTGTGTGGCACGTGTCCTGTGACTCCCAAAGACAAAGAGCAATAAGATGACTTCAAGAGCTCATGCTCTGCATATCAAAGAGGATTATAAATATTTAATGCGGCTTGTAACATTTACTATTTACAGTATAGAAACCAGTTAGTGGCTAACTGAATAGTAGTAAGCCACTTAAGTCCTCGACCAATTCGCAATTATCTGAACGGTTAGTTGAAGCCATTATTTTATAGCGTTTTTCATATTTCAATTCAAAAATTAGTAAATTTCGCACAAAATAATTAAATAATAATAATAATTTAAAAAATTTTATTTCTGACGAATAAATTAATTTTTTAATATTGTCGTAATCTTCATAATCATCTTTGTAAAATACAATTTTATAAAATATGTCTAAGAGACGATTGTTTTTAAACAACCTTGATTAAATTTAACATTTTAAATTTTAAAACAAAATCATTAATGAATATTTTAGAGCATTGTTGCTTCGGATGTTCGCCACTTGGGCAATTTCTGGTCGTTTGGTTGTTGGTGTTTTTGTTACAACATCTTTAGTTGGCTTTGACAGTCATTTTTAGCCAACGCCTGATACCCATATGCTATATCATACTTATATTTAACTCCATATGCGATGTCCTTTACGAGTTCTACGTGCAACACGGGCGTCACCCAAGCAGGGGTTCAAAAACGTGGGTCATTTTGGCAAGTTTACAGTGGCTAAACTTGATGGGATTTGCAGGATGTTTAGTTTCTTGATGGCACATGGACTTAGAAAATTTACTTGCATTTCAGTTTTATTTAATAATTTGTAGCTTTTTTTTTTTTTTTTGGTTGTGTGGATAACTTGTGCTTAACTGGGATTTTTCACATCATGGATTTTGTAAAATGTGTAAGGTTTTTTTTTATTTAGTTTATGTTGTAGTTGAAAAAGACCCCTTGAGAAAACTGTGGCACTGTTCTGTAACCACTCAGCTGCACTAATATAATTTAATATGAAAACTCACTAACTGCATCTCATTTCATAAAAATAAAAATATTTATTATGCTTGACGTGATTTCAACTGACTGAGCTCGTCGTATGCCTGAGTGAGAGAGAGCGAGAGAGAGAGAGAGGGAGTGAGAGGGAGAGAGAGTAAGTGAGATGGAATGAGAGACAGTTGTACGCATACTTCAATTAGCACATCATTTACTTTGGCCTCATCAAAGTTCATCAAAGCGCTAATTGAAGCGCTTTTAGTTTAAGCCATAAAAGCCAGGACGAGCGTGCTTGGTTTTTAGTGCGGTAACTGAAGACAGTATATGGCATACCCAGATAGATGTGTATGTGCTTGTGCTTGTGTGTGTGTGTGTATGTGTGTGTCAAAGTGTTGAGGTCAACTCTTTGCACCTTTATGTAGTTATTTAAGGAAGTTGTGCTTGCCCCTTGCTGTATAGTGGCTTTTAACATTAACCACATATTCCCCAATGACAAGCCACACTATAGTTTTCGCTCTTCGTCCTTCTCTCTTGCTCTTGCTCTTTCTCATTCTCTCTCTCTCTCTCTTTCTCTCTATCTATCTTTTGTTCACGTTCAGTCAATTATTTTGTAGTTTTAAGGTTCTCTTTAGCTAATTAAAACCAAAACAAATGCAATTGTCACCGCTGGCAAAAATAGCAAAAGCTGTCAACGTTAAAACAATGCTGGTGTGGGTATTTATGTGTGTGTGTCTGTGTGTAGCTGTGTAGTTGTGTAGTTGTGTAGGAGGGTGTGTGTCATTGCTTAGCCATCGCAGCAACCGCAAACAAGCAGCAGGACAATGCAAATGAAGTGGGTTTTGGGTAAGAGGGGTGAGGAGGGGTGGCTGAAGAACGACATGAGCAAAAGGAGCATACAAAAAAGTCAAAACTTGGAACGAAAAATGCACATAGACAATGAATGTCACCAGAGAGCAACTACCACCCGTCTCCGCAGCTTTTTAGGCCACCCTCGCCATCACTCGCTGCTGCTTTGTTTGCAACCGTTTGCTTTGTTGTCTTATTTGCTTTGAAACATATTCCGGCTGCAAGCTTTTGTATTTATTTCATGTTTTCTCTTGAATATGTTGTTTTTGTTGTTGTTGATGTTGTTGTTGGTGTTTCATTCATATTACTGTGGAGCAAAGAGGCCCAAGAATCAACGGAGAATAGTTTGCTATAATTGCTGGGTGGATCGACAAATTACAGTCCGAATATTTAATTCATTTAAATACACCTATTTAAAAAATACATAGCACATATACAAAACTTATTACAAAATCGGTTGCAAAGAACAAATTTACAAAATGTCGCAAGTATAAATAGAAAATTGATTTATATAATAATTTGTTTTTTTTTTTTTTAAATTTATTGAAATACTTTTACTGAAAGCAATATAAAAATTAAACTCCTTTTAATTTAATACATTTTTTTTTTGTAATTTTTTGCTAATATATAATAAATGCTCATAATGGAATCGCCAAAAGGAAAGAATGTGAATACCTCTAATGTTGGACGTAGTTCAATCATGCATTACATATATATATAGCATTATTTATTTATTACTCGAACTGCCTTCAAACTAACTGAACTGCCCCAGTTACTTCAGAGAGCCGCAAGCCAAGGTGGGGCAGGCATTGAGGTGATATGTGAAGAAAAAAAAAAAAAAACAGTTGATGCTACCTTTTGTTGAACTACAAATATATATTGTTTGAATAGAAGTGTTGTCTGCTCGTCGCATGTCCATGCCAAACACGTGTCAAGCCATGATACAACTGCCACTTTCATCATCTGGGCGTGGGTGGGGGAGAGGCTATTGTGTGTGGGTGCATGGCAAACTAATGTCATAGTCACGCCGCATGACGCTGACAACAATAATGTTTATGTTCATGATGATGACGACGATGATGATCATGATGGCGGTTGTGGTGATGGTGTTGGTGGTTTCTGTGTGCATAGAGGATCAAAGCAGCACCTACACATTGAGCGACTGCCGAAATACGGCGCTTATGGAAGCAAGAACAGTTGCTATCCGCCATTGTTGGCAACTTGAAAGTGGATGCAACAGTCTCTGGTTTGCCATGCACTTCTTTGTCTACCGTTATGCAGACAGTTGTCTCATTCAGGCTCACTTTCTCCCTACCTCCCTCTCTGCCTATATCGCTCTTGCTACATTCCTGTTGCCACAAATGAGCAGCAAAACTGTGAATCGAATGGCAACCGCGTATTGCCCGCCATGTTGAAACATGCAACAAACAACAGCAGCGGACTGCAAAAGCCGAATGGCAAATGCCGTTGCCAGGATTGATGCATTGATACGCAAGGTATATACAAACAAAGGGCAGGTGGATGGGTGGTAAGCATTGGGATCAGCACATATGTGTGTGTGTGTGTGTGTGTATGTGGATTGCTATATGTGGGGCATAAAGACTTCAATTATGGCAATGAGAACGCTGCATTACCACCCAACTCGTTACTGTCGCAGCCCCGGCAAATGCAACAAATTTTCAATGTGCGCCAGCTGAATTCGTCTCATACTCTTTGCCCCTCTCTCTCTCCCTCTCTCTCTGTGTATCTATGTCTGTGTGTGTGTGTGTGCGAATTTTTATTTCCCTGCAAAGCTGACATCGCCTTTTGTGTATGACAAATGGCAAAAAGGCTCGCTGGGTCGGCAATCTGCTGCTCTGTCTCTGTCTCTGTCTCCGTCTCCCCCCTTCTCTGTCTCTCTCTCTCTCTCTCGCTCTCTAGGTCGGCAGTTGCATGTGCTGCAAATGTAATAAGTAATGCATGCATAATAAAATAAATGTGCCGTTCTATTTCTCCCTGTGTGTGTGTGTGTGTGTGTGTGGCATACTTTTAGGCGTTGCATAGCAAATTGTGAGCTTAGAATAGTTATAAATCACATGTTATGTGAATGTGTGTGTGTGCATGTGTGTGTGTGTGGGAAGTGTGCAAAAACGCACTTTTTTAATAAAATCGAAAAAAAAAAAAGGACGGAAATATATATATTTATATATATACATGTTTCCGAAATAACATGGCCGTCTCAAATTAACAATTTTATGTCAACAACTTATCAATCAGATTTTTAATTGTATCACTTGAAAACCTATCGGAAAAAAACCAAACAAATTTAAATCATTTGCCAGTACAAAAAAATATAACTATTTAGCCTGTTTCATCGAGTTAAATGTAAAAATCATGTTTAATTCCGTTTTTTTTTTGGTTTTTTAAATCGCACTTTTAGGCTTAAAGAATTAAATTGTTTTATTTCTCTATCAACGCATTTATGCATTTTCTGCTTTAGTGAAAGCTTAAAGAGTTGCA
This sequence comes from Drosophila melanosoma, assembly GCA_035042045.1. Taxonomy (NCBI): domain Eukaryota; kingdom Metazoa; phylum Arthropoda; class Insecta; order Diptera; family Drosophilidae; genus Drosophila; species Drosophila melanosoma. The sequence goes on from JAWNLY010000176.1 coordinate 2,793,402, forward strand.
AATTATGAAATTTTATAAATATTTCCTCATTCCTCCTCAATATGATTGGAGTGAAAAATTAGCAATAAATAAAAAAAAATATCTATATATATATATATATATATAAATAAATATATATACCACAACTCAAAACAAGGAATAACTGAAAATTTGGGTAATGCAATACAAATATGGCAGTTGCATGCCACAACTGACAGTTGAGGAGTGAGCAAAATAAACACCATTAATTGCTACATTGACTAACTGAAGAAAACTCACATTAACAAGTGTTTTCTGTATATATATATCATTTACACGATCCGTAAAATATTTGAGTATAAAAAAATACAGAACCCTTGATTTGTAGCCAGCAAACAGTGCTTTTAAAACAAACATTATTTATCAAAAAAATTTAAAAAAAATATATATATTTATATATATATATATATATTATATATAGATTATATATATATGTATATATGTACATTTCATTGCTGCACGAGCTCCTGGGTCTAATTAGCCTCTCCCTTTAAAGTGAGTTTTAGTTCTTGATCAAGTCCGATAATGTGCAGAATTACAATTACTAGAATTTAGTTATTCCCTAGCTTATTGCCAAGTAGTAGTCTTCAGCATGTGTTCTGGAATCTCAACATCTGCAAGTTTGAATTTTAACTTGATTCTTTTTTATGCTATGGCAGGCAAAGTGCTTCACGAACCCAATGAATGTTGAAGGAATGCCCTTTGACCCAGTAGTTTGCTACTCCATTCCTAGTCTACAGCTTAGTCTACACACTGCTATAGCATCTTTGAGACAACCTTGCAGGCTCTCAGTGATAGCCTTGATAGCTTCTTAGCTCTATGGAATAATGTCTTTATGCGTGTACCTGTTCTATCAAGATTATGTGAAGCACACCTTTCTAATTCGTATATTTCCACACTTTATATACATAATATGAATGCATTTATTTACCAGAAACCTCGGCATATGTGTAACTTGTGAGAAGCTGGGTGAAGCGTGGCGGGGAGGGAGGGAGGTGGGCAGCAAAGTGTGCTTCTAAAGCGGCACCAACTCTATCATGTTCTGAGCATAATTATGAAATAAATATAATTTCCATAGAGAGCCCATAATGATGCCAACGTTGACACAGAACCCGCTGCCGTGTGCGGGTGTGGGTGTGGGTGCGGGGAAGGGAGCGGGAGCGGGAGGTGGTGATGGAAGTAGAAGTGGAAGTGGAGTTGGAGGTGGTTTTAGACACCACAAAATTTTGTAATAATAAAGTTTCGCTACAGCAAATTGCAAAATGTGTGTCTCGCTTTAACACACTCACGCTTCTGCTGTGCCTCGGTGTATGTGTGTGTGTGTGTGTTTTTGTGTGTGTGTGTGTGTGTGTGTGTGTTTGAGTGCCTATGTGTAATGTGACGGCTACCATATAATTCATTATTAAAAAAGGCTTAATGACAAAACTTTTAACATTTTAAGTAAAACAATAATTAAAAATAAAATAAAGTAAAAAGTAAAATTGCTGAACTGGGGCACAGTTTAAGGCAGCTTATGGATTGGGGCCATACAATGCAGGCAGGTCAAATAAAGAGCATTTAACTTCACATTTTTTTACGTTTTACTACTGCAGTTAATTATTATGCTTCGTTTGATGCATGGACCCATACAATAAGCCACTTAGAACATTTACATTTTCGCTCTCATTTTATAGGTCAATTACCTTACAAATAACATTCCACAAAAAGAAATACGTGGTTATCAAGAAAAAACAAAAAAAGAAAAAAACTGCCTAAGAATAAATAAATTCATAGGGATTACATTTTAATACCTGCCAGCTGCAATTCATAAATTTAAACCTAAATCGCTTAAATAACCAACTTAAAGTAAAGCAAAGAAAGCAAAACTGTTCAGTTTGCTAAGAGCGTTGTAAAACTGAAAATTCGCTAGTAAATTGCTAAAAAATCTAATGGAAATGTTATGAAATTAATAGACATAGACAAACCACAATAGTATTATTCAGAATAAATGACATTTAAGTATTTTGGCAGTCACAATTTTAGGGATAATATTATTATGATTTTTAATTGCAACTTGGAAAAAGTCACACTGAATTTTCGAAAATCTTTATACCGAAGATAACAGTATCTTTTTTCTATACCCTGTACACTGGTAACTCCCGTTAGAGATCGATAAAAAAAATAACTCCGCTTTTCCAAACCTATACACCGGTTAGTATAAATCGATCAAACCATCTCACATAATTTAAAAACTATAGTTTTCAAATTTTAAAGGCATATGGTTTTTTTTCTGAGTGTAATTGCAGCTACAAAACCAATCCGCCACGCTTTTGACTGGAACGGAACCGGAAACTCTGCCTTGATGTCAGGCATTTCCGTTCTGCTGGGCCTGATTGGTGCTATGGCCACACGGCGAGGAAATCTGATGTCGCTTTCTGATCCGCAGTTGACATAAAAAAAAAGCCCGAGCCCAATTAATTATTAATTGTTTAAGTATTATTACTCATACCTAACCCGGCTGTCCGGTATCTTGGGATGCATAACCGAAAATATCCGTTTTCCACTCCAAACAGATTAATGTCTTTTCCATTACGACAAATCTGATAAGCTAACAATTCATTAATTATATATTAATCATATGTGCATATACAGTCTGCAGAGTAAAAAATAAATTAAATTGGTAACATTAACAGAAAATTAATTATTCATATATTTAAAAAAAAAAATTTATGTTAAGCTGCGAAATTCGATAAAATGCATTTCTTTTCAAATTAATGTAACTTATAAAAATTGTGATAAACATAAATTAGGATTGCTTACAGTCTACAGATTTGTTTATAATTTGGAAAATTCGATTTGGCAGCGATTTAACAAACTTTTTGAAGTTAGTTAGTGGAATTTTGAACCATTTTTTAATCACCTGTTTCAAACTGTCAATTTCCTGCATAAACTTGACGACACAGATTTGCCCACATGTTTTCTATGGGATTCAGATGGGATAATTCCATTGTCCACTCTAAAACCAAAAACCCTTATCCCGAAACTGCTCCCGTCAGGCAAATAAGATGCAAAATTTAATGTGGCATTTGGTGCACCTTCGTAAAAATCCACTTCATTTGTTTTGATACTAGTCATCCTAAGCCAAATATAAATTCGAATGCCGATTTATGCCTTTTTAGCATTGATAGTTGTAGTTTTTTTTTTGTTTTTCTTAATTTTAATACATTATTATTGCCGATCGCATTAATTTCCCTGTTGTTTATTCCAGTTTTCTTGTAAGAAGCTTCTCAAAATTTATCATACCATCTAAAAGCTGGAAATAATTAATGAGTTGAAATTTAAATACTAAAAGCTTTCAACCATTTTGCAAAAAAACAACAAGTTTTGTCACTACATTAGTTCTGTTGCCTTTGATATATTTGTTTAGTTAAAGCTTTTTGCTGCTAACAATGTCAAAAGGCAGTCGCAAATTAACTTTGCCGTTTGCCAAACTACAAAACTCACACAAGTACCCAACACTTAGAATCTAACTAATTACCAAAAATTTGCCCCAGCCAGGAGGACAAAGAACCCCGTCAACAATGTGGGAGGAGCTAAATGTATCGGACGTATCGGGGCGTATCGGGGCGTATCGTTGCAGCCACACTTAAGTAACCAGCAGCAACTTTTGACTATCAAAGAGTTGAAAAAGAGAATTGAGAACAAGAAACAGTACTGAAAATTCAATACCCTAGCAAATAATATTGAAATTCCTCCTAGCATTCGATACAAGGAAAAAAAAGCAAAGCACATTTCACATTTGATTTAATCACTTTTGTACCTAAAATAAACAATCTTAAGAAAATATTTTTGATGTAGATATTTCTTTTTCTCTCTGTTAATTTATGTATTTTGATTCATTAAATTGCTTAGCTGTTTTTATTAGCCGAGTGTGTTTAATTACTTCATGTTAGAGTATATAAAGAGAGAGAGAGCACAAAAAAAAATAACAATAGTAAAAAGAATAAGAAGAAGAAGAATAAGCGACAACAATAAATGGCGATAAATTGAGAGCTAGCTGCAACGGAGGCGTCTTTTGGTAGAAGCAAAGTGCAACCGTTTTGCCATTTGGGGTAGACGCAGGACATGGCCAAGTTTTGTGCCAAGTCACTAGCGAAAGTTGCCACAATATAAACACCACATAAACACACACACTCACATATATACGCCTGCAATTGTAAAATGTTTTTTTTTTTTTTAATTTGACCAAAAATACTTTTGCAATAGTCACGGTGTCAACAAAAAACCAAAAACTTGGCAGTATCAGGCAGTGCAAGGCCAGAGGAGACATGACAATGTGGAAAAAATTGAAAACTTCAACTTGGCTGGTTGGGTGGGTGGGTGTTAAGTGGTGGGCGTGCCACAAATACAAGCAAAAGTTAAGAACAACAGTTTCGAGGCAGTTGGCCATGTAGCAACTTTGGCTATAACAATAAAAAATTGCACGTTACGCTTCGAAGCGAACAGCACACGACACATGAACTGCCAGGTGGTTGTGATAGCAGGTTGTGTGTGGGGTGGGAGGAGGGGGTTTGCGGGGCACTACTTAATGTAAGCTAGAAACTGTATAGGTGGACATGACATATCACAAAATATATAATTCCTTGCAAAAACAACATATTTTGTTTATGAATTGAGAGCAGCAAAAAGCGAAACTATTCGTTTGTGTAAGGCAAAAAAAAAAACTTAAGAATTTTGTCAAATTTCAATTGTTTTTTTCTTTTATTATACTAATATCCGATTTTTTTATTGTTTATATAAATATTATAATATTTTAAGATTTTGCCATACACACACTTTTCTCATAGTTACTAAATTCTAAATAATTAAATTTAAAAAAAAAACTGAACTATCGATTTTAAAAGCGGAATTTTCTTGTTGGCCGCTTTTTATTTCCATAATGCAGCTAAGATGCGTGTAGCCAAAAAGTTAAGACAAACACAAATAAAGCCGGCGGGTTAACGGTATTCATGCATGCAAGATACGGTTTTAATTACTGCGAATAAACGCTTTTTGCATTTCATAATTCAACATTGCATAATTGAAATGATTGCGCTATATATATATATATATATATATATATATATTTAAAATTTCCTGGTTGTAGTGCAATGGGGCTGAACGGCGTGAGTAAAACATGTAAAAGCAAAATAATTTCCTCACTTGAAGGAAAACGTCGATTTACACTTTTAAAAACTTTTAAGATTAAAATGTTGCTTATAAAATTTGAAAATCTTACCAAGCTTTTTAAATATTCATCAATATAAAAAAAATTACGATTCAAAAGTCGTCACAAATAAAAAATCAATACATTCAATTTATTTTTAATTAAGTCCAAACAGAATCCAAATGCAATAAATTATTGATAGCTAAGCATTTTTAATTATATTATTTTTTCGGTTGAATCTTTTGCTTACCACATTTAAATTGAAGCACTTTATTATATTGGTTTAACTGACCATAAGTTAAATCCACACAATAAACGAACGATTTAAATTTTGAAAAATATATCTAACAAATTGCACAGACTTGCCGAATAAATTGTTAAATAAATAAATCTCAAAGTTATCTAGGCGTGTCCAAATTCGATTTAGAGCTGCAATGAACGTGGCGACGATTGAAATAAAATCCAATGGAAACGAAAGCATAAAGCAATTAAAATTCTCGGCTCAAATTGAGATAGCCACAAATAAAATATTGCAAATTCCAGGTAGGCCGAAGACTCAATGCTCTTTCGAACAAATCGATTTATATTAGGATGCAGTAATAAGAAATATTGACTACACTATATAAAATTAATAATTATACATTGATCAATGGGAAACTGTTAAAATTAGACATTAAATTAAATAATTTATGGTTTAAATTTTATGCTTTATCTTTATTACCTTAAAAAAGGGTATGCAATCTTTCTGTTTATATATTTATGTTATACATCTGAAGCTGAATATTTTAATTGCTGTCGTTTACCATTTTTGAACACCGAATTTTGGTTCGCCTAAATTGTCCTTGATTTTATTTTTTTCGCCCACAATTTTCGCTAACATTTTCATTTAAGCGCTCGTCAAACAAACATCGAAGATTTATCTGTCATGTTTTTAAGAATTAAATAAACTGCCCGCATCAAAAAAACAACAATATAGAAAATTGATCGATGTGACACTTGCTAAGCCCGCAAAACCAACAGCGCAACAAACATCAAACCAGAGCAAATAATTACACATTTGAAGAATACTTACCTTAATTAAATTTATGCTTGTCTCTGGATAAAAAAAATGGCATATGGATTTAAAAGTAAAGCTTAAAACATGTGTATTTAAAGCGTTTATATTCTGTATCTGTATGAGGATAATGGTAATGGGCAATTGCTACATTTAATTTATTTAATATTATAAATTATTTATATACCTCTCTTCTTTAAGTCAACATCTCGTTGACTGCAATTCTGAAAATGAAAATCAATGTTAATTAAAGGCAGCTGATTGGATAGTAAAAATTTGACTTAATAGACACACAGAGGTATCTGATCAAAATCGGCTGCATGTATGTTTAAGGTACAACTAAAATAACGGGATGTTTATGGTACTGATGGAAAGGCTGTAAGGACATGATGTGCACGGCAACAGAGCTGCTTGTCAACTGACAAAGACCACGAGCCGAAACAGAAAACTCAACTCAGCAATGTGTGGTGAATTGGCCACAGTAGAAGTGTTTGTCGTGAAAGGGGGGATTGCGTAGGGGAAGGATTTAGTTCACGCTGGAAGCAACCGGCGGCTGCTGCGGGCTGGTGTCTGGTCAACACAATGTTGTTGTTGCAGCCCGTTTGCCAGTGATTGTTTGTCTATTTATATGCTCATTATGTTTTCGCGCTTGTTTTACCAGCCAAAGCAGCGGCAACAGCAACCGCAAGGGGAGCCCTTTAAATAATGTGCGGCCATATATTTTGCCAAGATACGATGTGCGGCCAAAAGCTTTGGATGGCAACTTCCTTGGTTGGCGCCCAAAACCAAACAAAAAAAAAATTCAAATTAAAACAAAAAATGGAAGCTTCGCAAATTGCCAAGAACCCTTTTGGCAAAAGGTCAAATCATTTTTTTATACCCTCCACTCACGAAGAGCTTACAAGGCGAGGCTTACTTAAATCTGTAAAGCGTCTGATCTTTGTTTGATCAATAGTATCTTGAATTGTAAAGTTCTACTAATTTGTATACAGAGAATAATTAATAATATTTTTAAAATACAAAATCTGTAATCTTATTTAATGATTTGTTCTTCAATCGAAAATCGTAATCTAAAAATTTAATCGCCATTTGAATGTCTTTCTTCTTAATGAGATCATTTTGGTTGCAATATTTATAATTACTGTGGCCTAGGGTATATCATAGTTCAGAAACCCTGGTTACGCTTACAACCTAACCGCATGTCAATCATGTTTTTTTCTTGTGTTGGGAGACATTAATTAGTCAAGGACTAATTAGACAGTTAGGTATCCAAAGCAACGGCAAATTTAAGAAAAATAACAACAAAAAAAAAGCATTTAAAGATGTGATTTTAATTTATAAGCCAGGACTACAAAGGAAGAAGCGATATAAATAATTGCATCTAAATTTCAGTTGCAACGTTGCAACAACATCACTTTAATTCAAGTAGCGACATTTTTGCGGTTTCATTTCAAAAACAATTTGTATATATATTTCACCAACACTCATGCATCTAACATATACAAAATATATAACTATGTTTTTTGTACAGTATTTCGCTTTTGTGTGCTTCATCTTGTTGCTGGCTTTTGTTAGCATTGGAGTTATTTTCATTTTATTTACAGGAACTTCAGTTTGTGATGGCACATATGATGTGATATAATGGAAGGTGTGCGGTTGTGACCAAAGAGGGAAGGGCGTGTGTTGCAAAGGTTTCGGGGCAATGAGACAGAAGTGAAACTGACAAAATGTTGCCGTTTGCAAAGGATCAACTTTTTCTGTGAATATGGCGGAAAGTCAGCATTTTTGCATGTTTGTTTCGGTGTGTGTGTGCGTGTACGTGTGTGTGTGTGTGTGTGACTGACGTAGCACTGGGCGTGAATGAGCTGTTGTGGGCAGGACTACAGTGCTGCAGTGCCATGTTTTAAACGTGGCCAGCGGCTCTGTGTTTGTATGTGTGTGTGTGAGAGAGAGTGTGTGTGCAAATAAACAAACACGTATCGCAAACATACGCGCACACTTACACACACACACACACACACACACACACACACACACACACACACACACACGCACACACACGCACATAGTTGACAGCGCGAAAGTTGCAGTCAAAACTCCCTTGGGTCGTGTTTATCTTAAGCTTACACTGAATATTCCCTTAAACTTTGGTTCAACCATGTGCATACACTGGGCCAAATGTTGAATATTATTTATATTTATTTATATTTATATCGAGATCTAGCAGCTATGTCTACAGGGATGGAGGTTTTGTTCCTTGTCATGTCCTAAAATATGAAGACTTACAATTAATTAATTTTCAATTGGTAATAATTGTATCAAAATTCTCAAAGCACAAAATTCAGAATTCACCCTCAATAGATATATAATTTATAGTTAGTAAGCTATTCTCTCAGTGTGAGCGCGCTTTAATAAATAGCATACTCTATAATGGGGCATCAAAATCATTGCACAGACTGAAAACTCACTTTCACATGGTGCATATGTTTGAGTATGCAAAGTTTGAGTTTGCGAGCGCATACAAAATTCGACTTGATTTGATATATCAATTGTTTTTGTCGTTTCCCATATTTTTTTTTTATTGTTTTGCCTTGTCGCAGTTTATCCGCACAGTTTGGCCCCAAATCATTTTTATTGCCATTGCACCAGCGCACAGTTTTCATTTTCATGCAATTTGTCTCGGAGTCTGGTTTTTGGGCACAGTTTCCGCACAGCGCTCAATGGCGGCACTCCGCGACAAACGATGATAATAATAATACTATGACATGGCCAGTGCATAACTATAGCTTTTATTTGGTCCCATCAGTATTAGCCACTGGCTTTGTCATTTGCATAGATTTCACATGTACCCACCAAAGCGGTCGCATTTAAAAATTCTTAATGAAAGTTAAAAGACTGAATGAGTAAATAGTTGTGGTATTTCCATAAGGATATTTGATAAAACATCTATTATTTCGGCAGCTATTTCATGAAGTGATCTGGATATCATGGTAAAAAAACAATAATATGTATAGAAAAAAACATAAATGAGATAAACATGGCTATATTGACTCAACTAGTGTTGATCAAGAATCTATATAAGCTATGAGATGGGAAAAGTCTCCTTCAATGCGTAACAAAGTTCACCGCAAAAAAATCGAACCTTATATTTGTAAAAAAAATTTAACCACCCGTTCTATCTTCATCGACAAGTAGATCATAAAAAATTTGAAAATTATTTTCTTTCAACAACTATTTTTCCATCAATTAACAGACTGAAACAAGTTAAACATTTTTAAAAAATGTTCATGTAGTCGTGATCGTCACACAGCGGTTTTTCTGGTGTTGCCGCCATTTGCTTAGCACAGCTGTCTTTAGTTAGTGTAGCGTTGCCATATATTTGAGAGACGTACGCAAAGTAAAAAATAATTCAATTGACATTTACTAAGCATATTATTAATTAAGTGTTCTTTAATTTTGCTTTATTATTAGATAATAATTGCACCACTTTATTTGACCGCCGATATATTTTATGTTTGGCGCCAAAAAATAAATTTCCCGCACAGCAGTAAGCAGTCTGGCAGCTCTATGTCTTCCCGCCTTTTTGGGAGAAACTATTGGGTCTTACAATAAATTAATACGTTGTAGTGGTACCGACATATATTTCAAAGAACAACAATACGACTAAACTCAACGAGAAAACGAAACGCCTTTAGCAACAATTAAAGTTGGTGTGCAAATCAAATTCAATGTGCACCCTGCGCTAAGAAAAAGTGAAAATTTTACTTGACAACGTTACGTCTTTGTTGTTGTTGCTATTGCTGCTGCAGTCGCGAGGTAAACCCGCGGCCGCGCGCGCCGCTGCTGCTGCCGTCAGCAGCAACGTTCAATTGTAGACAAAATTGTGTGCAAATTTTGCATCTGCGTTTGAATTTGCAATTACAAGATACGAATACGTCGAATCGCCATCAACAATGAGCAGCGATGCGCAAGAGCAGGAGCTCGGCGCCGAGGTGGTAACTAGCGCCGGCGTTTTCATTGACGATGGCATTGGGGCGATGCGGAGCAAATTCGAAAATCTGTGCCGTGATCTAAACATGGATCGCCAAACCGAGATCGACGCATTTCGAATGCTCAACGAAGTGCTGCAGCATTATTCTTTAGAGGTGCGTACATAACGTGCACACATACAGCATGCGTGTGTGTGTGTGTGTATTTCAAATTGCACATTTGATATTAACACTGATTTTGCTTTGCATTTGGAGGGGGACATCGCGCATTGGTTCTGTTGTGCCCTGTACGCAGCCTGCCGTCAATCGGCAACGCCCACGGTAGATGGCCAAGATACTGTCGTTGTGGGCAATTGTGTGCCATTAAACAATTTGCTGCGGAGCTGTCAGATGAGGTGCGTAAATTTTAGTTGTTGAAATTGTTGTCATTTGTCACTTTCCCCGCCTCGCCTTTCTCTTTCATTGTTTAGCATCTATGAGTTTACGCCAAGGATAAAACTGTGGTGCAACATGACCAATCTGCCGCAAGAGTTTATCCAAAAAATGGAGCAACTGGAACGCAAGTTTTTCATCACACTCACGCTCTACAAGAGTTTCAGAAAGACATTCGACCAAGTGTTTTTCTCTCCTCCCAACGAGAAGAAGCACTCAAAATACAGGTGTGTGTATGTCCCATTCGATAAAATCGCAATCCGACTTTGGAAAAAAGCTACCAATAAATTCCATTTTGTAGCACTAAATGCTCCTTTCTCAAACTGGACGATATCTGCTGGCGCCTGTTTCTATGTTGCAAGAATCAGAAGCCGACAACAACACTTGATCTGGTCACATCGTACAATCTTATGATGTGCTGCATTGATCTCATCTACGCCAATGTGCTGGCCGAGAAACTCACTGATCTCATCAACCCGAACTTTAAAGGCTTGCCACCAAATTGGAACTCGCCACTCTTTGACGAGAAGCAAGCCCGTAATCACTGTATACTCAAGTACTTTTGCGAGATGTTAGAAGAGGCTAAAACTATGAAGGCGACCGTCTTCAGTAACATTATGGGCAGCTTTTTTCAGGCAAATGTAAGGATCAACCACAGCAACTGTTGGCGACAATGCTAATGAATGCTACTAACAATTGTAACTGTTCATTACAGACCATTTTTGGTAACGAAGAAACGCTGCTCGGCCTGGTGGCCAATACCAATTTTGAACGCAATCTGAGATCTCTAAACGTCAGCTACGAACAGTATGTGCTGAGCATGGGTGAGTTCGACGAGCGCATATTGGGTGCCTATCAGCTGGATGCTGGCGAGCACAACAAACTTAACGAGCAAGCGTTGCGTCCTCCAGTAACGCCTTTGACACGCAAACAGGACTTGCCTCCCCAGTCCGTGATGTCGGAACAAAAGTTCGAGCCAGTGGCCCATGCCACCCACAATGTAAAGAAGCTGAGCGCTACCGTTAGTCGCATTACGGAGCCCACCGAATTCGTCAAGTAGGTTACTTAACATGACCTAATAATATTTTTGTGATTTGTTTTAATGAATAATGAAATGCACCATGCATCCATCCATGCATCACTCATTACAGACAGGCTGGCGAAGAGCATATTGCGAAGATATTAAATATTAAAAATCAAATGGGAGACAAGTTTCTCGCAAAGTATCCAATGCGCAGTGAGGCTGAAAACCGATTCCGTTTGGCCAAATCGCTTTATTTCTACCTGATGGATCACATACTCCGTGCCGAGATTAAAAACAAGCCGCAAATTATGCGCAGGATCTCATTGGACATCTTTAATGTGACACTGATGACCTGTTGCATGGAGCTGGTCCTCTATGCTTACAACACGGAGCTCAAGTTCCCCTGGATTCTGGAGTGTTTCAGTATTAATGCGTTCGAATTTTTTAAGATCATTGAAATCGTTGTACGCCATGGAAAGGACTGTCTGACGCGCAGCCTGGTTAAGCATCTGAATTCTATTGAGGAGACATGCCTGGAGCGACTGGTCTGGCAGCGCATCTCGCCAGCTTGGGATATTATAAGCAGTGCGGCCAATCCTTTGCCCCCCTACTTGGAAGTATGCGAAGCTAGAACCGCCGGGCCACTGCAGATATTTCTGCGAAAAATATATCAGCTCGGCTGGGATCGTATCTTGACACTGTGCAATGAGTTAAATCTTGGTGAGAAGAAAGCCGAAAAGATTTGGACCATATTCGAGTATTCAATAACAAACAAGATTCAACTAATGCAAGATCGCCATCTCGACCAAATCATTATGTGTGCAATATATATATACATAAGAGTAAGTACGACAACTGACAACCCACTGCAAACAGTTGCAACATATTAATGAGCACCTCGACTATATTGCAACACATGCTCGTTTGCCTCTGCTCATTTCTGTGGCAAAGTGTTTATTTAATCATATCGTTATTGCAATGCAGGTTACAAAAATGCTGGAACCCAAATTTAGTAAGATTATGCACGCCTATCGCACTCAGCCGCAGGCGGTCAATAGTGTCTATCGAGAGGTGCTCATAAGCGTCAAAGAGAATGGTGAACCCGAGTATAAAGATATTATACACTTTTACAACTATACTTATGTCCCAGAAATGACAAAGTTCTGCACCAACTGTCTCAATGCTAATACGGACGTGAGTAGTCAATTGTCGTTAGGTGGATAGCCACATCCTTATACATAATTAAACTTATATTACAGAATGTAAATCTTCTGCTGTCGCCACATCCCGTCGAGCGCACAATGATGCCCAAGCAGCTAATACCTAACCACTCTTTCTCTGTAACTATAATGTCCAAGAATGAGAAACAACAGTCTCCAGATCAGATGGAATACATCATCAGTTGCAGTCCCGCCAAGGTAACCAATTGAGTTTAACTAAACACAAATTTCAAATTATATATATTAATATTGGCACAATTCACAGAAACTAGATGATATGAACAAGAAGGTGCTTGGCAACGGCAAGCGTATGTTGTCCTTCGGGGAAGAGCCCGGGCTAAATACCATTGATACAATGAAGCGTCTAAGATTCGATCAGCCGCCGCATCTGAGAAAACTTCAAGCCGTAGTGGATGATCGCAAGAGCGAACGAAATTAGATAATAATCAACACAGCAAGCTAGGGCAGGGCTATAGAATTTCGGTTGGGAAGGGGGTAGGGAGAATGTGTGTTTTTTTATAATAGTATGTGGCTATCGACATGGAAGCACATATGTATTATAAAATGCATATTGAAGGTATGGCAACAGTCACCAAGTGGTAAATGCAATGTTTTTTTTAATTGACAGCGGCGAACGCTTTTTACTGTTTAATTCTCTTCTGTTTTTTTTTAAACTATTAGTCTGCCATTTTAATTTAAAAGTGGTTTTCTTTTATTTTTAATTTTTACTGCAAGTCATTTATACATATAACTATACAAATATAGAAATATAGAATTAAGTATACATTTAAATTTACATATGTTTATCCATTGTTTAAATGTATAGCATAAGACAGATTTTATAGGCACTTTAGCTAAAACTTAATAAAACTATTTCAACAACCATTTGGTGTTGACATTTAACTTTAACGAAAAAACAATAACTAGTATAGATTAAGCAATTATTTTAGGCACTATGAGAACAAAAAGTCAACAACAACAATTAGCACAAGTAAGAATGCTGTAGTCGAGTGAGTTCGACTACGATATACCCTGAACCTAGCTGTTATATATATTCTAATTTTATTGAAATCTTACAATTTAAAAGTTTTGCACCCGAATGTGAGCAGACTTATTTATTGATAGCAATTTATTTCTTATAACTATTTCTTTATTGCCTGCTAAAACACGTGCAACTGCTTACAAAATATACATAAATACATACATACATACATCCATACATACATAAATACTAATATACATATAAGCACAGGTAACGAGGTTTTAGCAGAACGCTTCCGTCGACTATCATGCCATCTCTTTTCCACACATGCGTTGGGAACTTGGGTGTTCCTTTTCCGATCTTAATGAGATTTAAGTAGTTGATTTATAATATGCATATGCAATTCTGTATTAACAAAATTGTGTCATTTATTGGTATTGGAGATCAAATTGTTATGAAGAGTTATAGAAAAAAGTAAATCAATCTTGATCTGCGCCGAAAATACGCGAATTTATATTTCAAAAGTCTCTAACTTTTATTGTTTCTGAGATCCGCTTGTTCATAGAGCCGGACACGGCTATATCGACTCGGCTGTTGACAGATCCTGATCAATAATGTATATATACTATATGGGGCCGGATATGCTTCATTCTGCCTGTTACATAAATTTTCACAAACCCATTCTATCTTTTTACCCATTCTTAATGGGTTTAGGGTATAACAAGTAGCTTATAATGTTTTAATGATCCCGCTGTATAGTACACATATGGCATATATATACTTATATGCATTAAATAAAAAGTTCCATAAAAATATTTGATTGTATATTTGTATCAGAATTCTCAAAGTACAAAATTCAGAATTCACCCTCAATAGATATATAATTTATAGTTAATAAGTTATTTTCTCAGTGTGAGCGCGCTTTAATAAATAGCATACACTATAATGGGATATCAAAATCATTGCACAGACTGATAACTCACTTTCACATGGTGCATATGTTTGAGTATGCAAAGTTTGAGTTTGCGAGCGTATACAAAATTCGACTTGATTTGATATATCAAATTGTTTTTGTCGTTTTCCATATATTTTTTTTTTTTTGTTGTTTGCCCTGTCACAGTTTTTTCGCACAGTTTGGCCCCAAAGCATTTTTATTGCCATTGCACCAGCGCACAGTTTTCATTTTCATGCAATTTGTCTCGGAGTCTGGTTTTGGGCACAGTTTCCGCACAGCGCTCAATGGCGGCACTCCGCGACAAACGATGATAATAATAATACTATGACATGGCCAGTGCATAACTATAGCTTTTATTTGGTCCCATCAGTATTAGCCACTGGCTTTGTCATTTGCTTAGATTTCACAGGTACTCAGCAAAGCGATCGCATTTAAAAATTCTTAATAAGAGTTAAGAGACTGAATGAGTAAATAGTTGTGGTATTTCCATAAGGATATTTCGATAAAACATCTATTATATCGGCAGCTATTTCATGAAGTGATCTGGATATCATGGTAAAAAAAACAATAATATGTATAGAAAAAAACATAAATGAGATAAACATGGCTATATTGACTCAACTAGTGTTGATCAAGAATCTATATAAGCTATGAGATGGGAAAAGTCTCCTTCAATGCGTATCAAAGTTCACCGCAAAAAAATCGAACCTTATATTTGTAGATCATAAAAAATTTGAAAATTATTTTCTTTCAACAACAATTTTTCCATCAATTAACAGACTGAAACAAGTTAAACATTTATAAAAAATGTTCTTGCATGCTGCATGACGTCATTCTGTATGTTGATTCGCCTATTGTAGTCGTGGTCGTCACACAGCTGTTTTTCTGGTGTTGCCGCCATTAGCTTAGCCCAGCTGTCTTTAGTTAGTGTAGCGTTGCCATATATTTGAGAGACGTACGCAAAGTAAAAATGATTTAATTGACATTAACTAAGCTATTATTAATTAAGCATTCTTTAATTTTGTTTTTATTATTATCTATTGCACCACTTTATTTGAACGCCAATATATTTTATGTTTGGCGCCAAAAAATAAATTTCCCGCACAGCAGTAAACAGTCTGGCAGCTCTATGTCTTCCCGCCTTTTTTGGAGAAACTATTGGGTCTTACAATAAATTAATACGTCGTATTGGTGCCGACATATTTTTCAAAGAACAACAATACGACTAAACTCAACGCATTTAGCAATAATTAAAGTTGGTGTGCAAATCAAAAAGCATCAAGTTCAATGCGCACCCTGCGCTGAGAAAAAGTGAAATTTTTACTCATCAACGTTATGTCTTTATTGTTGTTGCTATTGCTACTGCAGTCGCGCGCTGATTTATCGAGGTAAACCCGCTGCCGCGCACGCCTCTGCCGTCGGCAGCAACGATCAATTGTAGACAAAATTTTGTGAAAATTTTGCATCTGCGTTTGCAGTTGCAATTACAAGATACGAATACGTCAAATCTCCGTCAACAATGAGCAGTGATGTGCAAGAGCAGGAGCTCGGCGCCGAGGTGGTAACTAGCGCCGGCGTTTTCATTGACGATGGCATTGAGGCGATGCGGAGTAAATTCGAAAATCTGTGCCGTGATCTAAACATGGATCGCCAGACCGAGATCGACGCATTTCGAATGCTCAACGAAGTGCTGCAGAATTATTCATTGGAGGTGCGTATATAACGTGCACATTTTAAATTGCACATTTGATATTAACACTGATTTTGCTTTGCATTTGAAGGGGGACATCGCGCATTGGTTCTGTTGTGCCCTGTACGCAGCCTGCCGTCAATCGGGAACGCCCACGGTAGATGGCCAAGATACTGTCGTTGTGGGCAATTGTGTGCCATTAAACAATTTGCTGCGGAGCTGTCAGATGAGGTGCGTAATTTACTGATTTGAATTCCCATTTTAGTTGTTGAAGTTGTTGTCATTTGTCACTTTCCCCGCCTCGCCTTTCTCTTTCATTGTTTAGCATCTATGAGTTTACGCCAAGGATAAAACTGTGGTGCGACATGACCAATCTGCCGCAAGAGTTTATCCAAAAAATGGAGCAACTGGAACGCAAGTTTTTCATCACACTCACGCTCTACAAGAGTTTCAGAAAGACATTCGACCAAGTGTTTTTCTCTCCTCCCAACGAGAAGAAGCACTCAAAATACAGGTGTGTGTTTGTCCCATTCGATAAAATCGCAATCCGCCTTTGGAAAAATGCTACCAATCAATTCCATTTTGTAGCACTAAATGCTCCTTTCTCAAGCTGGACGATATCTGCTGGCGCCTGTTTCTATGTTGCAAGAATCAGAAGCCGACGACAACGCTTGATCTGGTCACATCGTACAATCTTATGATGTGCTGCATTGATCTCATCTACGCCAATGTGCTGGCTGAGAAACTCACTGATCTCATCAACCCTAACTTTGAAGGCTTGCCACCAAATTGGAACTCGCCACTCTTTGACGAGAAGCAAGCCCGTAATCATTGTATACTCAAGTACTTTTGCGAGATGTTAGAAGAGGCTAAAACTATGAAGGCGACCGTCTTCAGTAACATTATGGGCAGCTTTTTTCAGGCAAATGTAAGGATCAACCACAGCAACTGTTGGCGACAATGCTAATGAATGCTACTAACAATTGTAACTGTTCATTACAGACCATTTTTGGTAACGAGGAAACGCTGCTCGGCCTGGTGGCCAATACCAATTTTGAACGCAATCTGAGATCTCTAAACGTCAGCTACGAACAGTATGTGCTGAGCGTGGGTGAGTTTGACGAGCGCATATTGGGGGCCTATCAGCTGGATGCTGGCGAGCACAACAAACTTAACGAGCAAGCGTTGCGTCCTCCAGTAACGCCTTTGACACGCAAACAGGACTTGCCTCCCCAGTCCGTGATGTCGGAACAAAAGTTCGAGCCAGTGGCCCATGCCACCCACAATGTAAAGAAGCTGAGCGCTACCGTTAGTCGCATTACGGAGCCCACCGAATTCGTCAAGTAGGTTACTTAACATGACCTAATAACATTTTTGTGATTTGTTTTAATGAATGATGAAATGCACCATGCATCCATCAATCCATCACTCATTACAGACAGGCTGGCGAAGAGCATATTGCGAAGATATTAAATATTCAAAATCAAATGGGAGACAAGTTTCTCGCAAAGTATCCAATGCGCAGTGAGGCTGAAAACCGATTCCGTTTGGCCAAATCGCTTTATTTCTACCTGATGGATCACATACTCCGTGCCGAGATTAAAAACAAGCCGCAAATTATGCGCAGGATCTCATTGGACATCTTTAATATGACACTGATGACCTGTTGCACGGACCTGGTCCTCTATGCTTACAACACGGAGCTCAAGTTCCCCTGGATTCTGGAGTGTTTCAGTATTAATGCGTTCGAATTTTTTAAGATCATTGAAATCGTTGTACGCCATGGAAAGGACTGTCTGACGCGCAGCCTAGTTAAGCATCTGAATTCTATTGAGGAGACATGCCTGGAGCGACTGGTCTGGCAGCGCATCTCGCCAGCTTGGGATATTATAAGCAGTGCGGCCAATCCTTTGCCCCCCTACTTGGAAGTATGCGAAGCAAGAACCGCCGGGCCACTGCAGATATTTCTGCGTAAGATATATCAGCTCGGCTGGGCTCGTATCTTGACACTATGCAATGAGCTAAATCTTGGTGAGAAGAAAGCCGAAAAGATTTGGACCATATTCGAGTATTCAATAACAAACAAGATTCAACTAATACAAGATCGCCATCTCGACCAAATCATTATGTGTGCAATATATATATACATAAGAGTAAGTACGACAACTGACAACCCACTGCAAACAGTTGCAACATATTAATGAGCACCTCGACTATATTGCAACACATGCTCGTTTGCCTCTGCTCATTTCTGTGGCAAAGTGTTTATTTAATCATATCGTTATTGCAATGCAGGTTACAAAAATGCTGGAACCCAAATTTAGTAAGATTATGCACGCCTATCGCACTCAGCCGCAGGCGGTCAATAGTGTCTATCGAGAGGTGCTCATAAGCGTCAAAGAGAATGGTGAACCCGAGTATAAAGATATTATACACTTTTACAACTATACTTATGTCCCAGAAATGACAAAGTTCTGCACCAACTGTCTCAATGCTAATACGGACGTGAGTAGTCAATTGTCGTTAGGTGGATAGCCACATCCTTATACATAATTAAACTTATATTACAGAATGTAAATCTTCTGCTGTCGCCACATCCCGTCGAGCGCACAATGATGCCCAAGCAGCTAATACCTAACCACTCTTTCTCTGTAACTATAATGTCCAAGAATGAGAAACAACAGTCTCCAGATCAGATGGAATACATCATCAGTTGCAGTCCCGCCAAGGTAACCAATTGAGTTTAACTAAACACAAATTTCAAATTATATATATTAATATTGGCACAATTCACAGAAACTGGATGATATGAACAAGAAGGTGCTTGGCAACGGCAAGCGTATGTTGTCCTTCGGGGAAGAGCCCGGGCTAAATACCATTGATACAATGAAGCGTCTAAGATTCGATCAGCCGCCGCATCTGAGAAAACTTCAAGCCGTAGTGGATGATCGCAAGAGCGAACGAAATTAGATAATAATCAACACAGCAAGCTAGGACAGGGCTATAGAATTTCGGTTGGGAAGGGGGTAGGGAGAATGTGTGTTTTTTTATAATAGTACGTGGCTATCGACATGGAAGCACATATGTATTATAAAATGCATATTGAAGGTATGGCAACAGTCACCAAGTGGTAAATGCAATGTTTTTTTTAATTGACAGCGGCGAACGCTTTTTACTGTTTAATTCTCTTCTGTTTTTTTTTTTTAAACTATTAGTCTGCCATTTTAATTTAAAAGTGGTTTTCTTTTATTTTTAATTTTTACTGCAAGTCATTTATACATATAACTATACAAATATAGAAATATAGAATTAAATATACATTTAAATTTACATATGTTTATCCATTGCTTAAATGTATAGCATAAGACAGATTTTATAGGCACTTTAGCTAAAACTTAATAAAACTATTTCAACAACCATTTGGTGTTGACATTTAACTTTAACGAAAAAACAATAACTAGTATAGATTAAGCAATTATTTTAGGCACTATGAGAACAAAAAGTCAACAACAACAATTAGCACAAGTAAGAATGCTGTAGTCGAGTGAGTTCGACTACGATATACCCTGAACCTAGCTGTTATATATATTCTAATTTTATTGAAATCTTACAATTTAAAAGTTTTGCACCCGAATGTGAGCAGACTTATTTATTGATAGCAATTTATTTCTTATAACTATTTCTTTATTGCCTGCTAAAAACACGTGCAACTGCTTACAAAATATACATAAATACATACATACATACATCCATACATACATAAATACTAATATACATACAAACATACATATAAGCACAGGTAACGAGGTTTTAGCAGAACGCTTTCGTCGACTATCATGTCATCTCTTTTCCACACATGCGTTGGGAACTTGGGTGTTCCTTTTCCGATCTTGATGAAATTTAAGTAGTGGCATTTATTGGTATTGGAGATCAAATTGTTATGAAGAGTTATAGAAATAAGTAAATCAATCTTGATCTACGCCGAAAATACGCGAATTTATATTTCAAAAGTCTCTAACTTTTATTGTTTCTGAGATCCGCTTGTTCATAGAGCCGGACACGGCTATATCGACTCGGCTGTTGACAGATCCTGATCAATAATGTATATATACTTTATGGGGCCGGATATGCTTCATTCTGCCTGTTACATAAATGTACACAAACCCATTCTATCTTTTTACCCATTCTTAATGGGTTTAGGGTATAACAAGTAGCTTATAATATTTTAATGATCCCGCTCTATAGTACACATATTATATATGCCATACTTATATGCATTAAATAAAAAGTTCCATAAAAAAATATTTGAGCAGTTTTCTTAAATTCTTCACATTTGTATGAAGTGAACAAAATTTTTAAGACAAGAATAATACTAAGATAATTCATTTTTAGAAAAATAACTATAATTATATAACTCTATCAAACTGCATTCAAGGATTATATGTGCATATATACATATATACTATATCTTTGAAACTAATGGGGCGTGGCCAGCACATATTTTTACCGAAACTGAAAGTCATATACTGTAAAAATAAATATATATTTTCGATTTTATGTAGGTTGTAGCTTTAAAATTGCTTGTTTTAATATGTTGTTTTTCGATTTGCGATTATATTGATTTCCCAGCCTACCTAGTGGATCTGCATTTAAAGAAAATAAGACCAAAATATTTTTGCAAATAATACAATTGTGTAATTTTTAAAACTCAAAATTGATGTTTGCACGTTAAATGATTTGTAAGAAACATATTGATATGATAGGATCAACTCTCCAGACGCAATGCACCGGCGAGGAATGTGAGTGCACTCCGCTGCTCAGCGGTGAGGGAAGCGGCATCCAGGCGTTGCTGCAATAAGGAGCCGCATGTAAGCAGCGGTGCCGCCTGCTCGGGCACAATGCGATAGGCAACCCGACGCCAGGTGCCACTGACGCCGTCCAAATGCGATTCCAGTGCGTCACGGCAGGCCATTAAATCATCCGGCCGCGCACGTCCCAGCATATGGGACATGGCCAAACAGAGCTGTTGCTGTAATCCATCCCGATGATTATATTCCTCAAAGGTGTCCAGCGCATTGGAGCGCTCGATCGCCTCCAGTAGCGAACGCCACATGGTGGCATAGTGCACACCAAAATCAGCCCGATGCTCGATCTGCAGCAGAACGCTGGTCGCATTGATTCGCACCTTGAAGTTGGCATGCTGCACAATTAATTGACTGAGCGCCACAAAGAGTGTGCTCGCCAAGCTGGAGCTGGTCGCGAAGATCGCACGATTGCGCACCAAATTGCCAATGGCATAGCAGGCGTTCCACTTGACCTTAGCACTTCCCGCCGAGCGCACACAATCCAGCAACTTGGCCATCGCCCGCTGCATTAGTGCATGCTCATCGGACGGCAGCAGGCGCAGCAAATTGCCCAGAGCACGTACCGCATTGGCGCGCACCTTGTCATGGTCACCGCAGGCTAGCACCGCAGCTTCGATTAGCCGCCCGAGCAGTGCCAGCGAAATCCGTTCCTTTTCCAATTCCTGCATCTCCTGTCGCTGCTCCTGATCTGGCTGACCGGCAGCTGGTTGAGTGGTTGGCGCGACAAGCGCATCACTAATATTGCCCAGCGCCCAAGCAGCCTTAATTCGCACAGCCAGCTGATTGTCGGCGGTTAATCGCAACGCCAGCTCAGCCGCATGCTCCACAAACACCAAATCGGCTCGAAGAGTAGGATGCAGCACATACACGGCCAGTGCCCGGACAGCCGCCGCACGCACCAAATGATCGGCGGCATCGTCACTGCTGCTGCCCAATAGGAAGGCAAGCAAACCATTGCGCTGTGTCTGCGGTAAACGCTCGAAACTATTGCCGCCCATGTTGGACAGAGCATCGCACAGGGAACACCTTAACGGCGCTGTCACATTGGCTGCATCCATATAGGCACCATAGATGGCCGGCAGCATGCGCAGCCAAAAGTTTAAATAATGTTGCTGCAACTCGGGCTGTGGCTGGGACTGTGACTGGGGCTCGGTTGTCTGCTCCATTGCATGTCGAGCCATCTGAAAGCCAATGGCGTCCAGGCAGCGTGCTCCATAGAGACGCACATCCAAGGAGCCATCCGCCAAGGCGCTGCACAGCACATCGGCTAGACGAACTAAATGATCACGTAGCATACAGAAATGCGTCGTCATGGCGAGGATCACCTGCAGGCACTCGACACGAAGCGGGCTTGTACTTGCCGGACAATCCATATAACGGAGTACCAGACGCAGCAGCCAAGAGTTGCGCGGAATGCGAACGCGCGCCACAATCTGAATGGCTGAATGAGATAGCTTCATCTGTTCCCCTGGAGTTGCAGCAGCCAAAACGTCCTTTTCTTTTTCATCCACCGCTGCTTCCACCTCCTCCTCCTCCTGCTCTTGTTCGTCATCGGAGTCACAGATTTGTTCAAACTGTTGCTCTAGCTCCAGCTGGTGCAGGTTAGAGCGCATGGCGGTGGTCATGTTAGGCGTACGACGTTCACTTAGCGGCAGACCCACTGCACATGCCATTTCCTGGGTGAGACGCGGCGTTGCCACCAACATTTCCATGACGAGCAACGCGGACACCTTAACGCTGGTGTCCACGTGTCGCGTCAACGTTTTCACATGCGGCACAAACTCATAAACGATGCCCATTTGCAGGTGCTCGAATGGCGTTGCCTGCACCAGCACAGCCAGGCATTTGAGGCACTGCGTCAGCACCGGTGGCACGTACTCACGCTCCAGTATAACCGTCAGTTGACGATACGCAGCGAGTACACTGCTGGCCAGGCTCAGCGCAAACGGCGTATAGTTGCTGGGCGCCGAAGTGCTGCTCGCTTGGCTCAAATACGGCTTGGAGCCGTATAGCAGCTGTGCAGCCATCTGCAGGGCAAGGGCACGACACCTCAAACTGCCATCACTGGCGCCGATGTGCAGCAAGCAATTATTGACGTCGCCTCCATCGCTGGGAAAGAGCGCATGCCAGTAGCCGTAGAGAATGCGTCGGGGCAGCTGTTTGGTGACAGCGCCAAGCAGTTGGAGTGCTGCGACACGGACTTTAACTCGACACTGGCGCTGCTGCCGTGATTGGCCGGCTGCTAGCTGTTGTCCCCCTGCGCCATCAGAAGTGGGCGTGCAGCC
The DNA here is from genome assembly GCA_035042045.1 of Drosophila melanosoma. NCBI lineage: Eukaryota > Metazoa > Arthropoda > Insecta > Diptera > Drosophilidae > Drosophila > Drosophila melanosoma. Next base: position 2,817,101 of record JAWNLY010000176.1, read on the forward strand.
GCCCTCGGATTCACCGCCGCTCGGAGTTCGACAGCCATAGTCGTTGTTGCCAAGCAGCAACAGCTCCATCCGATCCCCAAGGCTATGCACAGTTGTTGTTGCTGCTGCCTCGCTACTCTCCTGCTGTACGTTGCCATTGTTGCGCTGTTTGGTCAATGAGCGCATCTTGCGCGACTTGACGCGGCGACCGGCCGCAGCTGTGTTTTGGTTGACAGCACCTGCCAAATTCTCCACATCGTGGCCATAAGATGCCGCTTGCTGCGCAGGATGGACGCGATGTGGCAACTGCGGCGACGTCTCTACCCCCTCAGCGGAGCATCGTACATTGGCCAGTGCTAGGCCAAGCAGTTCTGGCGCATGTTGTTGTGCATAATCCGCATGCAGGGATGTTATTTTCTGCAGCAACTGCAGCGAGTGTGCGACCAGCAGTGTTAACTGCTCCTCCTCTGCAGGACATGATATGACTGTCCGTATTACAAAACGTCCCTCGTAATGTGCTTGCAACAGTGAATTGGCCAACTGGCCACTCACATGCAATTCCGGCTCCTGCAACTCCGCATTCGCGCAGCACATTGCACTGAACAGCTTGTCCTGGCAGAGTACGAGTAGCAGAGCCGCCTCCACACTGCTTGGTAACGGAATAGCTACCAATCGTTGAAAGAGTTCGCATGCTGCGCTCACCTCTGGTGTGTCCAGCAGTGAGATAAGACATTTTAGAACATCTGCCCTGCATCGTTGTTCCGCATGTTGCAATACCCACTGAAGCAATGGTTGCGTATCGCCCAGCAGATGCTTCCGGTTCTGGAGCAGCTCGTTTAGCCACAGCAGCCATTGGCTCAGGTTAGGTGAGCCATCTTCACCATGGGAACTATATAAATGCGCCTCGTCTGTCAGCAGATGTGCCAGCTGCGTCGCTTTGCGTGCGCCATATGGCCCAGCAGGCGTCTGGTTCTCGATGTTGTGCAGAAATTCCAGCTGGCGTTGGAGGTGTTTCTGTACCTCTGTGGAAGAGCTGCATGCTCGAATGTTTATTGTTTGTAAAAGCTCCTCATAGCATTTCCTCTCCTTGTCCATTAAATAAAAACTGTTCGCTTACTTTTCAGACTCATTAATGCATGCCGATAGTTCGATATTTTAATATTCATGTCACACTATTTTTATAATATTTTGTAGCACTTAATAAAGATACTCTGTTCAAAAGACAAACTATATTGCTTATATATTAAATTAAAAATAAATTTTTATATAGTCCATATTGTCCATACGGGTCTGATCCTGTTCCATTGTCGATAGTAGAAATATCGGGGATTGCAAGCCACTTTACAGCACTGTATTTTAATGTTTCTTTTGATAACTTGCCGCAATTTTCAAATTATATTCAAAGAAACTATCATATTCCATTCAAGTATCTGACAGCATCATAATTTGCAACAATTATTTATTTATATTGCAACAAAATATATGGTATAAATTAATATATATTTAGATAGGTTTTAGAATCTAAATAACCTGTATAAAAGGTTCATATTTATTGTATAGATTTACAGATATACATTTAGTAAATGTAAAAATAATATATATGCTAATTTATAAATGTATAATTATCATTTCATACTCCTTATGTTGTATAAATTCTGCTCAGCACAAATTCATTGTATAATTTATATCGAAATTCGCGAAGCGTCCGTAAAACAATTGCATATACAAATTACGTGCTCCTATCACGAACCCATTCAATTCGTGATTAGCACAATCATCATTCATCATCACGAATGAGTGGAGCATTCGGCATGCATAAGTAATCCCTGAGCAATTGCACACTTAGTAATATAGCACACTTAACCACAGACCAACAACTTGAATTAGACATTGGTTCACGATTATCTTATGATCTACAACGAATAATATAATTATATATATTTAAATATGTTCGTACATATTAAATGAAGTATGTATGTATATATTATGTTTTTTAGGCGGGCTTCTAGTGTTTTCAACAGTGTTGAATTCAATCATCATAATTTACAATAAGATTTTGTACAATTTCTTAGTCTTAAAAAAAAACAGTTTCAAATGTGAGCTTGTTATATGTAAGTATAACGTGTCATAGTAATATCGTCACTTCATAAAATAATTTTTTGTTGCTACAGAATGTGTATACGTAGGTGGTTTGGTCTACCTAAAAAAAAGACCGCCATAGACACCACAATATTTTCATAATTCTTAATGATTTGAGAATAATTGTTTACCACTTAATTCTTTGGCAAGCCCGCAGATATTGATCACAAGAAATGTTTTGTTTATCTATGTTAACAATTCGTTATCTTTTCTATTGAATTTTCTAATATCCTAATTTACTACAACTATAATTATGGTATATAAATCCGTTTCATAAACTCAACTAACGCATACAAATCATTCAATAATAAACATTAAAAAAAAAAACATTTGGCTAATCTTGGAGCAGTAAGTTATATGGGTGGTACGTAGGAGGGAATGCTTTCCGGCTGACTCGAGATATAACAAAGTAAATCATTTCCAATTGGAGTGGAGTTTATGTGGGTCATAAGATTGGGTTGGAGTTTCTATTAAGTACATTAGACTATCTACTTTTCTAGTCATGCGCTTCACAAAGACTAAGTCGTTATTCAGCTACTGGTTCGTTAGACTATTGGCGTCATTCGGATACAGGTTCACCAAAATTGCATAATAATGACAACCGGCAGCGAGCACCACAAAAAGATGCCAAATGGCGTGCGCCATGGGTATAAGGCCATCTGACTTAAAAAATAGAATGCCCAGTATGTAGAAGGCTCCACCGAATTTTAGCTGCAACATGCCATTAAAATGATGGCCCGTTAACATAACAACAAGCGCTGGACCCAGTCCCATTACAATATAAAAGAATGTCTCCAGGCATTTGTAGCGTTCGTGGTAAAGCTGTAAATGGACAAGATGTGGATGAAAACACACTGAATTAACACTCATAACAGCCAAAGTACCTGCTGATAAGCAATACCAAACGCTGCCATTAGCCAAATAATCCATTCCATACAAAATAGTATCGCCGAATTGTCTGTATTCTCCAACGTTAGCCATGGAAAGTATGAACCAGCTATAAACACATAGATCATGGCACGATCGCAGCGATGCAAAACATTCTTCAAACTCTGATACGTATGCCAGCCCAGTGTGGGCCATCCATCGTAGTTTTTGGGCGGCCTTAAAGATACAATTCTTATTGTTGTTGTATATAAATAAATTAATATATATTAAAAATATACTCACTTCTGTTCGGCACAGTAACAGGAGCAGTGGAAGAATGTAGAAACGGTGAACACCATACAAAGGGTAGTGCCGTACACCCAAGACACCAGATACTGGCTAGAACTGTTGGACCGTTCAAAGAGCTTAATGACCGCAAAAACGGCGGGCACTATCCAAATACCATGAGTTATGACATTTGCCACCTGCTCTATCTGCGCATGAAATAAAGTTAGAGAATACATTAAAAATAAAAGTAGATCTGTGATATATGTATATGTGTTCACCTCTGTTGGCTGGTAGGCACATCCTGACTTGGCCTTTGCATTCTTCCACTGAATGCTACGAAGTTGTAGTTTGAGCTTTATATTCGATCGAATAATGCATTTCCATACGTGAGTGAACAGATTACCCAGAAAAGAATATCTGTTCTGTAAATCCTGCACTAGATTGTTCATCGTCCGATTCCGGCGCACTCTTCAGCTGGCCCCCACTCCCTACACTGTGGATTAGAATTGCCAGTATTGTTAACGATCATTCACTTAAAATCGCTTATTATATATATGTATTTAAATGTACATGCAAATGTATAGACAAATTAAAATTGATAAACTGATTGATTACCAAACAACGCCAATAAACCAATTAAGCTCTGCTCTGACAACAGAAGCTGATAAACAAGCCAGCCGACTTCCTATTTATGATGGCTAATAAAACAATGCTGTACTATTTGGCTTTTTATGCTTTTAACTTTATTGCTTTGATTGTCAGCCTTATCATTCGCGGCGTCGACTACATGCCGGATTAGTTATGTCTAACTTGAATGAGTCTATTCTTTGCTATTATCTATACTTTTGTAATCTAAGTACTAAATTGGTTTGTTTACAAGTGCATCGGGCAAATTATAGCGAAATTTTTTATTTCCTCGTCATTTCTCCAAGTGCATTCAATTTGAGGTTAGAATTCAATTGTTGATTGCGAAGCCTGATTACTACAAATAAACATATTCAATGAAGCTAAATGCATTCTTATTTTAATTTGCAATCAACAAATTTGAAAGGCAACACAATCGCAGAGCTGAAATGAACTTTGAATCCCTCATGCAATAATCAAATTCTTATGTAGCAATGTCTAATTTGCAGCATCAATTTCAATTCATCATCGCTCTTCGTAATGAATATATATGTATATGTAGATTTATATATAATATGTGCATTGTGAGAATAGTTTTATAGCTTCTTATGCATATACGAGGGTGGTCTGAAAAGTTTCCGACCTAATAAATATACAAGACATTTTTCTGATGTTTTAGTTTTTATTTTTCAACATAGTCTCCTTGTAATTCTACACACTTTTCCCAGCGTTGCTCCCAACTCTGTAACCCGCCCAAATAGTACTCGGCGTTTTTCTCTGCAAAATAATTGTTCACAAAGGTGATTGCCTCTTCATTTGACGAAAATCTCTGTCCTCCGAGCGCAATTTTCAGATGAGGGAACAAAAAGAAGTCGCTTGGGGCTAGATCTGGTGAGTAAGGCGGTTGGTCCAGCAGTTCAAACCGTAATTCGTGGATTTTGGCCATGGCAACCGCTGAGGTGTGAGACGGTGCGTTTTCTTGATGAAACAGAATTTTCTTATTCAGCAAATGTGGTCGTTTTTCCGCAAGTTCTGCCTTCAGCTTGTCAAGTAATGATGCGTAGTATGCTCCTGTAATGGTTTTTCCTTTTTGAAGATAATCAATTAAAATAACTCCATGACTATCCCAAAAAACAGTCGCCATCACTTTTCCAGCCGAAAAAACAGTTTTTGCTTTTTTTGGAGCCGGTTCCTCCCGTGCAGTCCACTGTTTGGACTGTATTTTTGTTTTTGGCGTATAATAATGTATCCAAGTTTCGTCTACAGTGATTAATCGGCGACAAAACTCGGATTTATTGCGCCTGAACTGCGCCAAAAGAACGTTGGAAATGTTCATTCGAAGACGTTTTTGGTGTAACGTGAGCAAACGCGGCACCCAACGAGCGGACAGCTTTCTCATGCCTAAATGTTGATTTAATATGAGAGAAACACGTTCCTTAGACATCTTCATAACCTCAGCTATCTCTCTCACTTTAATTCCGCGTTCGTCTAGCACCATTTGGTGAACTTTGGCGACGTTTTCGTCGATTGTTGCAGTTTTTGGACGTCCCGAACGTTCATCGTCTTCCAAGCTCCTACGGCCACGTTTAAATTCAGCTGCCCAAAATTTCACTGTGGTAAATGATGGTGCAGAGTCCCCATACACAGAATCCAACTCATCTTTCATTTGCGTAGGCGTATTGCCTTTCAAAAACAAATATTTTATGACAGCTCGATACTCGATTTTGTCCATTTTCACAAAAACACTCGCATCAACTCACTCAAATGAATTTTACATAAGAACTTCGCGTCCAAAATGGCTGAAACTTTGGTGAGTAACTTTCAACAGATGAACAATGAAATTCACTTGCTTTTATGTACGAGTGCTGCCATCTTCAGGTTGAGGTCGGAAACTTGTCAGACCCCCTCGTATGTCTATGTTTATTCAATCCATTTTGTCGTTGCTCTTAACGGCTTATCACCAATTCTCACAGTTCTATGGACTCAAAGTCCAATCTTTGATTGGCACAGAATGCTTTAAAGCCTGGTATCAAATAGAGATTATATCATATATATATTGTTACATTTATTTATATTTACATACACACCTGGGCAGTAAAATAGGTTTTAAGACATGATAATTTGTGTATTTTTAGAATGACAGGCAAGAGTCAAAGGGTGCAAATTCTGTGGAATGATTAAAATCAGATGAATTTACTTAGCAGTGGTAGTCAAATAATTCCGTATTAAATAAACTAACCCAAAAAAAGCAATAGGCATAGTACTGGCCATCCTCAATGACCAGTCCACTTTAATGTGCACTTTTAACAAGAAAAGTTAAGCTAGAGATTTATGATTTTCAATTAAATTCAACAAGCAAACATATTGTATTTGCGAAATTATAATTTAAATAAATATAAATATAAAAATTTACAAGCCATCGTCTTCACACCTATTTTACTTGACCGGTGTGTGCGATGTATTTCCGGCATTAGGCCCAAGGTCAGCCAGTGCCAGTGACGCTCGCTGTAACAGCTTGTATTGTGATAAAAAACCACCCCAGCACCCGCATCCCTAACAATGACAACAACTGGTCAGGGTCAGTCAACAGCGTGAGCATCGTCGCTAGTTGTTATTGATATGCTCTGCTGGCCGCCTTTTAACTTTTTGAAATGTTGCTTTGAGACAAGTTCGACATTGTGATTCGAAAAATGCACATAGACACTCTCTTACATAATATATATATATATATATAACACAGCTTATACACCGCCTACACCGAACGCCCTGGCAGCCAATCCTTAACTTAATTAATGTCTACGACAAGCAGACTAATCTGTATATAAATAGCCCAATCGACAGCGAGTGGCAAGAGTCTAGTGGATGTAAGGGTAGTTGTTTTTGCTGTTGATAAATGGGCATTGGCTGCCGCAGATGGAGGCATATACATACATGTATTTATGTGTATGTATGTATCAATGAATGGATACGTCACCAATGTTTACATTGCAATGCTTCTAATTTAATTTGCTTAGCGTCGTTTCTATGGCATCAATATTTGTTGTTATGCGGTACACACACTAAAACACAAATACATACACACTCATATTTCATATAAGCCGAACCGCGGCATTCTACGTTTTTTTTTTAAAATACACATCCACTTCAAAGACTTTTATCTATACAGCGCGCGCAATTAAAATCGGAATGCAATGATAATTACTCTAACTTACAGAATGTCGCTGTTTTTATTGCCACTTTCGTACGTACTCCTTTCAGAACACTGAACCTTATACTGCTATAGTTGATTCTGTTTGTTAACTGTGAATACATTTATGCTTTTATGTTTTCTTTCACTCGATTAATTAAGTAATCGATAGCTAAGCAAGTCGATATACATGTCATCAATACTGATATGCAAAATATGTTACAGCATGTTGCACAGGTAAATAAACATAGCTCAATCATTCAAGTTCCCAACCCGATAACTGTTTTAGCTGATTACTTGATGGCTTAATTTTAATGATGGTGTTAAGATAACATCAAAACTGAATTTTATGGCTTATCTCACGTCGGAAGAGGGAGTGATATATCATTTGGTTTATAGGATATTTAGATTTATTTTGAAAATCCAATCCCGTTATGTCAACATAAAATTGTAATAAAACTAAATGTTCGCAATTAAAACTTGTGGCGCACTGCATAAAGTATCGATGACACTTTGGTAAATACAATAGTTGAGTGTTATCGGAACCAGTTTTATATGAGAATGCAATGTTGTGACTATCGAAAATTCAACTAAAAAAAGAATACGCGATGCAACGTACATTTCATTTTAAAGAAAAAGGCATGCTACAATGTGTATAAAGTATTTGTATTTTATTTTTTTAACTTCTCTATGTTCATTTTGTTTTCGCAAATGTATCATAGTAGTCTTTTCCACATATTTTCATTGTCACCTGTGCTTCTCAGTAGTACTTATAGTAAAATAATTTTATTTCAGCTCGGACAAAATTTAAAAATGTTCTATATTTTTCTGCAATACACATTTATAAATTATCCAATTCTATAAGCCATACAAAAAAGATATCGCTTTTCTGTCGCAAGCAGTTTAAACAAAAATACAAATTGTAAACTTATTGTTGTAAATTGGTTGATTATTTTCGGTAACAATGCATCGTCTACAAGCATTTGACACATTGCTGCGAAATCGGGGAGGTGAGTACTCTGTCCATAAGTTAGAAAGAATATGCAATTTATGTTTGTTTTTTAACAGCTTTCAGTCACATTTCGCAGTGCCACCGTATCTTGACGAGAACACCTAAGTTGGAGATAGTTAAGCCGAGGTCTATCTCATACCTTTGCTCCGCATTCAGATCCCTGAGTAGTCCCTTAATGCGAACAATGTCCACCCTAATGCGACGACGACGCTGGAGCTTACCTCTTCCAGATAAGCAGCCAATTGATGTGACGAATGAGCCAAATTTTGATCAAACCTGGCTGTCACTAAAAACGCATCAGTTTTCAAAAACGTCGCCTACGCAGCGGGTTTTGCGCATGCAGACTCAGCACGGCAATAAGTCAATCGATACACGTCTAAGCGCAGTGAAGATAAACCCGGCATGGGATAGAAATAGTTTAAATGTTACCTGGCAACAGAAGGGCACATTGAACGGATTCGTCAAATTGTATGGGCCGAGGAAGAGTTTTCGACTGTCCGCTCGCATCCGGGCACATTCAAATACGCAGGTCAATGAGAACATAAACAACAAACGGCGCCAGATGAAGAAAGCCAAAAATGTGCCAAAGCCAAAGCCACCACAAACTATGAATAAAAAATGCGAGCAGCGGAGAAATCTCGTCCACCTCCCAACAGATCTTTTGGAGAAGAAAGGAATCAAGGAATCAAAGGAATGCGCAAGCATTGAATATAAAAAGACTGGCCCATTGTCTGAGCTAGTTAACAGCAACCCCAAGATACGCAACAATCTGTACGATATCCAATTCCAACAACAACTCAAAAAACCTTTCCATTTTAATTGTCCATTCGCTAAAAATCAAAATCAAACGTATAATTCCAACTATCTTTCGGCATTTATAAAAAAAGATAGAACATAGTTTTGAATCAAGCGGGACTTGAACGGCAACTAAGTAGCTACAAGAAGTAGTGAGACTAGATTTATAACAACATTTATAATTATAAATTGTATTTTATATAACTGCATCAGTCTAATATTCCATCGATAATTTAAATTCAAAGTTGCACAATTTAATTAAATTTCATGTACGTCTAAGAAATCATGAACTCAAATGAAGAAATTGTCTGCACTGTGAATAATAAATTAAACATAAAATAAGAATCGAATTGAACATATTTATTGAGAAATTTCAGAAACGATTTTGACTGCAGAGCAATAAATCGTACAATCGCACTATCTAAAGTCAACATGTTTACCATAATTTAGTCGAAAGCATTTCATCATAACAAGCCTCAATTGGCGCACCAAATCAACATAATGACAACAACAAAAATTAAACAGAGCACCCCTTACATTACCCCCACAGCATGAATCAGGGCGGCTATTTTGGGACACACTGTGTCGGTAAAGTGCAAGGCCATCGCTTGGCGCTCACGTGTTCCGCTTTCTTCTTGTTTTCTTTATTTTTTTTTGGCACCTGAATGGAACATTTCACAATTCTAGGCAAATTTACATCAAATTTGAATAATAAACATAATTTTTTTTTTTTTGTGAGCAACGACGCCGGCGTATTCAGTTTTTCCTTTGCCGAACGTTGTTGCTCGAATTTCTATTGAACAGTTGACTAAATTAAACAATTTGTTGTCTCATTAACAATATCATTGATTACGTATATATAACTTATTGAAACAAAAAAATAGGATAAGAATAAACACTACTTTAGCTCAACATTTTCGCCATTAATCGAACTTGGATAATTTTGTTTTTTGTTGATTTCAGCGTTTGTAGGTGTTATTGTTTTAAGTTATTGCGGGTATTTTGTTTATTTATTGTAGATGATGCTGCACCTTGCACTGTCGCAGCGCCTCATTAAAACCTTCGCAGAGCGTGATGTCCGATTGACCCTGAGCGCATTGCAGGAACTGTTTGATCTCCCAGGCGCAGGCGCCCTGAGGCTCATTGGCCTGTGCCGGCTGCGCATAATACGGCTGCTGCTGTTGTTGGGCAACCGGTGCGGCAGCGGCTGGGGCTGCTGCCTCCTTATCTCCGGAACCACTGAAGAGCGAAGTGAGTCCATGACCGACAGTGTGGCCAATTGCAGAGCCGACGGCAACGCCGCCAGCGGTGGCGGCCATTTGCTGGAACATCGATGGCTGCTGAGGTGCTGGCATGCCCACGGCGCTGGGTGGTGCGGCCATCGGTGCCGGTGGTGGTGGTGGAGCAGCGGCACGTGCAGGCACTGGTGCCGGTGCTGGCGCGGGTGCACTGCTGCAAAGCAAATTAAAAGTAAACACATAAATATATATATATATAGTATAAATATTGTTTTTGTTCTTGTTGTTGTTGCCACACTTGTGAACTTTGTACGTTGCATAGTCGTCGTAGTCTTCCGTGTTTATCTGTTTTTAGGTTACGTAACGCGGAAACTTCCAGAAATCGCGTTACATTTCGCTGAATCGCTCGCATTTTAATAATGTCATACTATAGACACGGAAAAAAACTGTTTTTGCTGCAGCAACCAGAACACGTTGCTTGCATTTTAAGTGTCTTTTGGATCCTTAGTTCCATGTCTTTGATGAATTGCATGTTGTTACGTTTTACAGGCGCCATTGCGTTTCACAACTTACCGTCGGGCAGATGGTGGGGGGCTAGCAGAACGTCCACGGCGAACCATTTTGTTTATTTATTAATATTTTTTTTTAATTGAAATTCACAACTTATTAAGTTATTTACGAGAATTTAACTGTGTAGCTGCAAACGCTTGCTTTGCTTTATAAGCTTTTAGGCAAAACCAGAGATGCTCCACTTAAATGTCGATTTGTGTGTGCTATCGATAATCGCAGTGTTGGCAAGTACTATACGTTCTGTCAACTGCTGTGCTGCCATATCGGGCACGAAAATGACCGTATATCGATATGAGCATGGATATTGTAACGGTTAATGGCGCCCTCTTGATTTGTATGCACCTAACTACAGAAAGGAAACGTTAACAATGCAACTAAAGCATATTTTACTGCTTGGATTCTGTTTACTGCATGGCTCTGCCTTAGCCGACGAACTGCTCGAACTGAGTTGCTCCACGGACGTGCAGTGCGCCAAGTATGAACACGCCAGTTGCCAGGATTCGCGCTGCATTTGCACATCACATGACGGCGGGAAACGCATGGATTGTCAGCCCAAGGATGAGAAGGTGAGCAACATCATTGGCGGGCCGTGCCCCTGCACTCAACCGGATGCCGAATGTGATGTACATACGCAACAGTGCTACTGCACCGCCAACCACGTGCCCAGCGTGGACAAGCGTCGTTGCCTGCCGCAGTGGGTGAAGCTCGACGGTCGCTGTGAGATGCAGCGTCAGTGCCAGTTGGCAGACACGTTTTCTGTGTGCCACACATCGCGGAAGCGCTGCATATGCAAAGAACACTTTGAAGCGCATCAGGGCAAATGCCTTGCCATTTTAGGTAAATTAAATTAGCCAACAATTCCAAAAAGAAAAACCACAATCAATTAACTTTTATGCATTGCCATAGATTTAAACTGCGGCAACAGCACTTTTTGCGGAAATATTGGTGCTTCAACTTGTTTGCCGGAGGCTAAGAAATGCGGCTGCAACATTGAATCTGTGTCCAATCACAACATGACTCTCTGCGTGTCCGGCTCTACATATAACGCCACCTGTACAACACATGCCCAATGCCAGCTACAACTCGGAGCTGGCGGCGTTTGTCACAACAATCGATGTGGCTGCCGCAGCAAATATTATGCTAGAACTGAGGAGCATCTGGACCAGAAAACGAACAGCACTATTTGTGAGCCACTTGTACCCTACGGTGCCTACTGTCGCCGCAACGAGGACTGCCAGCGGATGGAGCCCGATCACGGTCTGGAGCCAAGTATGCAGTGCAAATGGGGTGAATGCCGTTGCCAGTCCAATCATCGAGTGGTCGACAACGAGCTATGCGTCCTGAACTCGGCAGCAGCTGTGCACCGCCCGGCCAGCTTCCTACCAATCCTGCAAATTCCATTTGTTTTTATTCTTTATTCCTGTATATGGAATGTATAATACAGAAATGTTATGTTTGCGAAATATTTGCATATGCACACAGTAAATTTGAACTAAAATGAAATATTGTAGAGCGAAAACTTTTATGCATTTTTGTACATCTTCAATTGTACATTTTGTCATCATATTATTATCAAAATGATATGCAGAATTAATCTCTGGGTCTGAAAAGAGTTAGTAATAATTATATTTTGAATATTTCAGAAAGGATCTCGAAAGACAACATCTTTTTTGGAGTTTTTTTCTTTTTCGCAGTTTTCCCGTGCATCCGAATTGGATTAATTTTTTTTAGAATTTTCCATATACTTAGAACTTGAAGGTTTCCGCTAAAAATTGATTTTAAAGAAAAATGCATGCATGAATTTGTAATTTTTTTTTTAACTTCTCTATGTTCATTTTGTTTTTGAAAATGTATCATAGTAGTCTTTTCCACATATTTTCATTGTCACTTGTGCTTCTCAGTAGTACTTATAGTAAAATAATTTTATTTCAGCTCGGACAAAATTTAAAAAAGTTCTATATTTTTATGCAATACACATTTATAAATTATCCAATTCTATAAGCCATACAAACAAGATATCGCTTTTCTGTCGCAAGCAGTTTAAACAAAAATACAAATTGTAAAGTTATTGTTGTAAATTGGTTGATTATTTTCGGTAACAATGCATCGTCTACAAGCATTTGACACATTGCTGCGAAATCGGGGAGGTGAGTACTCTGTCCATAAGTTAGAAAGAATATGCAATTTATGTTTGTTTTTTAACAGCTTTCAGTCACATTTCGCAGTGCCACCGTATCTTGACTAGAACACCTAAGTTGGAGATAGTTAAGCCGAGGTCTATCTCATACCTTTGCTCCGCATTCAGATCCCTGAGTAGTCCCTTAATGCGAACAATGTGCACCCTAATGCGACGACGACGCTGGAGCTTACCTCTTCCAGATAAGCAGCCAATTGATGTGACGAATGAGCCAAATTTTGATCAAACCTGGCTGTCACTAGAAACGCATCAGTTTTCAAAAACGTCGCCTACGCAGCGGGTTTTGCGCATGCAGACTCAGCACGGCAATAAGTCAATCGATACACGTCTAAGCGCAGTGAAGATAAACCCGGCATGGGATAGAAATAGTTTAAATGTTACCTGGCAACAGAAGGGCACATTGAACGGATTCGTCAAATTGTATGGGCCGAGGAAGAGTTTTCGACTGTCCGCTCGCATCCGGGCACATTCAAATACGCAGGTCAATGAGAACATAAACAACAAACGGCGCCAGATGAAGAAAGCCAAAAATGTGCCAAAGCCAAAGCCACCACAAACTATGAATAAAAAATGCGAGCAGCGGAGAAATCTCGTCCACCTCCCAACAGATCTTTTGGAGAAGAAAGGAATCAAGGAATCAAAGGAATGCGCAAGCATTGAATATAAAAAGACTGGCCCATTGTCTGAGCTAGTTAACAGCAACCCCAAGATACGCAACAATCTGTACGATATCCAATTCCAACAACAACTCAAAAAACCTTTCCATTTTAATTGTCCATTCGCTAAAAATCAAAATCAAACGTATAATTCCAACTATCTTTCGGCATTTATAAAAAAAGATAGAACATAGTTTTGAATCAAGCGGGACTTGAACGGCAACTAAGTAGCTACAAGAAGTAGTGAGACTAGATTTATAACAACATTTATAATTATAAATTGTATTTTATATAACTGCATCAGTCTAATATTCCATCGATAATTTAAATTCAAAGTTGCACAATTTAATTAAATTTCATGTACATCTAAGAAATCATGAACTCAAATGATGAAATTGTCTGCACTGTGAATAATAAATAAAACATAAAATAAGAATCGAATTGAACATATTTATTGAGAGATTTCCAAGAACGATTTTCATTACAGAGCAATAAATCGTACAAAACAAACTTGGGCGTTTTTAAGGACCAAAAATAGTGCCTTGACTGCTGATTTTTATTATTAAAAATCTATAAATGATGATTTATAGCTAACTCGTGGCTAGTTCCGTTAACCCTGCGAGTGGAATGCTTAAAAGTGCCTGCGTTTTTGACCTCATAATCCTGCAATGCAGTTCAATAGCGTTGGCCTCCAAGATTCCACTGCACCATCAATTCCGATAGCTTTCTTCCGTTCCCAAAGTATGCTATATGAATTTTGTATGATTTCTATATTTAGTGGTGAAAATATAAATGCTGATGCAGTATCTAAGAATCTTGTATCGCCAAAATGAACTCTAAACTTTATCCATAATATTAGAGTATAATTTGATTTCTGTTAATTTATTCAAAAATAAAATAACGAATAATGCATTGTGAAATGTTTATGGGTGGTTCAAAAAGAAGCTAATCAAGAAAAACGAAATTTCCATAGTTGGTACAAAATATATGTTACATGGACAAAACAATTTTTTTTAGCATAACATTAATCCCGGATTTATAGGTTTTATAACACAAAAAAAAGCACTTGTTTGATTCATTTGTATATTCAATTGGTGTTTTACAAGAAGATTAAAAATAGTTTGATACAAGGATTTTGCTGCAGGATGGTGGATATTGCCAAGAGTGTGGCGGGAAAAGAGGGAGGCAGTCCGCTGTTTATGGTCTACTAACTGGCATGAACACCAGGTCATAGTGCAATTTCTTGTGTGGAGCTGGAAGTGTCCAAATACAAACATATGCTTGAAAATGAATTACAGAATATTGATGATGGTGATAATCTCTTAGATCTTAGAGGCCGATGCGTGATGGGGTGCGTCTGGGCGTTGCATTGCCTGGCGTTGCGATTTCCTGCTTGGCAGCCAGTTGCTCCTCGCGGTGGACCGCCTGCTGTTTACGCTCCTCCATCTCTTGCTGGGCCTGCAACATTTGCTCTTCCATCTCCTTGAGATGCTCGGCGGCCAGTTTCTTTTTGTCGCGACCACTGCGTCCCGTCTCCTTCACCGAAAAGAACATCGGCCCCAATTCCGCCAGCCAATAGCCATCGACAGCAGTGGCACACTGCATATACTCCTTGGCGGTCATAATCAGCTCGTGATAGACCACATAGTCGGGTGTGGTGCCCAGTCCATAAAGCGCCGATGTCGGATGCAGATGGCAGGGCATGCCCGTTCTCAGATTCACATACTCCCCGATGCCCTTCAGACGTGCCGCCTGATAGAAATAGGCGGAACAGATGCACTTGCGCACAATGTCCCAATCGGTGCCGCACGACTTCACGTTCATCTTCTGCTGCGTCATAATGTCCTTTAGCTGCTGACGCACCTCGCGCACCTTTCGCATCGCCTTGATGTGTATGAAATGCTCGTTGCACCAGGTGGAGCTATAGCTGCAGATCGAGCCAGAGATACATGAAGTGAATTAGAGAGGAATACAAAGAGAGAGAGAGAGAGAGAGAAGTGTTGCTTACTTGTTCTGCTTCCACTGCAAGTAGACATTGAGGTAGGTCAGATGATCCGATTCGGGCACCTGGAACTTTTCACGCACACCATCCGCCTCCTCCTCGCGCCCCTTGGGCCGATAGAATATCGATGGCACCGACAACATGGAAACTGAAACATGAATTCAACAAAACGTTTAAACCACAATTTAATCAATTTCATTTAAGCCTTTTTAAGTCCCTATTATAATAGGTAAAGCTATATATCAAAGATGATAAGTTGCTATCGGAATAATCTGTGGAAAATGGTCGTCTTGCTGAGTAGCAAAGGATCGCTCCGTATTTGATTATAAAAACAGCTAAATCCATTTACATCTTTAGCAGAACTCACCGGTTACAGAAACTGATTATACAGATATATATATATATTTTATACAGATTTGTATATATATAAGATATTTTGAAATCTTAAGACGTTAGACTAGAATGTGACCAAAACTGAAGAGTTCTCAGAGTGTTTTGTGTTAGTTATCTCAGCCAAAGTAGCTTCTTTTTGAGGGATTTATGTATACACAATCTTAATCGAGTGGACGCACCAATGATGAGGACCTCGGAGCTGCACTCCATTTGGCAGGCAACGATGAGCATCTGGCATTGTGGTGGATCAAGCGGAAACTCGGCCATCTGTCGACCCAGGGTGGTCAGGGCGCCAGTGTGATCGAGTGCACCCAATATCCACAGCTGATACAGTGAATTGAGGATGTTATCCTGCGGCGGTGGATCCATGAAATGGAACTGCAACAGATCGACAACGCCCAGCGATTTAAGCAGCAGCACTGTATTGGCCAGATTGGTGCGCTGAATCTCCGGCACAGTGAGGGCCAACAGCTCATCCTTGTACTGTCGCTGGGTGTAGAGGCGATACGCCTGGCCGGGACCAGTGCGGCCGGCACGACCTGAACGCTGATTGGCATTCGCCTGCGAAATGGGATAGATCTGTAGGGCGTCCATGCCGATGCGGGGATTGTAGACCTTCAGTTTGCAGTAGCCAGAATCGATAACATAGATGATGCCGTCAACGGTTAGCGATGTCTCCGCTATATTGGTGGCGACCACACATTTGCGCACACCATCGGCACTCTTCTGGAAGATCTTTGCCTGCAGATCCGATGGCAGTTGCGAATAGATCGGCAATATGCTCAGCACGGGCGCATTGTCGATCTCGCTGAGGCGCTCCTCGAGCACCTCGCACGTCACCTCGATATCCTCCTGGCCGGGCATAAATATTAGCATGTCACCCTCGTTGGGCGTCAGATGCACCTGCAGTGCCTGCTTCACCGCCGACTCCACATAATCCTCGCACGCATTCTTGCTAAACATCACATCCACCGGAAATGTCCGTCCAGGTATGGTGAACGTCGGCACATTGCCAAAGAATGTTGCAAACTTTGTCGAATCCATCGTTGCCGACGTCACAATTAGCTTCAGGTCATGGCGACGTGCCACAATCTACAAAAGAGACAGAGACAGAGACATCGATATAATATTATAAAGGAAAATTTAAATTAATTACGCATGGTGAAAAACAGAAAATCAATGTTCAGAAATAAATGTAAATCGCTTTGGCCTTAGAACAATCCTATTGAGTAGGTCAAGAATGGCATTTATGGTCAATTGTTTGCGGCCAACAGTAGTGGAATGTGTTAAAAAAAATTACATAAAATATACTTTTATTAATATGTAAATTTTTTTATTGTCTTTTGTTTATGAAATACTTATTTTCAATAAATTATTTTTAAAATATAATAGTGAAATATTTTCAGTTTTCCCTGTCTAAATATTATTTCTAAAAATTGAATTTAAAGAGTGAGTAAATTGCAGTGCGTTTAGTATTTAAAAAATATAATTATTTTCAAAGATTCCCCGTTAAGAAAGTCTTTAAAATGGTCTTAAAATGATGAACATAAAATGAAACATATTTTTATTAAATGATTTGAGAAGCAGCAATACTATTATTATGACCGCCACTGTATTAGTGTACGTATGAGGGACAGCTGAAAAGAGCAATAGAAAGCAACGCAGTCTAGAGCATTCTACGCAAAATTGCTTAAGGCTTGATTCGACAGCCTTGGGCCAGGTGCTTAACCCGCAAGACTAGTGTTGCGTATATAGTATATACCCATATGCATGACCCAAATCCCGAACAGCGGCCTCGGAGCTTTGAGCTGAGCAGTGTTTGAATCTGGCAAAATCTATACATTCGGATATCCTGACTGGTGCTGTGTTGAATTTCACGAAACTCACCACCCGCACTCACACGACGCTCTCAAGTAAGACACAGAGAGAGAGAGAGAGAGAACAATTCGGCTGCGACTCAAGCGATTTAACGATTTCTCCCAGTCGACGCACGAGTGAGTTTAGCCGATTAGGTGCTTCGCACCAAATGGTGGCGGCGTCGGCGGCAGTGGCAGAACATGATGCGACTCACGTATGCAACTTTACTCTGATGGCGACGTGCAGCAGATCCTGTACGACAGAGTGTGTGTGCTATGTAAACATAAGTACCTGGTATCTATGCATGCGTGCAGCCAGGATTGGCTGGAGTTTTGTTCATGCAAAAAGAGAACAAACGACAAAAAAAACTAACATAAAAAAGCTCATATTTGCAAACAAGCAAATTGCGCATTAGTTTGCGATTAATACGTAGAGGGAGAGGAGGAGGTGGGGAACAAGCCTACAAATACAAATGTTATGCGGAGTTTTATCGAGAGACGCACTTTTCTACATATCTGCATTTATATGTATGTGTGTATGCAGTATAGAGAGAAAATAATTTATGATACAGTTGGAGCTGTTGCTTCAACGCCAACGCACTGATTCAATAATATTATCTCTGCAGCCGACCGATGTCCAATCCATGCCAGTTTGATATGCAGCAGTATGTGATAGATGTATGTATGCATATAAATATGTACAACACAATACATGCATTCAATAACATTACATGGCAATTGAACAAGCAAAGATAACGCTTACAAACTGCCACAGCTTAAGCAACATGCGGAAAATGTATCAAAATGGAATTGACGATAGTTAAAAGCATATATGTATGTAAGGCATGTACATCTTACGTATATGTTTTTAATAAGTACATTAAAATGCTCCAAACACAAAATGAAATCGATTTGTAGCTGCATATATTATAAATGTTTTGTAATATGTTTCAGAGCCTGCAAAAGCTTCACTTAATCTAAACAATATACATATATATATAAAAGAAAACTGATTACTAATTAAAGACAAATACAAGTGAGTATTAATACAGAACTAATTACACTGATAATTAAAAACCATTATAAACGTTGTTGTTCTGGTAATTATTATTTAAAATATATCAAAAGTAACTTTAACTTAGAGATTCAAGTTCAAATATATATATAATAAACAGACATTTATGAGTCATTTACAATCTTGATTACGTTTAGTATATCTAATCTTGGGAAAAATTGTTTGCATAATAACACTCGTATCCAGTGAGTTTTGTCCGAATATCTTTATGGTGCTTAACAAAAGTTGATTGCCACTTTCAGATCTTTGATAGAGAGTCTAACCTTAGAATTCGAATCACGATTAAGTTAAGTGAATAATTTGAAGAACAAATCATGTAAAGTATTTAACTTTGAAAATTTATCTACTTTTGACAGCGTTATGAGTGTGAACATCTTTGACAAATGCCCATATGACAAGAACTTATCTTTCGACCAATATTTAAATATTCGATTCGATGTGTAAATATTTCAAGTTTCATATAAATATTATTACTTGCATATATCAATATTGAATGGAGACTAAAAAAACAACTAAAAAACAAACGCAGTTTTCAGATAAATTTATTTGAATTTTGCTCCTTTGTAAATGATCTGTGTAAAAAGGAGTTTTCAATGTCAATAAATAAACATTTATAAGATCATGATGATTAATGAGAAGTGACATCCGATTACCATTTAAAGCAATCAAAAGCAAACGTGTTTTACAGATTAACGCAAAAGAATAAGGAGAGTGAATAAAAAAAAAACTTGTAAATTCATGATAAAAACTTTGCTTAAGTATTCGTATAAGCCAGTTTGTAATATGACCTTTGCCTTGACTCAGTGCCAAAAGATTCGGTTTTGCTATACTATATATTATGCACCATATTTTATCAGCTGGACTACCTGTGACTAACACCAACTAAGGCAAATCACTTGCTGTGGTCACACCCACTTTTAATATTTCTAGCACTACAAATCTGATTTGATGTACTTGTATACCCTGTAGCCATTCAAAATGGTTCAAAAGTTGTGAAAAAGAATGTTTGTGACAAGACAAATAAAAAACATGTATCCTTTATTTATATATATATATATATATATATATATATATATATATATCTTGATAATCTAAAGAGGTGACTTTATGCCTGTTGCCTCTGACTATTTAGGCAAGAGACACTAAGTTTGGCATAAATATATTTACTCTTCTTCCATTTCGCTCTATTCGATTGCACAAAAATCTATAAAAATCGATGATGTTGATTGTACTTAAAGCTTAAAAGAGAGCTGGCGACATTATATTTTGAATAAATGTAAATTTAATAGCTGGCAACGGATTATTTATATGCATATCTAACAGCTGGTATAGGGTATTTGCAAGTCGAAGACTTTCTGTCACGCTTGTTCTTTGCTTTATGTTTGTGTTTATTGTGAAATGTTGTACTTTATCAATCTTGATAGCGATAATGCGGCCAGTAAGCCACTTGACTTAAGTTTGTGGCTTTAGTTGAAATATTCACTCGAGCATATACATACATACATACATACATACATACACACTTGTTTTTACTTACGGATTTGTGATTGAGTATATATTTTGCAGATGCAGTTCAATTTTTATCAACGATGTTTTATTCACATCATTCGCACAGTGCCTGCTAGCAGAAAACTTGCAAGCGATATTTCTTATTGTGGATACCGATTTGTATGTGGTGCAGTGCACTGTCTTAATAAATCCACACATATGTGTGTAAATTATTTATTAATCAATATATATCAATATATATACATTTGAAAAATACTTCATCATATCGAGCAGGAAATTGCATGCGACTCTGGCAATCAAACTGTGCAAACAAATTTACAATGAATAATAAATAAAAAGATAAAGACGAAAACAAAATAAATATATATTTATATATATATATATATCTATGTTTTTCATTTGTATAATTCAATGAAAGCGAACATCTCAGTTTGACAAGAATAGTACATATGCATTTATCAGAGGCAAAGCAAAACAATACGATAAAAGAATATAAATTAATAATAATAATAACAACAATATATAGATACTAATTATGTCAGGCTATCTTGATTAAGAAAGGACGTGAACAAATTTTTAGAACCCGATAAACTTAACCAGATTGAAATGCAATTGCATCTATTATATTATATATTGTATTGGGGACGTTTACGTTTATCGTAACATCCAATTAGCTGTCAAATCTTTTAAAATCTGTGCACTTGATCTTGAGACAGAAAGGTCGGACGTCAAGTAATTCCCACTTGGCATCTTCTTGATAGAATGCCTTTATATACAATAAATATTGAAACGACTACAGCGACTCAGAAAAATAGGGCAACTTGAGAATTGTGCCAAAAATACAGTCACACAAGTAAAATATTTTAATAATAACTGCAGATTATTTATTTAAAAAAAGAAAGAAAATATATTGGAGCAATAATGTTTTCATGACTGCTTATAGTATTTATAGATATATATATATATATATATATGAGAAACTATGCCGTTAAATTCAATTCGCAAATATTATAAGTTCTGCAATTGTGTTAATTTTAAATGACAGAACCATTAATTGTTTATCAGAATCAACTTTAACAGCGCTAGAAGAACCTCTCTAAATCAAGACGAAGATCTGCCTAAAATTTAATATTTTAATATTTATACATACAAATATAAGCTAGAAGTTGTTGGTTCAGTTCAGTTTGTGAGACAACAAACAAGTTTTAGCCCAATAACAAGATTTATGAGTTTCTAACTTTTATCAAGAGTATTAAAACTTCGATATTCAAAATTATAGCGATTCTACATACATACTTACACAAGACAATGTATGCATGTACATAAATTGTTGCTTGTTGTTTTTGTTTGAATGGCGCCAGCAAAACAAGTCGATGTATTTATGCATGTATTTATATGCGTACATATGTTTGTGCAGCCATGTAATTGATGTCCGCATGCAATTTTCAGTGCATTTACATAGCAAAAGACCGGAATGGGTGGGTTGGAAGAGCTTTTTCGTAAGTCTGGTGAACTGAGTACATAGCTGGTGTTGTTTTTGTTTGTGAACAGAATGCAGGCTCCCAGGCTTGTAGGCAGTCAGGCAGGTGGCAGGTGGGAAATATGCAGCTTTTGCAGCGGCAGAGCGTCAAGCTTTCAAAATGAGAGAGCAAAGCAGCGCTACTGCTGAGGTGAGTTTTAGCTGCTGCTATTTGGAGGTGTGGCAAAGTGGTTGTGACGTTGTATCAAAAATAATATATTTTTTTTGGCAAAACTACCCACAACAAGATGTAAACAAAACTGACACACACACAGACAGACACTCAAAAATACAGATATAAGGCATAAACACAAGCGAACAACCAAGACAAAGCAAAAAAATTCGCAATTTATTTACATATTTCAAAAATAAAAAATTAATAATCGACGATTTTTTCAAATTTTGTTTTTATCCACATATTTGCAAGGCAGAACAAGTGGGCAAAAGCGAACAATGAAGCCGCAAAACGAGTTATGAGCAGCGCTATCCAAGTAGCGGACGCTGCCGAAGCCGAAGGTGAATAACACCCAGCAGCGCAGCACAGACAAAATAGAGACCCAGAGAGAGAAAGAGCGCGAGCGAGTTAAATCGAAAATATGAGTGGGACTAATGCTCCAGTGGTGTTGGGAGTGTGATGGACGAAGCTTCAAACTTGGAATTATGTACACACACACACACATGCATACATGCATATAAATGCCCATGTTCATTGTTAGAAGCGTTTTAAATTCAATTTATTTTATGTACTGGGATCGTCGTCCTACAACACCAACAAAAACCACAAAGAGCAACAGCTGAAAATAGTCCTTTCCTTCCGCCAAGTGCAAGCAACACGCATACATAAATAATTATATCGATATTACGTATGTGCTTAAGCCACACCTCCAAATCGAGGCAACAGGAAGAAATCGTCGGCGATTTGGTTTTGCAAATTTTATTTACATATTTTTAGCTTTGTTGTTATTAATGCCGCTGCTGTTTTGTCTCGCAATGCTGCCTGTGTTGTATGATAATCTAAAAATAGCTAAGAGCAGAGTAAATGACAGACGCAGGCATCGACGTCAACGTCAACTGTGGCGGTTTAGGATTCCAAACACATATATATATTTTATATATGTGTGGATTGTGTGTATACATATACAATTACAATCGATTGCGACAGGTGGTCATAAAAAGCTTAAGTTTTTGTACCAATCAATTGGTGTCTTTATGTCAGAGCTGCAGATGTCTCACACACTCCCTCGCTTGATTAGATCGAATTTGTTTCGCAGAAAGCTATGCTACAGAAAGCTCACCTCACTCAGCGATAGGTACTCCGGACCCATTGCTGGGCCAAACGTTTGCTGCATTTATAACACTCAAAGAGTTGACACATAAGTTCCCAATAAAATGAAAATGAGAATGTGTGTGTGTTAAATGCATTCTCTTCAGGTTTGCTTAAGCTTTGACTTTTACTTAGGGCTTGTTTACTTAAACCTGGTTGGGCCACAAAGAAACGTGAAAGAACCGAAGCGAAAACCAAATCGAAAATAGGATTAAGAAGTTTTGACATGCGACCAAAGTCCAGTTATGCCACCATATCGATGGCATTGCAAAGTGCTGAAGCCTATAAGACAAAATGACTTAGAGGCTAACACAAAACGGAGCGCAAAAACAACGAGTTTTCTTTAACGCAATATATATATGTGTGTTTTATATATTATATATTAAATGTGTAGATAAATAGCTTTCGGCCCATGCGCTCATATTTAAATTTTGACAAGCTTTTAATTTGTGTTTTGCTTTTGCTCATCACTTATAATTTATGCAGCTACCGCCACATGCCGCCTGCCACTTGCCAAATTGATCAGGTTGGTCAATACAATATAAACAAATACAGGTGGCTGGCATAGCAGAGTTCATAGTCTATTGCAAAATACACAAACAACTCAAATAGACAGCCAGCCAAAGTGCATAAGGAGAGCAATGTTTATATGTTTATATGTGAATGGAATGGAAATACATACACACAACAATAGACAAAAAATGTACACTACATCGCAAAATATGCGAAAGAGAGAAAAAAACAAAAACAAATAATGAGTATAACGATATTTGAATACACTTTTCGTGATGCTTCGAAAATGAATGGAGATGGATTATTTTAGTAATTTCTACTATTTTTATGATGATCTATCAGATAAAAATAATTTAAGAGCTATATTAAATGAAAATCAAGAACTTAACTATTGTGTGTATTGTGTATTGCACAACATAATTTGTAATTGAAAAAATGTGAAATATTACAAGTAAGCTAAATTCCACACTATATATTTAAGTAGCTAATATATATATATGAATTATATGATAGGGCATTAAATCTTCTGTATGCGAATAAAAAAGCTGCGACTTGCTATGGTTACTCTTCAGTGGTTGCTTGTTCTCTGTGAGTGTGTGTGTGTATGGTGCTATCTATATACATATACTTTTATTGCGGTCGAGTGTATATGTATGGCATTATTTGGGCACTGACCTACGTCTAAGCTTAGAAGGACTAGAGATACTATTGATTGCGCAATTCACAAGACATAAAATAAATAAACAAGAAAAGAAAAAAGACCATAGTAACAAACAATGAGTGAAGAAAGTGTATCAATGTGTAATGTTGAGGGGGGGGGGGGGGGGGAAGGGAAAGAGAGAGATGCTTAAACCCGTTGCTGCAGTTATGCCAACAATGTAAATAGAAACCGGCAAACTGGTCAGCAAGATAATTAAACGCTGTTCAACTAAGCAGCGCAATAGTCAATTGGCCGCGAAAATGCGACTTGGCATAATCATGTTCACCCCATCCCGCCGCCCCTCTCTACCATACCAACGCGATCTAGTAAACACTCTCTCTCGCTCTCTTTTCACCTTTCCCTCTACACACTAGCCTGATATATTCCCCTCTCGGCCCACAGTTTGACATGCTACCCAACTGCCCGACAAGGTTAAACTAAAAATAGATATGGAGAACAACATCGCAAACAGCAGAAACAACAACAGCAAGTTGCAGAGCTGCGGGTATTTATAGCAACGTCTACAACAACAACAGCGACGTCGGCGACGACTGTAAAATACTTGAGTAAATGAAAAACTTGAAACAATATCGAGAAAGCAGAGCTTTAGTCTTCGTACCGCTCTTTAAATACTCTTTACACCGGTTAAAGACTGCGGAAAAAAAAACTTAAAAGCTAAGCTGGCTTTAATCTTGAATTTAATATTACTATACATACGACTGAGGTCAAAATAATAATATTTAATATTGTTGGAAAATAGTAAGTAAAATATAAATAAAAAATTATGCAAATTTTATCTGAATACAAGTAATTAATACTGAAGATAAATCAACATTAATAAATGGCATAGCTTTGTTATTTTTAAGAAATTATTTGAAATTATTTTGATAAAATTAAATTTTTGTTCATTTTGAAGAGTTCTCGATTTTATTATGAAACCCATTTTTAATAAATTCTTTGAGAAGCAGCACTACCATTATTTTGACCGCAACTATATAAGTGTAAATCTATTCTATTGATAAATTGTTAATTGAATAATAGTATTTTAACTAGACTTACTTATAATGTAATTTATAAACTACCTAAAATATACAAATAGTTTGTCATTCTCAAAATTTTTTTACGCATTCTGTATACAAGATCTATTTAATTACAATTCTAACTCGTTGATTAACTTGTATTTGTCCCATATTTTGCGTTACAAAAAATGCCGTAGTTGAAATGGCATCGAAAATGGACAATCAAAATAAAAAACTTAAATATGGAATAAAATAAAATAAGTAAAATTTATCAAAAATTGGCAAAAACAATAATTGAAAAACGTAGCAACGTCAGCAGCGTTGCGGCGCTGTTAGCATTGCATTTGCTGTTACTTGGCCTAGATTTAAGCTTTGGAAACTTAATGGGTCATATTAATTGTTGTCCAAAACAACAAACTCAGCTTGGATTAGTCTAACCGTACGTGTGTATGTATGTGTGTGTGTGTGTGTATGTGTTTATGTGTATGTATGTGTGTGTGTGTGTGTGTGTGTGTGTGTGTGTGTGTGTGTGTGTGTGTGTGTGTGTGTGTGTGTAACTGCCGCGAAGAGTCGCGAATAAAAAAGCCGGAAAAACAGCCAAGTCCATGCTTTGTTCGACAATATCGATCTGCGATATGGTTTTTTATGGCCTCTTATGGATTATTGCCCGTCCTTGACCGGTAATTAATCCTTAGCACTTAAGTACTTGCTACATACATACTTCCATAAACATCTGGACAGTAAAATCTGTGCGAAAACAAGAAACACGACTGCATTTTTAGTTAATTTAATATGGAATTCTTGACATTTTGGTGGCTTACGTTCACTTTTGCATCTTTACCAAACAAGTTTATCTGATTTTTATGAAGTTCTTATGAAGTAAAGTAATGTTTTTCCTCAAATATTAAATTTTAAGGGAAATATGTTGGATATTCTACGAGTTTCGCGTGCATCCGTTGTTGATGACTCAATAGGATCACTTTTATACATTAACACCGTACGATTATCGCTTGCTAATGAATTTTACTCGCATTTTATGGCTAAAGAGCACTTTTTTATTGTTAGTAGTAAATTTTCGCAGGTTTGTTAGATTTTCACAAGTTATATTTTTTTCCAGTGCACTTAGCTACTTATACTAGTTTAAATATAAGCGTGTGTGTGGGTTAGGTTATTTTATGCATGATAACGGCATTTAAATACCCTTCCAAACTGAATCTTCCTTCAATTCAAAATAAAGAATGTTGATTGACAAATTTCGCGGTATAGGCAGAAAACTTATCAAGTTATTATAAAAAAAAATGATTAAATAGAAATAGTTATACATTGATTAAAACAGAATACACAGATTCCGACAAAATATGCTGTTGTTCTTAGCCGACTGGACTTTATTAACTTTTAACTGAAACTGATTTTACTCTGAGCTTTGGAAAAGTATTTTAAAATGTTTTTTTTATGTGGGTAAAGGTTTTAATGTATGTATTTATGATTGTTATCAACTGGTATCAGAGATAATCGGTATTATCAACAATGGGCAATACAATAAAATGATCACAAGTTATCGTAAATCAATCATATTTGTGCTTATTTTTAGGGACGGCCTGCCATGTGACGTACGTATGTAAGTATGTATGCCTATATTTGTATGCGTACTATGTGAAGAGCGCGTGGACAACTACGAAAATAGCAACAACAAAAACTACGACGTTAACAAAATAATTCAACCATATAAATTTCTCATAGGAATAAAAAGAAGGTCAGGCAGCGAGTGATGTCGCTGCTGCTGTTGCTGCTGTCGTCGCAAGCGTTGTCAACGTCGCAGTCATGCTTGACGTCGCCATCGGCATCTGGCTATTTAACAACTGCATATGCGATGATAACATAATTAAAATCGTATCCCAAATACAATTAAAGCGATAACACATTACAGAAATGTAACAACACAAACGACAAGAATAAAGCTGCATAAAGCGCAAAGCCTAACGAAACGTGCAACAAACCCGTAGCCAAAACAGGAAAGGGGGTACAACGGTGGGTCAGAAACGCAACTCACCACGACAAAGCGAGAGAGAGCGCGCGAGAGATAGAGACTGCAAAGTTTACCACAAAAAGAGCGACGACGCAGCCGACGACGACTCGTTTGCTAGCTGACAAAACGAAACCGGCTTTGGTTATAAATAAACCTTTCGCATGCTGGTATTTGGCTTTCGAGTCTCTTGCGGTGCAGTGACAACAACAGCAGCAGAAGCGAATACAGAACCACGCAGAAGCAAAAACAAACGGCGTTCAGGCGAAAAACACGAACATATCGAATGAAAACCGCTGTGTGAAAAGAAAATACAATAAAAAGAAAGGAAAAGACAAAAATAAGAGAGAAACGAGACCAGAGCAAAACAACAAATAAGCCAGTGAATCACAGACTCTCCCCTCTCGACCACAGACTTTTTATTATTATTATTTATTGTTCTTACTGAAACACAACATTTTGGTGATTTATTATTAGGCTGCTGTAAGCAGCACAATTTTTGCTAGTGCAGAGCACGCGTGCCGAGCTTTATTTGTTTTTTTTTTTTTTATATTTATATTTATTGTTTCATACGACAAAATCAAAGAAAATTCTAATTGGATCAAACGAAATTTTACGGGCACCAAGACGAAGCGATAAGAAAACCCAACAACAGCAGCAATAAGAAGCCCATTGGAAAAAGTAAAAAAGAAAAGCAAAAAAAAAATAATAATAAAGAGGAGACAATTGCGCGCGCTGTTGCAAGTGTGTTTTTTGCGAATTAGTGAAAGTTACGCGCGCGTGTGCAACAAAACAGGCCACGCCCCGAACACCCACAGTATGAACCGATCAAACAGTTTTGTCAGCTCACTGAAATGGTGGCCACTGCAGGGTCACAACAATCAAGCAGCAACAGCAGCAACGGCAACGGCTTCGCCCCGCTCAAGCAGCAGCAGCAGCGCCGTCTACTCACAATCGGCGCCCAGCTCGCCCACATCCAATTGGCCACCGTCGCTGCAGCAGCACCACCAACACAAGCTGAGCGTCGGCGCCAATGTGAACGCCACATTTGGCAGCAGCGTCGCCGTACAAAAGCTGCGCGAATCGAAATGGTTCAAACCCGAAGAGCAGCGCATTTTCTGCGCCGTCGTCGAGTGCGGCTTCATTGTGGAGGTGCGCAGCAGCGCCGCTGCCGAAGCGGCTGCAGCAGCAGCAGCTGCCGCCGCAGCTGCGGCCGCTGCCAATGATGTAGATTCACTGGACATCGATTGCCCACCGCTTACATTGGCCCCTCCACTGATTATACCACGCAACGGCAGCAGCAGCATTAGTTTTGTGGAAACGCAGGACGAGAATGAGACGCCGGTGGCGTCGTGGTACGGCATCGTACTCTGCAAAGTGGCCAAAGGTGAGTACGAACATAACAAAATAAATGCAAATAAAGGTAGCACAATTGAGAGTAAAAGAGAAATAGAGAGAGCGAAAAGCTAATCTCAAACGGTTGTTTACAATTCCGCCATTTTCCGACGTTGAAAATAAAGCTCTCTTTTGCTAACACTAAATATTTTGAAAAGTGAAAAGAATCACATGAAATATTCATATGGTTGACGTATTTTAAGCTATTATGAGTTGCATAGACTTGACTCCAAAATATTAAAGTGCAATTGGATTTTCTTTCGCTATATGATGATTAATTAAACAACTACATTCGTCAAAGCAATTAAGCTAATCTAACTAGTTCGACAAAGGCTGATATTTCAAAATGACATTCAATAAAAATAATAATTCGTATACATGTATATGTGTGCGGTACAATGTTTTTGTACACTTTTTTTCTTATCGAAGATAACAACAACGCCAACATTCTCGAGCACGGACGGACAAATAACACTGCTCACTGCTCAGCTTAGATTTTAAGAGGCAGCTAAGCAAGTGGTAGTCAGCGCCAGCAGCAGCAAGCTTTGCGACGTACCGATTCGCACGCACGCACGCAAACACACATACATGTACATATATATAAAAATATATATATATATATAAATATATATATACAACCACAATCTGTGCTTTCAAATCGCTCTCCCATTTGGAACCGCAGCATGACCATTCACAATGCTGCGCCGACAGCAGTCAAAACATTCCAGTTGAATACAAATTTATGCGCAGTGCAAATACAAAATGTAAACAATACAAATAATTTAAAAAAAAAATGCACGCCTTCATGTGACGATAGTCGCGCATACAACTTTTTTCTCTCTAAATCGACCTGTAAAAGTCTCAGTCGTGTGACGCGTGGTGAGCTTCTTCAAGTGTGTTTTTGCTCTTTGCTCAAAGCTTGATGGAAACATCGGCATTCACCACGGCGCACACGACTGTTGCATCTCGTGCAGACAACAACTCACCATGGTGGTGTGGTGCGGTGGGTGATTGTATTTGTATTTGCATTTGCATTTGCGGGTGTGCATAACAATCAATTGCTAAAGCTTTCGCTCTTTGTCGCATGCCATGTTGTGATTATCATCTATGTCATTGTGGACATCGCTAACAATTTGGTTGCATTTATGTGTTATGTTTGTATCGCAAGTCGAATAAGAATTATATTTCAATAAATGTATTCGTATAACACTTAACTGTGTTTGGGCGTATATCAATATAGCAAATATGCAATCTAGATTTGTATGTAAAGTAACCCAACTCTATGACGTCACAAGCAGCACTTATCCGTTTCGCTGGGATGTGGCTTATCGCAGGGCCATATAAAGTGCCTCAACAGGTGCCGCTTTGTAATGCGTTCAATGAACCAAAAAAAATATGAAGAAGAGCAATACAGATGTATGTGTGCGTGTAGACGCAATTTATGAGCAATCAGTAAATGAGCTCATTTCAAGTGGTTTCTTCTTCTGCCACTTCCCATTGTTCATTTTCTCACGGCCCACAATTGCAGCATATGGTGAAATATGTATATACACCTAAGCATGGTGATGGGTTATACTTAAAGCTTAATATAACATTACAAAATTGAAGCTGTCTAGTTCATAAACATGAACGATGTCATAAAAAAAAGTCGAGTCAATATGTATTAATGAAACCAGCTATAGAAATTTCATACACTTGATTTTTATTTGCATTCTACCCAATTAAAAGCAGTTGAATTGAAAACAAAATAGATTTTGCTCGAGAACAGTATTCTCTCTTTTGTATATACATTTATATATATATACATGTATGTGCTTAAACCTTTTAATAATTTTAATAAAAAATATATAAAAAAAATACTGCAAGTTACATCAGGATTTCAACAAATTGCATAGAAAATACGCATTTATCTATTATTAAAAGCTATCGATAAAGTGCGTTGCTAGTGTTGGACAATGCACGCATAAATCATTTCAATCATTTCAAATTAAATTAATCGTAAGTGCTCTTTTTTTTTTGCAATGTTTCTACAGACAACAAACCAAAACCGGAAACCATTGAAATATTTTCTGTGAAAATTCGCGAAAATGGTACATACAAACTGATCAAAATGTCATTGGCCGACATTTGGAGCCATGGCTGGGAGTTGCGCATCAATAATTTCGCTGACAAGGAGAAAACCGCGCATATTGAAAAGGACATACGCAATCAGGTAAAAATATATATATATATATATATATATATATGTACAGAATGTATGCATCCATCAGATTTCTAACGAATATTTGTTATCTTATCTTGGATAGGTGTCCCTGGCGCGCAAGGCCAGGCAGAGTCTGTGGAACAATAATAAGCATTTTGTGTACTGGTGCCGCTATGGGAGTCGCCAGCAGGATGTGCGCAAGCGACAGGTAACCACGAGTGCTAATCACGTGCTGCTCCATTTGATCAACTGATAAGTTTGCACCTATCTATATACTCTTTTAATGTATATAGGTACGAACACACACAACTTTATGTATATTCCAAATGCCCGCCACACACGAAATTAATCCTCAATACACACACACAAACAAACATACAGTTGCAGCAGCAAAAACTTTAAATACACACAGATGCACACGCACAATCGTTTTTGGCCAACTGACACTAAAGAAAATAATTGTAATAGCAACAACAACAGCAACAAATCATGTTAAATATCATAAAAATATTCATATGTACATATTATGTATTTGTGTGTGAAAGCATTCGACTGACGCCTATATAATGTATATATATAAATATATATATTTATTTATATATATATATATATATATATATATATATACATTACACACACAGCATTATATAATTGTCTGACTATCGACTGATCTGAATGCGAAACATAACCTATTTAACGAATAACGAATCATTTCATTAATGGCATCTTGGATAGCAGCAAATTGATGTATGTATGTACAATTGTGTAACAGCATTTTTCTTCTCATTTGAGTGCAACAACAAAAAGAAAACGAACAACATGAAGAACAACAAAAAAAATGCAAATATTACTACTTGTAATCCCTATATCTTCCAGATGTCCGAGTGCGTGAAATGGGGCAGCGTTGGCATGAATGCGGGCATGTTGCTGGTGCACAATAATAGGCAAAAAAGCTATTCTCACTCAAAGTAACTAATACAAAATACACACACACACACACACACGCATATGCACACAGACACACACAGAATTACACTCTCCATATTTAATACATGTATGTGCACACACACTCAGTCACACACACACATGCGTACATACTGCTTTAAATTGTTCTGCTAAAAGACAGAGAAACAAACAAAATCCAAAGCAAATTGTGATAAGATAATTCATGTTTAATAACAGCGACGACAATTAACAACAACAAATGCAAATACATATATTTATTTACATATGTATATTCAATATGTATATTTATATATATACATATATATATATATATAGAGAGAGAGCAGGCTCTAAAATTGTTACTATTATTTCATTAGCAGTATTAGAATAAACGATATACTATACAAACAACAACAAAATTGGCCCAAAAACAGCGTGCATTTCACTCACACACACACACACACACACACACACACACACACACACGTACACATATACAACACACGCTAGGACACATTAGGAAACACACACATTAGGAAACACACACACTCAAAAACACCTGACTTTTGTTCATTTTTGCTGTTGCAACTTGAGCTATAATTTACACTTACATATGCAACACAAAGATGTGTTAAAAAAAAATACGAATTGTATTTATATTTGTATATTTTGACAGAGAGAGAGACACACTGTGAAATTTGAAAAGACTTATGAACAATTTGTTGTTTTTTATTATTATTATTATTATTATTATTATAATTAATATGATTATGATTATGATTATCATTGTCATTAATAGTATGCGTTATCATAACTATTATTATACGCGCCTAATATATTATATTATTATGTTGCAATAGAAATAGATGTATGCAGGCACTCTATTTTTTCTTATTTGGTTTCTCTTCGATGTAAGCGCAGCCGTAAAACATAAATATTTCAAAACTAAATACATACTGAATAAACCTTTCTTAGGCATTTAAGCAGAAATAAAAACACCATTTGTAGCATACCTTTGTGCGTCGCAATAAAATCACAACAATTCTTAAAATCCATCACACAGCCCAACACAATATATACGTGACGTAACGTTACGTAACCTGATGTAACGTAACATAACGCGACATTACGTATTAGTAGCTACAATCATGCAATTAGTATATGGAATATAACCAACATATATACATACGATTGCATACATAAATGTGTACTTTTTGTTTTAGTCCCTTAAGCGATTTATAAAATATATTTATACATATACTATATACCGATATATATATATATACATCAAAATTGGCAATATGAATTTTGAATATGAAACGTTTGTAAAATGCTTTATATTTGGATATTATTAAATGTTTATCGACGTAAACAAACAACTAGTTTTATTTCATCAATCACAAACGAAAAAGTTTTCTTTCTTTAGGTCAAATTGCTCTCATCAAGACAGCATTCAATTTGTTTTGTTTTAGAAAAATTTGCAAATAATTAAACTTTACCAACTGCGAACGAGCAAAGAAAAGGATGGGTGCTAAAAAAACTTCTTTCGAAGTTTGGAAAGAGCATCTTTTTAACTATGGGAGGTATGAGCTTTTAACGTGTTTTGGGCGGGCATAGGCGGGGACAACAACACCTAAGTGTGTTACTAGCAATATGCCTTTCACATTTTGTGCATCTAGCTTTCAAGTTGTGTAGCGACTTGTGGGGTCTGACTCATAAGCTACAGATGATATAGCCAGGGGGCAGCCCACTTGTAGACATAGCGCTGTAGTTTTTGCACCACGTCTGACGCAGGCACAGACCAGTTTATGTTTCCAAAATCAAGTCTCTACCTCTCAGAGTGCGTTTATACTAGTCTCAAATCGATTTGCTATTGATGAACGGAGCGGGATGACCCTAAATTATTGCACGCTTCCCTATAATATTTTAATAATGCAATGTTTTGAATGGATATTGAATTGAATTAGCGTAAAAAAAATTATCAAACACAATCGAGAAAACACCACACTCAATCGAAAATACACCACACTCAACGGACAATACACCACACTCAGACCAGAAACTCACCTCGCGCAGCAATCCGAAGAGTACATCCGTTGATAGGGAACGCTCGTGCGCCTCGTCCATAATAATGGCCGCATAGCTGTCTAAGTCCGGATCGCGCAAGCTCTCACGCAATAGAATACCATCGGTCATATACTTGATGACGGTGCTCTCCGAGGTGCAATCCTCGAAACGAATCGCATAGCCAACATCCTCGCCTGCAAAATACGAGTTGAATTATTATATTAGTTGAATTGGAATTGAAACTTTTGCAATGTTCGAAATGATAAATTGTTAACACAAATGAAACTAGTATATATATAATGATGTAATCGAATGAAAAGACTCAAGCTTGTCAGATGCCAGAAGAATCCAAAGCAGTCAGCAACGAGAATATTAGATAAGAAAGTATCATCAAATATCAGGAATGAAAACGTGGATAGATTATGTATTGTATACGCACCCAATTGTGTGTCCATCTCATCGGAGACACGCTTCGCAACGGACATGGCGGCAACACGACGCGGCTGCGTGCATCCGATCATGCCACGCTGACTGTAGCCGTCCTCGTGCAGGTATTGGGTGAGCTGTGTCGTCTTGCCACTGCCCGTTTCGCCGACAATGATTACCACCGAGTTCTCCCGGATGACATTAAGCAGCTCCTGGCGTGAGGCGAACACGGGCAGAAAGCGACGCTGTTCCCCAATTGTTTTCTTGCGCGAAAATTCGCTTTTGCCGCCACCGTTTTTGGTGTCCTGCATGTCGCGCATATGATCGGCAAACTTTTGATCCTTTCGATAGTCGGCGGTGTCGTTGTCCTTGTCATATTTGGCATCGTCTTCGTCCTGCGGCCGCTGTACACCCATAATGTTGCCCAACTTGGTGCCACCCAGCTCCCAATGTTTCTTCTGCGCCTTGCGACGCTCCTTTTGCTCGCGATAAGTGCGCACCAGGGCGCTGCCTTTGCGTGCCAGCAGCGCCATATCGGAGGTGGGATCCTTGACGGGCACCACCGGCTCCGGCTGCTTGGTGAACACAATGCGACCATCCAAAAACGGCGGCACAATATGATGCACCAACAAATGGACACGTTCCACAGCCTCTTCATCGAAATCATCGCTCACATTGATCGATGTGACAACGCCCGAGGTGAGCATACGATTCCGTTCCCACAGCTCATTGTCCCGATTATTCTGACGCTGTTGGGCACTGATGCGCTTCTTGCGCTTCTGCTCTAGCTGCTCTTCGCGGCGGCTAAAGTATTCGGCATTGGTGGTGCCACCAAACGGATTGTTCTCATCGTCGTACCCCTCGTCAATGTTGTACCACTCGCGATCGAGGCGCCGTTGCTCCTCCTCCCAAAGATCACGCGACTCGGCATCACCTGTCCAGGGAGTTGCGCCGCTTCGCTTGCGATCGTGCATCCATTGATTGTAGCGATGAGCGGGCGTCGCACGCGTCGTATCATCCGCTGCATTATGACTCCAGCTGCTGCGACTGCGACTACTGCCTCGTTCGGACCAATCGCCAGATCCAGAGCCGCGTGGCGTTGGAAAATCCCAATCGGACTTCCGATGGCTGCTGCCTTCGGCATCGTCATCATCCCAGGAACTGTTTGACACGCTGCCGATGCCAGCGCCTCCACCAGGTGTGCCCGGCTCCCTGGGTGTGTACAAGCTGCGCTCGGACATAGAACGATCTCGGATTCGGTCTCGGTCCCTATCCCGATCCCGTTCACGACGCCTAACGTCTCGTCCTCCATAACGCTCCTGGTCATGGTCGCGAGCCCGCTTGCGCCGCTCATCGCCGCGACGCTGTCTGTCCCTATTACGCTCTCTATCGCGCTCCCTCTCGCGGTCTCGCCTTATGTCTGAGTCATCGCTCGACGATTTACGGACGGCGCCCTTGTGGCGATCACGGTCTCGTTGAATGTGCTCGCGCAGCCGTTCGCGCGCCTTCTCTGAGACGCCGCCTGTGTGTGAGGGTGTCTCATCCTTGTGCTCACGCAGTTGACGGCTCAGCTTCTCGAAGCTTTTCGTGTCTGGCTTTTTGAACGCGAACTCGCTAGCGTTGGGAGTTGTTGGCATTGTGCTGGAGGGTGTGCCGCCGCCGTCATCATATTCACTATCCTGAAATGAGATCAAGCGCTCGGCTCGCGCCTTTTCGGCCCGTCGCTTTGCGGCCAATTTGTCCAGGCCCAGTAAGGAGCCCTGCGGAATTTTGAAGCTGCCGCTGATGCAGCCGTCCTTGGGTTTCTTAAGCACCAGACCGCCACGCTGCTCATCGCCCGTGGATCCCTCTAAGCGATGCACGCCTACATCATCATCTTCAGACATGCTAATATGCGTTTATTGGGTTTTTTTGTTTTTCATGCGCGTTTCACATTAGAGCTGGAAAACTATCGATATAAAACTGAGCACAACGATACCTATCGTGTTCGTCAACAATCGCAATGGGTTTGGCAAGTATTGCACATTAATCAACTATAAACCAGCTAATTAAGAACGGTGCCCATTTTTTCATAGTTCACACGATGAGCCATTAAGATTAAGCTGAGTTTAAGTTAGACGATTTCTCTTAAATATTATCGATTCCATTTCATCCCTAATTTACAGCACAGCTGAGTTGGATAAATATAGTGATGTGGGCATTTTTATAGACGTCGTTGCTACACTATCACAAACACCAACAAGCTGGCAACGCCAACACCAAATGTCAGCGAAAGTAAAATCTCAGAGCTTTATTTTAAGGAGTATAATCGTTTATTTTGATTTGCTTTTGCTTAACAACTTTAGTCTTTGTTCTCGGCTTTCTCCGGCACCGTTTTGGTTATCCAATTCAAATATGGCAGATTGCCTGCCTCTATGGGTAGGGCTATTACCTCGGCAACGCTATATGGATGATTCTCGCGCACAAACTTGCTCAACTCGGCGATGCGAGTGGTGCGCGTCTTGATTATCATTAGGCATTCGTTGTCCTCATTGACTTTGCCCTCCCACATGTAAATGGACTCAATGTTTCTGACAATATTCACACATGCAGCCAATTTGCGCTCAATAAGGTCCAGGGCCAGTTTCTTGGCCGTCTCTTTGTCCGGTGTGGTTACAAGCGCTACCGAGTTTGTCCCAGCCACATATTCTGTATCACATCCCTTGTCGCTCATTTTGTTGTTTTGCTGCGAATGAATTAATGCGCAGCCAGCACCGAATAATGATGGTGATGAAGAAGACGACGCACAAGTGGCTGTTGCAACAGCAGCAAGAAATAAATTGCTAGGAAATCGCCAATGATAGGGCAGCGACCTTGCGTTTCTCAGATATTGCATTAAATGTACTTTGCTCGGCCAGTAAAACGAAATGCAATCAAAACAACTGTCGACATACAACAATGCATCGATAATAAAGCATCGATTGACTAGCCGCTTATCGAGAGCTTATTGCTTTTTAATGGCGCCATATTGTTCAGCTATTCAAATTTGTTGGCGCCAAAATGCAGAATAGCGGCTTGCTATTCTGCATTTACCGAGTAGATATATTTAAAGACATTGTTATGTATATATATATATATATTTTTTTTTTGCATGCAATTTGTTTAAAATATCTAGTTTCAATGACAACTCGCTGTGCAATAGAAGGGGTATTTTACGGGAAGTGAAAGTTCATTGTCTACCTTTAGTCCGTTTCCTGTTTGTCAGATTCGAGTTTAGATGTTGCTGGTGGTGCTGTTGGTGCTGCTTCGCTCGCTGCTGCTGGCGGCGGTTGAACAGCGAGTGTGCCGCCAGGCGATGGCGATGATGCCACTGTCGATGCTGCCGCTGTCGATGATGCCACTGCAGATGCTGTCGCTGTAGATGCAGCAACTGTTGCTGCTGGTGGCGCTACTGTCGGTGCAGTTGCTGGCTGGGGTGCTGGTAATGGTTGCTGCTGCTGCTGCTGCTGTGGCAATACTTGTGGCTGCTGCGGTGCTTGAGTTGACTGTTGTTGTTGCGAGCTATAAAGAGCACCACCCACTGATGATGCAGTTCCTGCTGTTGCTGTTACCGCGGCTGCTGCAGCTGTTTCCTGTAGGTGTCCCGGTGGTGGTTGCTGCTGCTGCTGCTGTCCCGGCGGTGGTTGTTGCTGCTGCTGTTGTTGTGGTGGTGCTTGTTGCTGCTGCTGCTGTTGTGGTGGTGCTTGTTGCTGCTGCTGCTGTTGTGGTGGTGCTTGTTGCTGCTGCTGCTGTTGTGGTGGTGCTTGTTGCTGCTGCTGCTGTTGTGGTGGTGCTTGTTGCTGCTGTTGTTGTGGGGGCACAACTGTTGGAGCAGTGACACCAGCATGCTGCTGCTCCCTGGCGAAGTGCAGCGGCGTGTAGGGCTGATAGGGCGGCAAGTGGGAATAATAGGGCTGCGAATGGGGTCGCGAGTGTGGCCCATGTCCATATTGCGGCTGATAGTAGTGTGTGTGCGAGTGCGAGTGTGAATGCGAGTGTGAGTGCTGACCAGGACCAGGTCCAGCACCGGGTGGGCCACCATAGTTCGCATAGCCCATGTGCGGCAACGGTGGCGGTAAACCAGGCATGCCACCAGGTGCTGTCTGTTGCTGCTGCTGATGCGGTGGCATTGACGGATGTGATGAATGCGACTGACCGGGTGATGGTGATGGTGGTGGTGGTGGCGCCGCCGGCTGCGCTCCACCTCCTCCCCCGGCAACTACATGAGGATGTGATGGATGCATTTGTGGCACAGCTGATGCTGCAGTTGCTGCCGCTGCTGGTGGTTGCTGTTGCGTTGGCGGCGGAGTTGGTGTTGTTGCTGGTGGCTCGTTTGCTAGCGATGGCGGTGGCGTTGCCGCTGGAGTTGCTGTCGTTGCCGTGCTTGCTTGCTTGCCGGACAAAGCGATAATTGGCGCCGACGTTGATTTTAGGGGATCCTTCATGGGCTCAATTAGCTCCAGTTTGTCGTTAAGCTTTGTTGAAACGGGCGGTGGCGGCGGCACAGATAACTTCGCCGTTGGCTCAATATCCATGGGCTCCGGATCAGTTTTGCTTGCCAGTTCATGCACTGGCGCTGTTGGCGGTGGCGCTTGGGGTTGTGGCTGCGCCGGAGGCGGCGTTGGCTGTGCAGTGACAACAACTGGTTGCTTGGTCGCCTCTGGTTTGGGTGCAGCACTCGCCTCGGGCGCCGCCGGCTGCTGTTGCGGCGGCTGTGTCGGCGGCTGTGGTGGCTCCTCCTTGGAGCGATTTGGTGCATCCTCTATACGTTGGCGATCGCGTTTAATGTCCTCATACATGCGATGCACCATTTTTTGAAAGGTGTCCTCATCCACAGCTGGTTTGCAGTGACGCTTGAGCTCCTCCTGGAATGCATCGCTAGACTCGAGCATACGCTGTTTTTTCGCCTCGAATTTCTCTTCCATTTGCTGCAGCTCGGCCTCCAGTTTCGTTTGGTGCATGGTTAGCGAGCTAACCTGACGCTTGAGCACCTGCATCCGCTGTGTGGTGACCACGGATCGGACATCGGGCACTACAGCCTCTGAGAAGATCTCGTTGATGAGACGGTGATTTCGTAAGTAACGTGCATACGCCATATGCTTGGCCGTATATCCCTCGTCCAAATCATCCTCATCCTCGGCCGGCTGGATGTCAATGCGACGCTCGTGTTGACTCTTGCTGCCGCCGCCACGCGATGGCGTTTCATGGACATCAGTTATTTCGGGTTTCACCTTTGATTTGGCTGAAATGTAGGCTTGATAAGCGGGCGTCTGATGGTACGCCTTCAATGCCTTCTCATACTCCAGCTTCTCCACCTCGTACTCATCAATATATTCGGTTTTCTCCTCATCGCCCAGCTGCTTCCACATGGCGCCAATCTTTTTGCCCAGCTCCCAAAGTTTTAGCTCCGGATGCTGTGCCTTGACGCTGTCCCATACACGCTTTGAATACCGCATATATGGCAAAATCGGTTTCTCTGGCGGCTTCGGTGGCTTTGGCAAACGCGACTCGCTTTGCGTTTTACTGCTCGATGATTTGGTCACTTTCTGTGGTGTGAACGCTGGATTGCCATAGTTGCTGTGGGTAAATATTGGCGTTTGATCCTTATTACGATCACCACCAGCTCCGCCGCCTGAGGAACGTGATCGGCTGCTGCCGCTGCCGCCGCCACCACCTCCACCCCCGCCAACGTTGGGTAATGGAGTCGCCGGCCCAGTTGGCGCAATTTGCTTATAGTTGCTGGGCAACGCCATGTTAAGTAACATAAATGTAGATTTTTATTCTTCACCCTTTTTGTACAAACACAAATTGATATATATTTTGAGTAAAACAAAAAAATGTATATACATGTAGTAAATTCACGCGGACGCCATTGATAAGTTTTTCTCTACAGTGAAAATTGGCGATGACACACAACGCGTCACAACACTCGCTCGATAGTTTTCTTATGCGATACTTTGCTACACTAATATTGGCGTAAGCGCACAAAGAAAAAAATAAGATAATAAGAAAAACCACTAAATATTGCATTTTGACGGTAATTCATTTCATTTTATATAACTGAACATTTATTAGTTGATAAAAAGAAATAAATAGATATTTTCTTGACCTTCTGTGTTATAATAGTCAGTCAACACTCCCAAAAAAAAGAGTCAGCTGAAAATTTCACATTTAGCTTGTTGGCAACTCTGGTTGCACGTAGTCGCATGTAAATAATTAACAATTGAGCTTGAAAGATGAATAGAGCGCGTATTTATTTTCGATTTGCGGAAAAAGTTGTATACAAAAATCGTCACAAAAGTGTTATTGCAATAAGGACTTATTTAAACAATGGAACTGTTGCCACCAACATCAGTCAGATATTGAGTAAACCAATATCCAGATCCTGGAGCAGCATAACAGAGCCGGAATCCTCGTTAGATAGCGTCACCTATGACCGTGTCTGCTCCCAAACGTTAGATGCACTCTACGATTACATTGAAGAGCTGACCGAAAATGCCACAGATCTTGCTGGCAGCGATGTGGCGTACGGTGTAAGTAAAATGATTCGCATTCAACTTTGCATTTGCGTTACATCATGCCAACAAACGGTGTCTTTTGTGTTGCAGGATGGTGTGCTAACTGTGAATCTAGGACCAGCGAACGGCATCTATGTGATCAATCGACAGTCGCCAAACAAACAGATTTGGCTCAGCTCACCCACAAGCGGCCCAAAACGGTTCGATTATGTTGCTGGAGGCACCGATGCCGGCGAATGGATATATAAGCACAGTGGCGAATCTTTGCATCAGCTTCTCCAACTGGAATTGGGAAAAATCTTTAAGGGACAATCAGTTGACTTTCTGCAACTGCCCTACAGCCACAATTGACTCAGGTCAATAGAATTTTGTTAGAATGATTTTTTGTTAAATTATAAATTAAAAATATTTAAATTGAATATGAAATGCATTTTATGTATATTCTTGGAGACATATCCGACCACATATATATACCTAGAAATTAATGATCAGCAAGATGCGCGAAGGCGAGCAAAATTGTATCATATTGATTTGTTTATGTGTAGAAAACTATATTGTTTTCCACAAAAAAAACTATAGCTATAGCAAATCTTCACCTATGTCATATATATCATGCAGATACAGTACGTGTAATTTAAGTGTAACAAATGGTTCAATAACCTAATAAATTCCGATATATATAAGCTGCTGAACCGTTGAAAACATATAATTTGTCTACAAAAAATATCACAATGAAAATTACATGAATCAATATGTTTCATAGATAAAGAATAGTTGAGAACCCTCTGATTTATTAAAATATATATTTTATATCTTTTATGCAATGCCATTCTTTGGCTGAATCTTTATTTCCGTCTATTTACAGTCGCTGCTCTTGTTAGAAATGTAGAAAAAGAATGCGGTTTAAAGTGTCCACTTTAAAATCAACATGCTATTTTTCGCTGTATATAGGTCAAGGACTTAGGGTTAGGATTTCTTTCACTTAGCTTTATACATTATATATCTATTTTTCGTTTGTTTTTTTTTTCATTGATATATGTTGTTATAGTGCGGCGGATGTTGCTGTTGCTGCGGCGACATATAGTTCTGCTGATTATTATTGTATGATTGCGGCGGTCCATTGGCCCAGGGATTCATTTGACCACCATAGCCACCAGAGGGAGCCATGGGTGGACCATATGCATTAAAATTGCGCATATTGTAGGGAGGCTGCTGCTGCTGCTGCTGGTGTTGTTGTTGTTGCACCTGCTGGGGCGGTACGCCAGGATAACCAGGCGGACCGCTCGACATTTGATCGTTACCATAATTATAATAATTGCTGCCACCATTGGCTCCAAATGATGGCTGTTGTTGTTGTTGTTGTTGATGCTGATGCTGCTGCTGCTGATGATAATGTTGTTGTTGTTGTCCTCGATTTTGCATTAAGACAGGTACATTGCGTAGTTGTTGCTCTTGCTGCTGTTGTTGGTGATGGTGTTGTTGTTGCTCCTGTTGTTGCTGTTGCTGTTGTTGCTGCTGCTGCTGCTGCTTCTGTTGTGTTTTGGCTGCGCTGGTTGCCTGCTTACTGTTGCTGGTCAATGTACCCATTAGATTGGCAATTATATTCTCTGTGTCCTTGAGCGAAATCTTTGGCGACGCCGGTTTAAAAGTCAACGAATTGGGTGATCCCGATGCCGTCTGAATCATTAGAGATTTCTTGCCATTTGTATCCTTGGCCTTCAGCAGTAGATCATCGAAACTGTAATCATCATCGTCATCATCGTCCAGCATAAAATTCGGTGAGTTTCGCA
Organism: Drosophila melanosoma; assembly: GCA_035042045.1. Taxonomy (NCBI): domain Eukaryota; kingdom Metazoa; phylum Arthropoda; class Insecta; order Diptera; family Drosophilidae; genus Drosophila; species Drosophila melanosoma. The sequence continues at coordinate 2,859,948 of JAWNLY010000176.1, forward strand.
TAGCGGGACGTCGTTGCAGCTTCGCTGGTGATGACATTTCACGCTCGTTGCTCACATCATTGCGACGCAGTGCCGCCACGGCCGCCGCCGACGAAGTGGGGGACGACGATTTGGCGGCCGACGATGCGCTGGCCGGACGTGAGTTGGACGCAGCATTTTCTGTACGCTCCTGACTGTTGCTGGACTGACAACCGATGGCAACGACTCGTGATAGATAATCGCTGCAAGATTCACCGTCGCTACTTAGCTCAGAAATGTTAACATATTTACGCAAATGTTCTACACGCTGCGGCTCCAGTCGCTCCATTTTGCGCAGATGGCTGATGAGATGCACCTGCTCCTCTTTTAAGAGAAACTTAAAGTTCTGCAGCAGCGTTTGCATATCGGAATTTGTTAGGGATTCCATACTATGATTGCTGGCATCGCTGATGTTGGACTTGGACGCCAAACTGGTGTTTAAATTCTTGCCGAAGAATTGATGATCCACCTCATTGATCAGATCCTCAATGTCAATGTCCAGATCTTGACAAGCAATAGGAACGTCGTCAACATTTGTCGCACTGCTCTCAAGTCCTAGGCGAAGCGGAACCTCGGCAAAGTTGAGGCCGCTGGTACGATCGGTCTGGCGTCGTGTATGATTCGTCTTTACCAGCAACGTAAAGAATTGCAACAACCGGTTCATATCCTCCGTATTTAAGTCATCCACACCGTTCACGATCAGTGCGCTTGCCAATTTGGAGGATACGAGCTGGCGATCGAAGGGAAGCTGGAACTCCTTCTTAATCTTGGACAATTCGACGAGTTTGTGCTCATTCTGTTCCGGTACTTTATTATCTAATAAAGGACATTAATTCATTTATTATTACAATTGATTGATATTGTTCTCAATCTAAAATTAAAGCAATTACGACAAGGATGGATTACATACAATTCAAAACAGTGAAGTGCGGCGCTTCCAGCTGCTGGACAGTGATCACTTAACCAGCATTTTTTTTTTATATACTTTCGTTTATTTCATTTTTTATTTATTGTTGGTTTTTGTGGTATTTCCATTATTTTCAGCACTTTTTGCACAAAACTAACATCTGCGGTCGCTGAACCCACAGTTAAAAGCAATTAAAAAGAGGAATTTCAGGAAAAAAAAATTTCCGTATCAAAATTACCGAACCGACAACTTGAGAACTCTTTTTTTTGTTAGATCACAGAGCAGAGAGTTTTAGTTGGAAACATTATTATTATATCTATAAATTATTGTATTTTAAAATATTTTAAACGCTACTTTCAAAGGCGATTTTTGGATCATAAATAATAGTACTCCCCGGATGGTCAATAAATTTAAATTACAGTTTCACATTAAAAGAACTTACAAGAGGCGAAATATATATATATATATATATATATATATATATATATATTTATATATATATATATTTATAATTGTATTTCCTCAAACGCTTTTGGCAAGATTTTCTCAATTAAAATTTGCATTTAGCGATATGATAAAAAGTGTTCTTTAAAGTCGAACGTAGACTTCTAATTTTATTCAAAATTCAGCCCTTAAGTCAAAGTCTTACAATTTAAAGGGTATATGAGTTAAAATGTAGGTCGGCATTTTAAGGAGCAATTTTTTTTTTAATGGATAGGCTAAAAAAACAACTGATGTTGGATAAGTATCGTTATCCAAATCCAAATTACACAATTTACATGGCAAGTTAAGCACAAGGATTGATAACACTCTGGACCGTATTTTGAAGGAAGGAAGAAAGGAAGGATGTATCGAACGGATCAAACAGATGGCATACAATTATGGTTAAGTATATTTCTGACAGGACCAAGGATGGCAACTGTTCCCAAGTAGGACAAGGTTTACGGATACGGAATGCCTTTGGTTTTCATTAATTCCTTGGATTCTGATCACAAATACACGACCAAAATATGCACAGCTGTTGGAGTGTCCGATTCCAACCAAAATATGCAGACAAATACTTACCCCGATACATATATATATTTATTTATATATGTATATATATTTATATATATATATATATATGTATGTGCATTGGACTTGGTATATTGGATCTGTAAAGTTAAACAGCTTTTTAGTTTGTATTGTTTTGCACTTACATTTTACTGTGGCCTCGCAGATGACGGTCGCAATATTGCAGATTAACTTTTTCACAACGCGCACTTTTTGTGGATCTTCGAGCACTTCCGTAATGAGAATGCCCTTTAGCTTCTCCTTGATGGTCTCCAGGAACACACAATTGTCGTCATTTAATAGCAGATCATCGGCGGCATTCGGCTTGACCTTCTCCATGGCCAGTGCCTTGCTGAGCAAATTTAGCGTCTTGGGGCCGAGACTGCCCAACTGATCCTCCAATGCGGATAGCATGCGCAGCACACTAACTACGGTCAGTGGACCTTCGGCCGCCTCTTCAACAAGTTCCGCATCTTTGTTGGATGCACCAGTCATACTGGTACCCGTTGGCGATGAGGAACGTTGACCGCTAGCGGAGTGACTGTATTCTGGATAAGAGCGCGAATCGAGCACACGGAACGACTCCATGGGCTCAGAGGTGCGCGAGGAACGCTTATAACTATCGCCATGCTCCCTGTAGTAATTATCGTTTCTATCAAGCCCTCTCTCCCTCTCCTTCTCTCTATCCCTATCCTGTTCCCTGCCTCTGTCCCTCTCCCTTTCCCGATCGCGTTCACCGTAATCGTCGTGGCCACGCGAATGATGCGACCTGTCACGCCCGCGGCTATATGTCGAGCGCGAGCTGTGCCGATGCGACGAGCGCGACCTGGAGCGTGAACGCTGCCGGCGTCTAGGGGCCCCTGAGGAGCGAGACCGCGAACGCTGACTCATGCGTGAAGACATTGGTCGCCGGGCACGCTTTGGCGACAACGAGCGTGACAATGAGCGGCCGTACGGTGGACGGTGGGTGGGACGAGAGGTGCGTCCACCCGGTACTTGCAGATCATCATCGCTGATGTTAATCACAGTATCTGGCCCGCCGGTGTTGGCACCGCTTCCGCTACGATTATTGGGTCCGCGATAGTTGGGCTTGCGGCGCACAGTGGCATTCAACGAGGATGAGATGGTGGCGGCGCCGGCATCGGTGGCGGCGGATGTAGGTGAATCGCCACTTGTAATTTTTGGACTGTTGATGCGTATTTTATAGCGTTCCAAGATCTCCTTGGTTTTCTCTTCGTCTTCGTCGCCCAGCTTAAATTTCTCCTTGAGATCGTTTTTGATCTTGTTGACGGCAATGTTAAAGAGCTCGACGCGTCGACAGTTCCAATAGCTAATCCATTCGGGCTTGTAGTCATAGCTATATGGATCGCATTTATTCTCCTCCTGCAACTGCTTGTAGCGTCGATTCCAGAACAGTTTCCACTCCTCGGAATAGTCGGGATGCTTCTCCGGGTTCGTTTCATATATTTCCGTCTCATCGCGCTGCTGTTTCAATTGCAGCTCCAGCAGGCAGCGAAATTTCCCCCAACGGTAGCCCTCCTGCGCAATTTGCGAGGCCTGCAACGACAGCTTCTGCTTGATGCCAAGCCCAGCCCCAAATTTTGGTTTGATACCGCTTTCCTGGTTACCCTTCTCGTTGGCTGCGGGCGGTGAGCGATTAATTGCACGATATGCCGGCTTCTGTTCGTCATGCTTTTTTTTAGTTTTCTTACCAGAAGACTGTTGATGCTGCAGCTGATGTCCCATTTGTGGGACAAAATTCTCATCGTCATCACTGGAAATGGCATCTAGGTCATTTGGCTCGGCATTACCTTTATTTAAGTTAGGCGTAATTTTCACTGTTTCCGTCGGCAGATACTCGAGAACCAGTTTCTGCATCTCGTCCACGAAATCTATCCCGGAACATTCATCATAATGAAATTTATCGCGTATCTGTGAACAAATTTTTGATTTACTACGACGAAAATCATCGCAAGCAACGGCCAAGATTTTCGTGTTACGTCCAAAATGATTCTCGATATGTTGGACTAACTTATTAGTACAATTGGACATATAATTGCTGGGTTTGCCCGGAGAGCGGCGCTGCAGCACCTCGAAGGCCTTCTGAAAGTGAGTGTTTAGAAATTTAAGGCGATGCGCCAATGACGTCAAGTGGATGATTATAGTGCGCGAATCGTGGGACGTGTTGCACAGCACACAAAAATAAATGGGACGCATTTGACCATCCTTGTGCAACTCGATAACATATTCGGTGCCGATGAGCGCGCCGTCTTTGTAATTCTCAATAAGCTTCTGTATGACCGCCGTGCCAGACATTTCTTCCTCGAAGCCGGGCGGAACGGGCTCGCCACTTAAAAAGTTCATATCAGATGAGGACGAATCTGCAAAAAAACATCGTTTATTTTTTCGATTTCTAAGCAAACTAGGCGTGTGTCATACGATTCAACAAGGATCTACATATCGTACACGAATTATCGCAAGTAATTACGACTAGCAAAAAATGCTCTACAATCAACAAAATGCATTCTGCCAAATCCAGTTGATGATGTTATACCTGCACATTTAGCACACTTTATTTACGTTTAAGCACATAATGAAGATGGCAAACAGCTGTTTGACACATAATCAAAAAATATGCATATACATGCATATTTTTATACATATATATGTACATTTAGGTATGCATGGATTTTTGCATATTTGAATTATAGCATTTTTTGCATAATATAAGCGATATTTGTAATTCATGTTAATTGTATATATTTACTGAATTTGCACTTTGTGCATTAGCCATACCATTTTGCGTATCCTTGTTGAATAAAATTCGGCGTGCACCGATCTCTGAGGCGAAGCAATACCGCCGACTATCAAAATTACCTGGCCTTCACGTTGGGAGTGCCGTGTCCCCTCTTTTTGGACCGTTTTCTTTGACACTTTGTTGTATGAAGCTATAGCTTGCACTGATTTGCACTCGAGAAGAAATATACAAATGGGCACGTACGCACACACACGAAGAAATGCACTTACAAAACCACAGTGGCCGCAAGGAAAACGGGTATTTTGTACCCACCGCTCCGGGCAGAACGCAGTAATGTTATGTTCTTTACTTACAGTGCTTATTAAAGAGTTGCTCACTTACAATCTGAATTATGTCAAACCTATTAATAACACACTATTTTCAGTAATTGTCCTCAAAAAATATTTTGCTCGCACTAACAATCAAAAACAGAATTGACGAAAAAGGCCAAGTGTGACCATATGTATATTTGTCATAGTGTTTGTTTCGATATTGTTGCGCCATAATTTATCGCATGGTCACATTTTCAATTAAGTGTTATCGCAATTGCGGGTCAAGATACAATTTTAAATAATATATCGGTATATTCATTGTCAAAACGCGTTAGAATAATTTTATAATTAATTCGTATAAGGTGTAGCAAATAATAATATTATCATAGTTCATTGGTTTTGTACAATGCCCGTTATGCTATTTGCCCATCTGTCCGTCTGTATGGACACAACTTTTTAAACACTCTTATAGATAGAGACTTCAATCTTGGAACATGTACATGTTTGTATCTGCGTCATATAATGTGTAAGGTCTAGGAGGCTAGGAGACCGATTAGATCGATAATCGCAAACGGATAAGGTCGCATATTTCCCATAATTCAATGCTCTAGTCACAAAATTTGTTTTGCAGGTTGCGGGCGATGTGCTTCAATGATCGGCATATGTCACGCCCTCCTCCGTCACCAGGCCGGCCACCGGTAAGGATGGAATGCATTTCTGAGAGTCGTCAATTAGAACCGCCATTAAGAACCGACAAAAAAAATTCCTTTGGCCAGGCCCACGCACCAACACATATTTTAGTGCAAGTCGGTAAAAACATAATTTGAAATTGGAAAATCAAGAAAAATATGTTGTGCCATGCCCACTTTGCCCCCAACATTTTTAAAGCCTAATCTGCCAAATCGTAAGAGTTGCAGTTATCAAACTTTAAATGAAGATTACTAGGAACCTTCTCTCATATTTTTGAAGCCAGGTCTACTTTCGTTCACAAACGTTCGCACAGCTTTTATTTTCCGTAGATTACTAAGGACCTTACCTAATACAATAATATTTTTTCCGGCCAAGCGTATTTCCTCCCCCCCCCCCCCCCATTTTTGAATAGCTTTAATCTTTTGCAATTTGAGAGCTAAGGCTACAAAACTTCGAAAAAGATAACTAAAAAGGCATTCCATTTATTTTGTCCATTCCCTCCTCAAGAAGGTATGATTATTAATATCAGAGTATTTCGCAGTCGGTTACGCCCGAATAGGAAGTATTCCGTTAATTTTGAAAATTGCAGAAAATGTTCTATGATTAAAAATATATTGCGTAAATAATTGCTCTAAATGAGTAGGAAAGTTGAGTTTCCTAAAGAACAGCGTACATAGAAATATAACTATGGTTGTGATGCTGACTGCTGAAATTCGTAATTCATTTATTCATTAATCAGAAACAAAAATGTCGCCACATTTTGTGAATTATCTTACATTCTCCTGTCCCGCACCTGCTTCAGGCAACGTTTCTAATTTATATAATGATAGCCCTGTGACAATTTGATGAAGCTGCACTTGAGCTTGAGCTTAAGCCTAACCTACTCCGACTCTCCCTTACGACAGTGAAAACGCGTTAATGCCTTCAAGCATTCAGCATTATGTGCTATATATGGAATTTGGTATGAAAACCACCACGGCGGACAAATAGCTAAAAGTGTGGCAGGAGATGCACGTCCCAAAACAATTTCGCAACCACCCTACCCACCAAAAGTGTAAAAGGGCCTGCAACGTGTGCTGTGATAGATGTGGCACGCACGCACACATACATAAATACATTTACATCTGAATAGAAGAGACGCATTAATCGCTACATGATGATGATAATGGCAATATAAGCGACTACACAATGAGCTGACCATATGTGCACATAGACAATCAAATGTGAAACTGGTAGAACTGGTGCAACTTCAGCAGCAGTAGCAGCAACAAGCAGTACAAGGAGCAGGGTAGAGCAACTGTAGAAGCACCAGGACCAGACGGGTGACCAGAGCCAGAGTCAGTTCAAATTTAATGAACACAACGGTGACATGAGTTATGGGCCATTTTTTTTTTTTTTTTTTTTTGGTTTGACAACGAAAAATTGCGAATCAGCACAGCTGTTGGTGGTGCAGTGTGGTTAGTGCGTAATGCGTCAGGGGTGGGGAAAGAGCAGCAGCAGCAGCAGCAGCAGCAGCAGCAGCAGCAGCAGCAGCAGCAGCAAAAGCAGCAACAGCTATAACGGCGGCATCCTGACATCGGCATGAATGCAAATGTTATTTTGCATTAACATTGCGAATGAACATTGGGCATCCCAAAAACGCAGCCAACCAGTCAACGCGTCCAATCGCGCGCCACGGCAGATGAAGATGAGCACATTCCGATTACGGTGCAAATACAGACACAGAAGGCAGACGACAGTGACACCCCTTCAGATACGGATTCGTAATCGGAATCGGAATCAGCTTTAGATGTGGCGCGATATGGGCGCATTATGTGTTTTAGACAGAGTGGCAGACGGAGACATACAATGTTCATCTGTTCATATGTATTGTATCCTCTTCTCGCAGTCTTTTTTTACTTCTTGATGCACTTTGTATTTATTAAGTTATAGTTTCGATTTAACCATGGAGTAGCCATGGAGTTGTTTGCATTGCATTAAGTTGCTTGCTCAGTCACCTGGTAACAACATTATAAAAAAATTGTTTGCAACATACATGATCTGAAGAGAAATTAAACAGAACAAAAAGGTTTAAATATTCGAAATGGGCTTTAATTTCAAGAAAATTATCATTTTATAAATATTTTGAATTTTTTTTTTATACAATTTGCGGCTTAAAGAAAATGCAGTCTTCGGTGTGATGACAATTGAATTTTGAATTCTTTGTATTTAATGTTTCGTGATGCATTCTAAAAGAAGAAATGTCTTGGCAAGTTGTGTGCAATTCATTAAGCGAAATCTGCCCGAATGCGAATAATGCAAATTGCTCTATTTCGGGCTAACTGCAAACGGCAAGCGACGACAAATTTATTTGCGGACCATGTGGCAAGTAAGAACAAGGAGCCATCGCCATCGCCATCGCCATAGCCGTTTCCATCAATGAAATGAATGCTATTTTCTTTTTGTTTCTGAGTAAAAAGTGTTTAATGGTTTATCTGCAAAGTTATGTTAAATAGCCAGTAGAAGCCATCTGCAACTCCATACAGCAAATATATTCTTGATCGGAATCGAACACACGAATATCAGCGACTATAAAAGCTATCGACTTTAAGTTTTAAATATTTATTTCTCGAAAACTGTACTTTTTTTTGTTGCGAAAATCCATAGCCATAAAAGCCACAAATTTTAAAATTGATATCTTGACATATTATTCATTAACTTTTTGATTGGAAATTTGTTTAATAAAACTATAACATCTGATTTCACAGTTGATTTCTGGGTATCTTGTAGTTGAGCTCATGTTAGTACAGTATTCTGGCTCGTTTATTCTTGCAGATTTAGGAATTTGCACCGTAAGTTCAAAAATTCCATTAATTATTCTGTAGAGTTTTGCTGTTTTGCGCCACTTTTGTCATTTCGATCGAACACGATTTCAGTGCTAATTTTGAAAAAATTCAAATTTCTTAATGGGTTCGCTGCATTTTCTCAGCGATAGGTTGCCTATTATCTTATGCAAACAGAGAGAGAGAGGGGAAGAGAGAGAGCGAGAGAGAGAGAGTCAGAAAGATAGAGAGAGAAAGAGAGTTGCTTTACTTTGGTCTTTTTTGTTTCCATAACCCCTTTCTTTTTTTTATAGTTGTTGTTGTAATTTTTTCATTGTTGCTCATTGCTCATTCCCAAGCATCCCTATGCGCCCCAGCCTACCCCTTGCTTGGGCCGGATATGCTCATTGTGCGTCATTTCAACTTATCACTCTGGGGAATATGCCACTAGCCGGAAGCTCTCCATTTGCCCAGATGCAGCTGGTGTCAGTGTCAGTCCCAGTCCCACTCCCAGTCCCACTCCCAGTCCCACGCCCAAGTCCCAGTTCCAATTCCAACTTTGCCGCATGCTTCAAAAATGCGTAAATCAAACTAAAACAAATGACAACCAGCTTGCAATGAATTAGTATTAGTGTAAAACGGCTTTTAATAAGTCGGACAGTTGGCCCGCATCTCTCTATGACCATAGCATTTATGGGGGGTGGGGCTGTGGCTGTGGTTGGGGTTGGGGTTGGAGTTGGTTCGCTGTTGGGGCATCCGCAACGACAAAGTCAATTGCGGTAGCCGCAAAATGGAATTTTGTTTTAAAAAGTTCTGCACTACAAAATGGCTCGCAATGGGCGCATAAATTTCAAAGTTGTTTTTTTTTATTTTTTTTATTTGTTTTTGTTTTGGTCTTTTTTCTTCCCATAATCTTAGTATGGTGTGGAGTGGAGTGAGGAGTGAAGAGTGAAGAGAGGAGCATAAGTTTGGCAACAACGTAACATATGCTAGAATATATGTTCGTTTTGAAACTACTAATTTGAATTAAATGCGGTATTTGTAAATTGCATATATATCATTTGATGGGTGGGCTTTTAAAAATGTTTCAGCCGTGCCTGAGAGACATAACTCAAAAAGTATTTGCAACTATTCAACCCAAAACGAGCATATAAATTAATATTAACCCAGGCAAAGGTCATGTTGTTTTGTAAGCATTTAATATTGATGCAGTGAACGCTAGCTAATTGCACTTCGTTTAGCCTAATATACATAAATCTATATTTAGTTAAAAAAAAAAACAAAATATGCATTAATAAACCCCAGAATAGTTTTAATTCTTTCGCGAAGAAAACAGAAACTTTTCGATGATGTATTAGTGCCATTAGTTCTGTATTGCGAGTGGTCACTGTACACATACATATAATATGGTCAATGTATTTAAATTATTTTTTCTGCGCATTTAACTTGATAACAATTTATGTGAGCCCTATGTAAACCGTTTTACAAGTATTTATGAGTATGTCAGACATTTGTGCCTTGCATGCTTAGATAACTGATCTATGTTTGTTGTTGCTGTTGTTGTTGTTGTTGTTGTTCTTTTGGTTTTTGCCAATTTCAAACATGCAACATGTTGCAATGAAGCTATAAGTCAGGCCCCAAATTTTAAACTTTGCAGACGACTTACATAAGAAATGTACATACAAATATAGCTGTTGTATGGTGGTGCAAATACTTTCTTACGGGAGGGGTTTGCGGGGGAGGGAGGGAGTGGGGTTCCGCGCGTGTGAGGGCAGCATGCCAAATGGAAAAAAGTTTTTGCCTTAATTTTTGCCGTTTTCATTTTTTGTTTTGTTTTTCGATTTTTTTTTTGGTTTTTTTTTTTATACTCTGCCGTTTTTATTAACGTTGCCTTGTTTTTGGCAGGGGTGGCCTGCTGATGGAGCAGGAGGAGCGGTGGAGTGGGGTGTATGGGGGCTGTTTGTTTACTGGTGGCAGCGCAGCAAGTAATATTTTTGCCGCATAAAAGTCAAAATATGCAAATAAAGCAGGCTCTTCTTGCTTTCGCTGCCTTTGCTTATGCAGGGGGATGGGATCTGTATAAGTAAGGGGGGGGGGGGGTGGCGGCTAATACACCAGCAGTCAGAGGGACAGATAGACAGACACACAAACGATGAGCTGTGGCTAGAACAATGTGCATACAAGGAAAGGAGCGGGAGGGTAGTGCTGGATGTAGTATTGGGAGTAACACAGGGCAAAAGGAAGAGTGAGAACAGCGTGGCTTAAATAATAAATGTAGTACACGCTTTGAAAGAATTTACTATGCTTTGGCAAATGGAAGTTATAAAAACCAAACACACACACAATCACACACAATATACACATCTACATATAAGCACATGTGCATGGCATATAAATAAACAATGCCCTTATATAACCCCAGGGCTGGCCAGAGCGGCAGTGGAGAGAGGTAGCGGCATTTCCATATTGTTGCTATAATCAGCGGCTGCTTTGATTCATCTGCATGCACGCGCGATGCCGGGACATTGAAGCGGGGCTATCACCACCACCACCACCACCAGCACCACCGGAGTCAAAGCCATTGCCATAGCCCACAGCCAAAGCTAAATCCATAGCCATTGCTAAATCCTTAGACCCGGTGTGCCACCACCCCAACAATATCATCATCAAAGTCAACCCAACTGGGCGAAGCGAGCAACCAACCAACCAACCACCAAACACAGGCACACACAGACTCCGTGACTCCGTTGGCCGAACTTTAACTCCGACTTTTTGCCGTGTTCGTTCAATTTAGATCTGCCGCCGTGCTCTCTGTTCAAAGAGCACGAATCGGCTCGACCACGAGCACGACTATACAGGTGAAAGGCAATCTCAGTATGTAGTCTAGTCATTTATGATCATAATTTAATAAATAAATATTTTGCGTTCATTTTCAGATAATACCAATACGCTATAACTTTAATTATTATTAAAATTGGTGTTTCTTTCTTCTGTATACGATTAAAGTCACGAGCACGTTCTCATTACTAATGCAATCCAAATTTCGATTCGAACATGTTCGTGTTCGGTGTTGGATCTCGTGTTCGAGCAACAACCACTGACTGACGCCCATTTCAAGTATGTGCGGTCAGTGCTGTAAAATCTTGGCATTGTGTCGCTAGCCAAAATTGCCGAAAAAGGCTAAGCAATCATTATGAATATAGCTAAACTGTGTCATTAAAAATATATTTCCAAGATAAGTTTCAAATAAATGCATATGGTAAGTTTAAGACATTAAGGCAATAATATAACTAGTTAGTTGAGCATTTAAAAATGCCCAACCATTATTTTAAATATAGAAAAAGTAATATAAAATCATTTTGCATAAATTACATAATAAATACATACATAACAAAAAAAAAAACATAATTATTTCACCTGACAAGAAGTTAGAAAATTGTCAATAAAAACATAAAGATCTTCTATAGCTAAAATTTAGCCATTTTCTAGCTGAAGCAGCTGCGAGTGTAGCAGCCCTTTACTCTGCTATCCGAACGCTTCTCTGTGCTGTTCAGCGCGCGAGTTGTGTGTGTTTGTGTGTGTATTTGTGTGTTATCTCGCAGCCTGGTTCTGGTTCAGTTTTCGTTTTCCGTTAGTGCAGCATTTATCCTCGACGAAGTTGGTTGGTTTTGACTTCGCCCTCTGCCATTTTCGCATTCGCAGTCGCCGCTATTGCCGTCGCCGTCGTTTGTCGCCTAGCCGCTGGTGTTGTTATTTTTTTGTGTGTGTTGTTTTTTCGCTGCCGCTCTGCTGGCTGCTCCTCTTGAGTTGTGTTTTGTGTGTGTGCACGTTTTATTTATTGTTGTCGTGTGTTGTTTGTTTGTGCTTTTTGTTATGGTGCCCACTGCCAACTTACCAGATATCCCACAAATATAACTCACAAACAAGGTGCGCACAAACTGGACTCAGTTCTTCATGTTGCTGTTGTTGTTCTCCTTTCTTACCAAACAAACTAACCAATAACTAAATCATAAACAAACAAAACGAATAAAAAGCTAAGCGCTTCTGACATTTTTTCTCTCGCTCTTTTGTTTTCGGCGTGTATCAAGCTCAGCATGTGCGAGCTAAAGCTTTTCGATTTAGTTCAGTTATTGTTATTGTTGTTGTTGTTGCCGCAGTAGGTAGTCCCCAAATCACACACGCACACACACCCAAGAACAACAAAAACAGCAAAACAAACAACAGAAATACAATACACACAATAAAACGCGCTGAGTGCGCTGCTTCACTAAATGCAGCCGACGTCAGCGTTGACGTCGGTGTCGTCACAGCCGTCGCGAATTATGGACCTAACCAAACAGCAACAACAGCAATAACAACAAAACCTGCACTTGATACAAAAATAAACAAACAAAATCAATCAATTAATCAATCTGTGAAACACGCCCCAGGCGTACGTTTACGTTAACGTCTACGCCCACGCTTCCCGGACACGCCCACAGCCAGAACGCCCACGCGCACTTCAAACTGCAAGCAAAAGAAGAAGAATAACAAGACAAACCATAAGAAGCAGACGAAGAAGAAGAATGTTTCAGTCAATTGCACTAGTTGTACTCCTAGCTGTGGCCCAGTCACCGAAGGATACGAATGCGGACACAGATGCAGCACCAGCAGTATCGGCAGTATCAGCATCACCAGCAGCAACAACGCTATTCGGCAGCAAGCAGTTAACCAGATGCCGCCAAAGCTGCTATCAGCAGGTAAGCCCCGCTCAGGCCACTAAAGATAAGAGCCGCACTTGATGGACACTTGTATACAACAACAAGCGAGAGCTGACTCTCTCTCTCTCTCTGTCTCTCTCTTTCGCTCTGAGCCTAACTTCAAGGTTAGAGCTGTGCATCCAAGAAAAAGTTGTTGAGTTGCACTTTCTAGTTCAATTCAGTAGTTCATTTTTGTGTACTATACGAACGCTCATAAGAATTCCATTATCGTGTAGTCGTAGAATAAACGCGTCCAGCTGAGTTCAGTTCAGTATAGCTTAGTTCACCTAAGTTATTCAATTAAATCGAGTTTTCATAATAATGCTATGCTGCTAATGTATATATTATTTTGACAATGTTTGAAGAGTTGCTCAAACGAACTACTCGTTCGGAACGACTTGGTACAACTCTAAGTGTATAGTACGGTAATGACAATGGGCACAGCCGGAGCTACACACAAGACACCATAGGCAAATGGATGGGCAAAGGGGAAGGGGAATGGGAATGAGGTCCGGAATGGGCAACGGGAAAACGTTCTTTTATTTTTAATGTGGCTGCCAGCCTTTATCTGTTCGCTGACATCGCTGTCGCAGTCACCGTCGTTGTCGCCGTCGGGGCTTCTCAGGTAGCTGCTGCCACTGTCAGTTGACAATGTCAGCTGGGTGGTCCATGCCAGTCATAGCGCTGCTAATACAGATTAGGCAGTGCTTGGATGGAGAGGGGATCAAGCAAGTCTCCATTGGGTGTGTTTTCCAAAAAAAAAAAATTACGACTGAAGGGATTGAGGATTGAGTCTACAAACTTATTCAATTAAATGACTATAAAGAGAAGCTAGAACTTTTGGAAAGACATAAGCCAAACAATATCCATCCATTCGGAATGCATCAATATTATCAGTAAAAAATCAACATTGAAGAACATTTTCAATGCTTGGAAAATAACGTGATTTCTACACTTAGATAAGGTAAACTGTTCCAAGCCATGCTCAATGAACTTAAGAGATTAATGCATAGTTTCAATCTGCAGTAAATTTTATCCTCCTAGTTAAGTCATATCTAGTAACTAGTGCTATAAATTAAAGGCTTTAGCTTTTTGGGCTAGTGTTTGAAATGTTAAATCGCTATTTATCTTGGACTTAGCTAAGACATGAGATTGATTACTTAAAATATACATTTTTTGGTACACATAAGTCTCTGTCAAAACTAATTTTAAATTTATGTGGCATGTCTTCATGGATTAGTGTTGTTGTCTAGATTACTGTTCCATCCAAATCTGATGCATTTTTTATTATATTTTTTTTTTTGCAGTTTTAATACGAAATTTGTCGTTATTTATAATTCAAAATGTTTCGCTTCGAATTGAAATTGATATATCATCTAAGTTGAGCTTATACAATTTAAAGTTGGTTTGTTAAAGCGATAACGAACATTTATTGGCGATTGTTTAAAATGCTTTCGAACGCACTTAAGCCCTTTTTTTTTGCATTTGGAATCAAAAGTGGTGACTTTAATTCTTCCTTGAATTCATATTCGGGAATCAATGGCGTTCTTTCCTTACGAAAAACGTGTTTAAATTTTGTTCCGTGATCCATCTGGCGTCACAAATGCAATCCGTTGACCCTTAAGGGTTGTCCTATGTATTCAAAGGGATGCTGCTGCCGCTTCTCCTGCTGCTGTATGCACTGAGGCTAATTTCACGCCAGTCCGGATCTAATCCCTGGCACAGGGCAGCAGTACACGAACGTCGCTCAATCAGCGCCAAATTAACACCATAAAAGTTGGCAGCATCCAAAGACTTTGTTCCTTTGACTTTTTGGGTTGTTTAGGGCGGTTGGGGGTGCTTGTACGTGTATATAGTGTGTGTCTGTGTGTGTGAGTCGTAAGAAATCGTCTCCGTCTCCGTCACCGTCTCCGTCGAATACGTAATTTTAGATGCGTATGCCCAGCACGTATTCTTTTGGCTGGTGGTGGAATCTGTTTCGACAGGGCTTCAATAATTGACAAGCGCAGCATTTGGCGATTACGTGCCACTACTGTTCTCTGGCCACTGTCCATTTGGGCAATAGGCCATTGGCATTGGTTGCTGAGACGGCAGCTCATAAAACTGCTCAAAACTGACCTGGATGGGTAATTTATGTGGCCGGGTCTGTCTGGGTGTGAAGCGTTCTCCAATTCCGTGGGCAATTGCATATAAAAGTTGTTCTGCTGCCTGCGTTTAATTTATATGGGCCAACAACTATGCCAGGTAGGCCACAAGACATTTAACTAAATGTGTGGACAGGGGTAGGCGAAATGGAAGGGAAGTGAATATGTCGGGAATATGTTGACTGAACTGGACTCTGCCTGCTCAGCGTTTTTATTGGGCGTGTGCTGCGTTTGGTTTTCGTTGCCAACGAAAGATGGTCACGTGACTCACGATTTACGATCATTTTGCCGGGTATATGATAAATCTATTAAATAAATTCAATAAACATATCGATAAAACAAACATATATATATATATATATATGTATTTAACTCTAACATTCAATATTTTTAATTTGCTTGCAATTGCCTTACTTATTAATATATATGATGAATATATTATATTAACAACATCAGGACGATTCATTGGAATACACTGGAATATATTCCAAATATAATTACAATAACAGTTTCAATTACGATACCGATAACTACAATGATAATGAATATATTCCAAATATAATTACAATAACAGTTTCAATTACGATACCGATAACTACAATGATAATGAGGCGATTTAGGTTGGGTCAATGAAATCACGCTGCCATCTCTAATTGATATTGCCTGGGCCATTCATTCACTCACTCACTCACACATTCATTCATCCATTCATCCATTCCTTCATTTGCCGCCTTATTGTTGTTACTTATCGCCCAAGTTGTTTCGCAAAGGCCAAAAATTCAATTGAGCGGAAAATATGTTGTCTTTGCGATTTTCCTTTTGGCATGCTCGTTTATCTGGCCGCCTTATTCTGTAATGATGACAAAGTGCCGCTGCTGCTTGTGCTGCTTGACGCTCGCCATCTCAGTCGCAGTCAGCGTGACAGTCGAAGTCAAAGTCGATGTTTCTCTCTTACTTCTTACTTCTTCCATCTTTCATTTCCCATCTCTGTCTCAGTTCGCATCAGCACATTCATTCATTTGTCTGCGTGCTCATTCATAAACGAAACGGACAACGGAGAAAGGACAAAGAAGGATGCTCGTTCGTCCAGCTGTCGTTGCTGCGTAACTAAAACGACAGTTGACAAAGGCTAAGCAGGCAGTCGCAGTCACAGTCATCCAGTTAGTCCACAGTTTCATCTCCTGTCGACAGCGTGAAAATTTCAATTCGCCATACAGCTTTGCGGTCATTTATTCAAACACAAGCACAAACACACACACATACATTCATACATATATATATATATATATATACATATATGTATATATATATATATATATATATATGTACATAGTAGCCCAGCTAGTCGTATATTTGTGGTCGTTTCTTTTTTTTTTTTTTACAGTCAGGCCTTTTATATTACAGTTACAAATTTGCGTCTATTGTTGATAATGACTGGGATGGGATTCTGAGCTGTGCTGGGATGCTTGTCGTTGTCGTCCTCGGTCGACGAGCGCTGTTGCCTGCGGTGCTGAGCCTGATTACTTTTTCTAGCTTACTTAAAATTCGATTAGGCCACGCCCACTAACTAACTTTTTTGCTTGCGACACGCTGTTCTTCTTTTTCCCACTCTAGCTCATCTCTCTCTCATTTTCTTCTATCTCTCACTGCTCTTCTTTTTTTTTCTTTTTGTTTGCAGTTTGCGAAGGATTGGCATTATTGCACGGATTTCGTTGATTGCAGAAATGTAAGTACATGCCTATGGCAAAGCGTCCCTCCCCCCCATTCCACTCCTCCCCACCCCTCTCCTCTTATTTAATAATGATGAGTAGAGAAGCGATAACAGCAGCCCGAATAGCCCTAAGCCATGGCTATCTAAACAGTCCAGCAACAGTTAATAATTGTTATTGCGACCCCACCACAACACCGCCTCACACTCCGTTAACCCATAAGCGTGCCACCAAATGAGAAATGTTTTCAAGCCACAGTGTGCCTCAAAAGAGTTTTTAAATTGATTGCCCCCGTTTGTAACTGTAGCAGATCAGCTTTTAATGTAACAAGTTTATTTTGTTTTTAGATATCAATTTATTTAATCTAGCGAGAAGAAAGTGCTTAACGTACTAATTCGGTTTACACTAAAGTTAAGATACATTTTTTTTTTATATTTAAATCACTTGATTTACAAATAATTAATACTTTCTTGCAAAAGCACAATCACTAAGAATTTGAAAATACAATAAAAATACAATTCAAATATAGTTAACTCCCCAAAGTGGAGTTGTGCTTAAGCAGACACGATAAATGCAGCAGTAAGTACAGTTATTGAATTGATTGCTTTGTGAATGTGAATGTTCATGTTGATGTTCATGTTCGGTGTGCGTATTTTAGGACGGTGTGCACCATAATGGGTTAAACGCTGTTGCTGTTGATTGCTGGGGGCAGCTGTCGAAATTGCGTTGCCAATTTGTGGCCGACAAGGTGGCGACTCTCTACACCGAGTTCTATGTACTCAGCGACACTTTAAGCAATGTATATATGTACATATGTATGCACATATGTATGTATGTATGTATTTATGTACGTATCTATGTTTGTACATATATATGTTGCTGATTGTATGCTGCCCTTTTGCACCTATCGTCACCCGACCGTCTCTTAACCCGTCCGTACATACCCCTCTGTTCAACACACAGTGCTGGCAAAACTGCCAAAGGCAATTGGCACCCTTTGAGTTGCGCGTTCATCATGCCCAGCGACAGGGCGCTTTGGTCCTCACCGACATCGGCTGGGATGAGCTGATTGCGAACGCATCTCGTCAATGTCTGATCACCTGGGAGGTCTCCGGCGGTGGGCTGATGGGCAACCTGCTAACAGATACCGCACGAGCCGAGCTATCACTCTGGCCGGATACGGTCTATAACATACAGGTCACCTGCAAGCACAAGGTAAGTAACCAAGTAACCCATACCTGCACCGTACACACACACACACACACATGGATTGTTGTCCAAAAGAATATTGTCACACAGTCGTCCTTGTTATGTATTCTCCTTTGCAGCTAACGGGCCAGATGCGACGCTCATTGAAGCTCAATGTGGACACACATCAGCTGCTGTCCGTGGCAGCAAGCAGTCTGCTGCCCCTATCCGTTTCTCAATCAGTTGCAGCGGCAACAACCGTTGCAACAACAATAAGCGCAACAACAAAAAGTACAGCAGCAACAAAAACATTGCAAAATGCTAAACCCACGGACCGAGTGTACATCATCAGTGCACTGCCCACGGCCAGTCAGCTGAGTGGCGTTGTCTATCCGGCATTTGGTGCGTTGGCCTTCTTCCTGGCACTGTTGGTCATGTTCCTGTTGATGCGTCCGCAACGCAAGCGGCCAACTGATGGCGATGCGGACACCGATTCTCTGCTAAGCGGACGTCGCTCCCGTCTTTCCATAGATAACTCCACGCTCCATGTGTAGGAGCTCCTAACAAAACTGGACGATTGAGAGTAATGAGCACCGAGGAAATCAAAGTGAACTAAATGAGAGAACTTGTAGTCGTATATGTCTGACTATGTGATATTCTGCACCCAAATTGTACATAACATACACACACATACACACACGCACACACACACACACACACTCTCACACACACGTACACACTCACACACACACACACACACCAACACACACACAAACAAACATATATATCTACAACAACTACATGATATGCTTCTCCATATACATATGTCATTGCATATGTATTTATCAAAAGCAAATATCTCACATCAAGTCAAAAAAAATTAACAAAACAAAACAAAACAAAAGATGAAAAAAAAAGTTCGCTCAAAACGTATCGTTTAAGTTTTACCTTTTTAGTATTTAGGCCAAACAACAACAGTCATAAATTTATATATATATATATATATAAATATATATATATACATTAACTATATATACATAATTTTACGCTACGTACACTATATATATACATATATCATAGTTATATATACATACATATATATTGCATATACTATATACAGATGCAATTATTTAGACATAATCTAGTGGCCTTGGCCAACCAACTACATACACCAAACTAAATGCAACAAATTGCTACAAATTTTTATGCAACATACAATTTTTTTTCTCGTCGCGTCGCTTTTTCAAAACTTAAAAAAAAAAACAAAAAAAAAAAACAAACAAACAAAACAAACTAACAAATCTTTAAGATCGCATGTCGTTTTCAATTCGTCGTCTAAATATATACATATATATACGCATATATATATATATATGTGTATGAACAACCAAAAACAAGAAATTTAAAATCAAAACTAAATATTTTTAAAATTTTTAAAATATTTTTACCTAGCTAAAATGCATTAACAAATAACGAATCAAAAAAAAACAAGCAAACCTAAATTTCTTATGTGTAATGGAAAAAGGTACTTGAGCATCTTGACAACAAACAAAAAGAAAAAGAAAAGAAAAAAAGAAAAAAGTTAAAAGTTAAAAAAGCTTCGCTACGCAAAATGCCTGTAAATATTTAAGCGTCATTGAAATAATTTATTTAATTGTTTATTGTAATTTTTTTCACTCTTTTTTTTTTTGTTAAATCTATATAGATACATACATACATATGCATTTACATACATATATATATATATATATATATATTGTCTTATCAAGCTCTTTTCCTGGTCAAAGTATCCTATACAGTTTAAGTGGCAGAAGAGGCTAAGAAATCAACTGGATCCATATTAAACATAATCTGTTCTATCTGTTTGTCTGATATATACATACACTTACATGCATACATATACATACACACATCTATATCTATATGATAATCAGCTACAAGTCTGTAGTAATATATTACCTAAGACTAGCAATTTAATGCTTTTGAAAATCGGACCAACTTCAAGTTGATGTTTTTTGTTTGTCTTGCTATGTTCTTTGTGTTGAGATTATTATATATATATATAATATATATATATATAAATAAATATATATATAGTTTTTTCCGTGACTGACATACATACAATGCAACATATAAATATATATATATATATATATATTGTTCAAATATAATTCCCAGATAGGCTGCCAAATTGAAATTGAACTCAGTCTTAATACGCTGAACCAAGCTGTAGATAGATATTACAATAGAATGCGGCATATAGACTAAACAACCTAGATAACAAAAACTATAAACACAACACTCCAACACACACACACACACACACACACACACATATGCAAATACTAACGTTCATAAAACCATGTGTAGCAAAATGTAGTTAGAAGAAAACAAAACAAAATAATAATAAAAAAAAAAAAAAAAACACTTTCGTTGAGTCTGATGCTAAGTTTAATAATAGCTTGTCAATAAACATATACAATGCATACAAATCAACTAAATAACCGGAAAAGAGCATACAAGATTCGGTGCACACCGAAATTACTAACTAAAATTTATAAGAATATTTGTAAAAATCTTTCTTGTCTCTTGTCTCAATATTGTAATTATTATAATTAATTAATTAATTAATTACTTTATAATGATTTCAGTTTAATTTTTTTTTTTTTTTTTGTTCTAGATGCAATGTGTTAATGAAGAACTTTATTTATTATTATTACTATTATTTTGATTCTATTGTGTAAATATAATTTGAATTGTTATTCTGCAGCATTTGGGAATTTAGACGAATTTGTTTTGGGTTGGCATGGAAATATATTTGTATATATATTTATAATATATATATATATATATATATATATATATGCATATATGCTTTTCATGGCGCAGGTTGTCCAACTAGTAAACTCATCGATTTTTTTGCGGTGTGCCATGGATGTTGATAAAAACAAAATGGATAACCACTTACCATATAAATTGGAGCTGAAAAATATGCCAACGATAAAAAAAGAAGCAGAGGAGCAGCTTTTATTTGGGGTGTGTATGTGTGTGTGTGTGTGTGTGTGTGTGTCCCTTATCCAATTGGTTTGGTTTCTCCCCCTGCGTTACCTACTTATAGAGCTGGGATTCGACAATGCCACCGCCCCACTTATTGTGTTGCAGCACAATTTACATTTACATACTTTTATGCATTTATGTACATATTTGTGTGAGTGGTTATTTTTTTTTTTTTTGAAATATTTTTACTATTCTCTTGAGAATGAATAATTTGGCTCTTAAACCAACTTAACCCAACTTTCTTGGAGCACCATCATCAGCTCTTTCGTCATAAATTCAACATTGATGCGTTGTCTTTAATTAGATCATAATAGTTTTTTAATGGATGTTGATCTTCGCAGCGCAGTTTGACAGTTTCGGCTGCATAAATGGATTTTGTATTTATTCAAGCAGCAAACAGATTTGTACATATTTCTGTATATATATGTTGTATGTGTGTCTATATTGCCGTATGGTTACCATGTCGGTATTTCTATTCACAAAAGCTGCACAAACATTTCAAAATTCCCGTAGCATTATAGATCTTCTTTGTCGTTGTCTTCTTGTTAAATCTCGACGCAATTACATGATTTGTTTAACAATGTAACACTTTTATTTTTATCTTAAGATGCCGTTACCACACAGCCTCAACATTGTTACATATTTTACCCACTTGAGGATTTGTTTTGAATTTCAATACAAAGAAAGCACAAGGAAAGGCAGCAGCGAAAAAAAAAACCAGAACAAAAACAAAAACAACAAAAAAAAAAAATAGATACCAACCAAGTTGGGTGGGTGGGAGGCTTAAGGTATGCCAACATGGCACCAAGCAGAATCTCAAGTTGCATTATCTCAAGTTCCATTTTGAGTTAACCAAGGGGTTGGCTTCACCTACAAGGGCGTTTGGGGTCGCTCGGTGTCGCTCGCTATCTCTGTCTTTCTCTCTCTCTCTCTACATCTCTCTCTTTCTCTCTTCTATCTTGCTGGTGCTGCGACGTTGACTATGAAGCACTTGGCTGGCATTTGTTAGTCGCTTTTGCTGGCTGGGCACTTGGGTTTCAACTTTGCTCGTCATTCTACTCGTTGTTCTCAAGCACTTTTTATAAACCAAATTAAATTTATATCGTCCCCTCTGCATCTCTGAGCACCTAGATCTCACCCATACAAATACCCATACCCATTCACATTCACATTCCCATACCCATACCCATTTTCATTTCCATTTCCATTTCCATTCCCATGCTCTCAACGCTGTCAACTGCCAATTAGCTGAGCATTTTTCAACATTTTAAATTGTATCGCCGAGTGCGTGGCCCCATCTCTCTCCGTTCTGCTCTCGGGGGCAACACTTGAGTGAGTCGTCTTATGCGACACCCATCTCCTTTCCCTTCCTGCCGCCAACTTCTCCCTCAATGGCTTTAGAATTTACTCTGCTGTTGTTTGTTCTCGATGTTGTTGTTGTTGTTGTTTCTGTTGCCGCTGTCAGCTGTGCAGCGCGTGCTTCATTTATCAAGAAGCAATTACAATGTTATGGGCAATTCGATGCCTGATGCTTGGATTTTTCATGCCCTATGGGCTCTTCTACCACACTCCATTTTTTTTTTTTTTTTATCAACATCCAAAAAACAACCAAAAAAACATCACCTGCTAAAACAAAAGATGAAAAACAACAACAACAAAAAAGCAAGAAAAGCACCCAAAAAACTCAATTTGATTTCGTTTTGTTTGCATTGAGCTGTTTTTTTTTTATTTATGTTTTTTTTTTGTTTTTTTTTGTTTCTTACAAAATAAATGATGATATCAATATATAAAGTCATATAATATAAAAATTAAAAAAAAAACAAAAACAAAATTCAACTTGAAGAAAAAAAACCGAAAAGCATATAGAGCGTACCTACAAACATATTGTATTACAACATTAACAAACAAAACAAATTATTAACTTTAAGTAGACAAAACGGCAAGAGAACAAAATGCAGAAAAGGCAACAGAAAATAATAAAATTAGACAACAAAACTCAAAGTAAGCAAACTTCTACAAAACACTAGTTGTGTGTGTGGGGGGGGGGCTAAGGAAACGGTTGGAGAGGGGGGCGTCAGCTAGAAACAGCAGCAGCAGTAGCAGTGGAACAGTAGCAAGAACAAGCACAAGAAGACAAAAAGCGAGCATGTGTTTGTGCCATAAAAGGTTTCTCATTACAATTTTTTGGCCAAGGGTCGCATCGTTGCACAAAATTACTTTTTTTTTTTCTAGGTTTTGTTTTGTAGATGCTTGAACAGCGCTGCTCTCTCAACGCCAACGGCAATGATATTGGGTAGAAAGGAGGAGGCGGCAGCAGTAGGTGTATTTGGCACCCTGAAGTGCTAGGGCGGGGCGGAGTTGGAAACAGGCAGCCGCCCAAAGGGCGATTGATATACAAAACACAGCCGCGCTGCCATAGATACAGATACACACACACACACACACACACATATATACATTTATATATAAATATGTATTGTATGTAGTACACACACACAGAGATGCTTATGCTGTTTATAGCTCTGTCACAAACAAACAAATACACATATACACACACATAAAAGCACACACACACACTCGCAGACTGAAAGACAGACAGACAGACAGAAATGAAAGACAGAGTTGTAGCTGGGTCGGTTGCACGTGACATGGCCAAACATGTTCGAAGGCTGCGAAGTCAGCGTTTGGTTCGATGCAAAGGATAAAACGTATCCATATCTCAATAGCTTTGCAGTGCGTCGGCGCCTCGCCCCGCCTCGCTCACAAAGGGCAGGAAACAGGCGGCGACGGCAACAGCAACAGCAACAGCAACAGCAGCAGCAACAAAAGGCTCAACATGGGGTAGCCTTTGCCTTTGCCATTGCCTTTGCCTTTGCCTTTTGCCTTGCTCTTGTTGATGATGCTGCCTGCTGCTGACTGCCTACTGCCGGCTGCTGGCTGCTCTTAGCGTGGCACAATTCGCGAACGCGGCGCTCACATTTAACCTTTCCAAAGGTTACATGCAGAGAATGCGCGAGAGCTAAAGACGACGACGCCGACGACGACGCCGACGACGTCAACAACGACAAAGACGAGGTTAGCTGACGACAGCTGGCGTGTCTTTAAGGCGCTCGCTCTGGAAGCTTTTGCCTCGTCACAGCTGTCTCGGCAGATATGGAGATGATGATGAGCTGATACTCGACGACTAGGTTGGCTGGCTCTCCCGGCTCTTGTGTGCTGCCATTGCAATTGACAGCTGTGACGGGCGGTAACATGTTGATACGGGGCACAGAAACGGCAGCAACAGCAGCAGCAGCAGCAGCAGCAACAGCAGGAGCAGCAGAAGCACCACCAGCATCAGCATTGTATTCTCAGAGATTTCATCTAATTCGCTTTGCGTTACACTTGATTTTCAGGCTTGTCTTATTAAAAGACAATCAGATTGGGCTTTGGTATATGAAGGGCATGTGTCATTGTTAATCTGCCTTAAGCGTTTGCCAAGCAGCAGCAGCAGCAGCAGCAACAGCAGCAGCAGCAGCAGCAGCGGCTTTCAATCGGCAGTCCCCTTAAGCTCTGATGACTGATTTTTAAATAGCACTCGTTATATATATATATCTAAATATATATATCACTGCATTCCGAACTGACAATCAATCACAGGGCGGATTTGACATTTAATTTATAGTAAGTATATACATACGTTTGTAGGTAAGTAAATAAATCTGTAGTTAAGAGTAGACGTTATACAAAAATTTTAAACTAAGCCGTGGAGCTGCTGCCACTTTGAAGTTGTCGAACCAGTTCCGAAAAATGTTTATTTTGTACGCCTCTTTTATTATCTGCCTTAAGCAATTATTATAATACGATACTGAATATATCAAGAGCATATTGTCTGTATGAAGGCTACTTTTTTTTTTTGGCATCCTTGATACTTGGATATGTTCCATCCAAATAGGTCCAAAATCCACTTGAAGGCTGGGAAACCGATATAATTTTTATTTTCAAATCATGATATCAACATATCTTCCACAATTTATAGCTACAGTTTCCAAAATTGGCTACGCCCAACTCCTAAATATCTATATCGGAAATCTGAATTGTCTACCTTCTACAGTTTTTTAGTTAAAGCAATTTAATTTGGATGATACAACTGCCTTTAAGTATCAACAAAACTATTTTATTGCCACGCCCACACCTGCCACCATAATTGCCAAGGGCGTTATATCTAAAAGTATAAATCGATGAAATCGCATAATTCCAACAATTATAAAGATGGAGTCTGGAGAAACCTCCTTTAAAGATCGAAATTTATTGGCTACACCCACCCTGTGCTCTGACTCCTGTTATCTGGTAACATATTGGTAAGAGAGTATAACGCAGCCAATTACGGCCGACTGCAACGTATATATATTTCCTATATATTTTTAATATGTGTTATTTTGTGTATCAGCTTATTTAATTTATAATTTCAACATGTTAGAATGTGCTTCTAGCATAAGAAAAAGCTAAATAAAAATTAATTTTTTTTAAAAATAATTATTTTTTGGACTTATATTTAAATGATTTGGTGTGTTAGGCTCAAATGGACCAACTCAATCGAAGTGCTAACCAAAATAGCGTAGTACAGACCTGACTCGCTAACGGCAACTGAAAACACGTACCAGCAATATCCACAAAAGTTTGCTATGATAGATAAGATAGATCCAAATTGAATAAAGATATTTATTTCGATATGTATTCCAGTAAATTTTGATTTGAAAAACAGAGAGATATATAGTTTACACCGAATATTTAAATATAAGCAAATTTAAAAATACAAAATTGCCATGGAGAATATAAACAAAGCCAATAGAGCGAAAATTCAATATGTAATCCACTTATTGGATGTGACTGTGCCAAGTTGTGTGCTGCATTGCTTGGGAAGCCGATTACCGCAGAGACTGAGATGGATAATGCTGGTACGAAGAACCATGATGAGCACAATTTCCAAATTCCATTATTATTATTCCAAAACACTTAACACACACGTAAGAATAAGAGCCATATATTATTTTGATAAAACATAATGTTGGTGTTTATTTCAGCTCAAAGGTTTGATGAATACAAAAAAAAATATATATATATATATAAGATATTGTACAATATGTTAATCTTGATTTGATTTTATATTATTATTATTAGTTGTTGTTGTTT
Organism: Drosophila melanosoma; assembly: GCA_035042045.1. NCBI lineage: Eukaryota > Metazoa > Arthropoda > Insecta > Diptera > Drosophilidae > Drosophila > Drosophila melanosoma. Next base: position 2,886,495 of record JAWNLY010000176.1, read on the forward strand.
TTATTTTATTTTAAATATTTCTCATTCTGATGCTTGACATATTTATATTTGTTGTATAATCATACATACATAATAATAGTCCATAATTGTTGCTCTCTTTTGACCCCCTCAAAATATTAAATATAATACGCATTGACGCATTACGCAACTAAACTTTACCAGTTATCAATTGCATAGTTTTTGTTGTGTTTGCTTCTTTAGTCATATGATTTGTTTTATTAATAAAATATATATATGTATACATATATGTATATATATATATATATATATTCATTATAATTATCTAGTTTTCCACAGTGCTATCTGCTGTTGCAGTTTTTAATTTGCTGTTGCAGTTGCAACTGTAGAATCGCTTTTAAGTACGTGCGCACAGGAAATAACAGTTAATCGGGTGATGGGTTGTGGAAATGTAGGACCACTCGGTGTGCTGAGCTTATGTGCCGGCTTCAAACTCTGCGCTTCTGTTTATCGTCTGTATGCGTGTGTCTGTGTCTGTGTCTGTCTGTCTAACGTTCAATCGTCGGTAATTGTGACGTCACAGCACAACATAGCTCAATTCTGAATTGTGCCTGCACTGCTGTAAATTCACACGGCCCGCGCGCCAGCGCTTAAAGCCCTTATTGATTTTATATTAATAAAAAAAAAAAACGATTTAATACATACAACATACAAACATACATACGTATAACAAATTAAGTTTCATTTATGTAATAATAACTATGCGCCCTAACTGCAATCTAAGTCGAACGATCGATTGAAATTACCAATAAGCAGCTGCTTTCAGGAAATGCTAGGCTTGAATAAATGCTCTGCGCTTTTTACTATACACAATTTGTCACATTTCAGTTGCGTGTTTGAGTTTGTTTGTTTGTTTGTTTGTCAGGTAAATACAATAAAATACATTTGCTGTTATTGTTAATTGTTGCAATTTTACAATTTAGAGCAGTGGCTATATAAGGTAGCTTGACGATTTTAAATGACTTTATTGTCTTACATTAAAACTGAATGTTGTCTTTTACACACAAACGATTATACGCACAAAAAGGCAAATAGTAATAATTATAATAATAAAATTAACAAGAGTAATAGCAATCAATTGCATACACGCACGCGGTCACAAATCAAAGATGTTTTGACAAAAAAAAAAAAAAACACCATTGGGGAATTAAATACACATATATACTATATAAATTATTAATAATGCTTTGTGTATTTTTATAGCAACTGGTTACGAGCACACACATCCACCAGACGCACGCCACGACAGTCTGGCAACGATATGCGATGCTGCTGTTGCCCAACTCTTTATTCACGGCACACTCACTCTGCTGGCGTCCTTCTATATGAGTGAATGTCTGTAAATATGTGTGTGTGTGTTAACTTATTTTACAATATATGTGTGTGTGTGTGCCTAACACTGTTTTTAGCTGTGCTCCGTATGTTTGTATGTATGAGTCTGTGTGTGTCGGGAGTGTGTGTGCGGGATTGGGTGTCTTTAGACTTTAGGCAACGCTTGCTTCAAATACACACATTTATTCGTTCGATGGCTGCTGTTCTGGGAAACCGCTAACCTCCGTCTGCTCCACCAGCTGCTGACCATCAAGCGTGTATTGAATACGCAGACGCATGCGCAGCACAGCCTATTATCCCGAGAGAGAGAAAGATGAACGATCAGTTTTAAACACAAATTTCATATTGCCTATCAAAAACTTACATTGGATGTGGCCACAACCCGCATTTCCTGTGTGATGACGCCACCTGGAGGCAGCACAGAGTCCGACGGCGTCAGCATTTGCAGTTTAAAACTCTTCTGCACCGCCGCCTGTAAGAACAAAACAAGTCAAAAATACAGATTAGCCCCAAATTACAAATCTCTAACAGTATAAACAACAATAACAAGCATAAGACGCACCTGCAGCACATATTGTTCCAATGTATTGTCTGAGCTATTTGTGGTTGTAATGCAAATCTTCATACAGTCACTGCCCGGCACCGGCAACAACTGCACCACCAGTCCATTCTTGTCCAGGGCCGTCAATTTGGCAAGCTGCAGAGGCTGCGCAAGTATAAATTGATTCAATTGATCAGTTTTTGAAAGTAGTTGCTATTGTTTATACGCATACGCACCACTGTCACATTGTTGGATACTGTTGTCGGGTTAAGTTCACCCAGCAGGCTGCTGCTGTTCACATCGCCGCCAATTGGTGGCACAGCAGCGTTTGACGGCGCACCACCAACGCCAGCGTTCAGGGCACCAATCATGCTCGCCAGATCGTTGCCGTTAGTGGGTATGCTGCTGGGTTGCATAGAGTTCAAGCCTCCAAAACCGCTCAGATCGAGGCCACCGAGCATAGTGTTCATGTTGGCGGTACTGTTATGATCAGCTGCTAGATTAACGCCCATGACGGATGTCGTCGATGCCGCCGAAATGTCCAGATCGAGCAAATCGAGCAGATCCTGATTATTGGACACCGTCGCATTGGACGTAACATCATTGTTGGCGTTGCGTGTGTTCTTTTTATGCACCGCATTCGACAGATCTGTGGCCATGGCCAAATCGCTGGCGCCCGCCGACAAATCTGTGCTGCCCAATAAGTCCAACAGAATATTCTATAAGGTGAAGGAAAAACTGAAGTTAGATCCCTGCATGCCAGAATAATGCCAAAAAATGCACTCACCGTATTGTCACCCATTGTATTCATATTGCTTTCGATTAAGGGATGCGTACCACTGCCGCCTAACTCGATGCCATTCTCAATGACATCCGGACTGTTGTCATCGAAGGAGCCACCGCTTTCGCCATTCTGCGAACTGATGCGACTAATCTGCATTGCTGGCATCTTCTCCAGGAGTGGCGGACGCAAATGCTTGTAATTTCCGAATAGTTGCGTAAACTCAACGCCGCGCTGCTGCAGATCCACATTCAGATGGCTGCCAAACGAGGTAATCAAAGCCTGGATCTCTCTGCAATCAAAAACACATAGCGATCAAAACCCTGTACACTGCTGAACAAATTGAGAACGCCTTTGACATGTCGTCATCACTTACTCTACGCACTGCTGCAGGCGCGTACTCAGTTTGGCCAGGGAGATGAGCGCATATTGCTTGCTTGTGGTGGACACTTGAGCAGAGGTTAAAAACTTATGATACACAGCGATCAGATCGCTCTCCGTCGGACGCTCAAATTCTGTGAAAAGTCAAAAAAAAAATATATATGATTAACTATTATCTTTAGAAGATATTCTTAGTTTATCTAACAGACGACTCCATTTAAAATCCTTTCTTAACTCACCATCCTCGTTAACGCCGTACATGAAGAGATCGCCGTACTCGCCTATGGCCCAGACGGCGACCTGCAGCAGTGGTTGCTTGTCCTCACAGTGATTGGCCACCTGAAGCGATTCCCAGAATCGATTCGTGATATACGTTTGCTCCGGCACGGGACTGCTGGACACCAGCTGTATGGTGGAGGAGACCACATCATCGCGCACATAATTGCCGGCCGCAATCAAAACGCTTAACTGCGTATCGAGATGCCAGCGGGAATTCGGCGAATAGCGCTCGGCGGCCAGTATCATGCCAGAGCTACATTGAGCCTTGAACTCGGCGTCGGCCTTCTCGAGGAACAACAGCAGCTCCTTGGTCATTGTACGTATATTTTGTGCATTGATCAGCGCAAATGACAGCTCCATTGCTCGCCTTCGTATCGACACATCTGGATCCTTGAGGCACTCCAATATGGTGGTACGATGCCGCTGCACCGCCGACGTATCGGCGTGGACCGTTCGCAGCAGCGTGTTCAGCGCCACATATCGTATGTTCTTGTCCGAATTGAGTAGAAAACGTCCCAGGATGTTCACAGCCAAGACGCGAAGGCCGCCTTCCGAGCTGAAAATTTGTAAATGGTTAAGCCACACACATTGATTAATTAATTAACTTTCTGGCTACTGTTAATCCCAAAGATAGGGATGTTTAAAAATGTTTCAATAGAGTTTCGCACATACCGTATATCCATAATGGATAACACCGTCTCATAGAGAATGGTGTTGCCAACATTCTTGCTGGTCTCCGTATTGGTGGCCACCTGCGCCAATATATCGTTCATTGCCTCCGAGGCATCCGGATCGTTATGACCGAGAATGCGTAACAAGCGCAGGATTTTCACCTGCAGGAACGGATCACTGACGCCGCTGACATCGTGCTCAGGCGAGTAGCCGCCCAAGATAAGGCTTTTTAAGATGCGGACCAGATTCGGCACGATCTAAAGGCAAAAGGAGGTAGACGTATAACGTGAGTTTAGTGCACGAATATGTTCATATAAGTATGCGTGTGTGTGCGTGTGTGTGACAGAGAGATAGAGAGAGAGAGGGAGAGATAAAGGGAAAGAGAAAAGCAATAAAACGTGATTGTGTGGGGAAAACGAGTCGGCCGATTTCGCCGAGTTACGTGTTTGGTGCGTGTGCAAGAAAGAGTAGGAAGAAAGAAAGTGAAAAGTGTAGCAAAAATGTAACTAAACTAAACTAAACTAAGAAAAGCCAAAATATTGGTTGTCTTTAAGATTGGCACAACCAAAAAAAGCTACACAGAGTAAGCTCAAAATTTCAAAATTGTCTTTGTTTTTTTTTTTTTTGCTTTAAACCTAACAGAGTGTAAAAACAATACCAAAGTGTGTATAGGGAAATTGGTTACAAAAACAAAGAGTGACAAGAACAGGAAGAAGAACAACATTTAGATAATCAACAGTAATAGTTTTTTTTTTTTTTTTTTAATTCTAAGTTAAGGCACAGATCACAATCATACCTCTCGATTTCCGCTATCCTGGCAAGCAAATTACAACAAATTTCATTTTGTGTTTGCGCGGTATTCGATCAAAAACAAACAAGCGTTAATTTGTAATTACAAAATGTTGTTAGGTGTCAAAAATAGTAAGTAGCAAAAGCGTTAAGAACGATAACAAAACAAATTAGACAGATACGATTCCTTTCGCAGAAGGCGTTCAGAAAAAGCGTAAATCAGAAAAGGGCAAAAAATCATAAAATGGAAATATAATACAATATACACTAATATATGGTCGCCCACATTTTTGAAAATGGGGATGGTTTGGAGCGGGTCGCTAGCGATGCCTGTGAACCGTTGAAGGCATTTTTTTTTTAACTTTTTTATTTTGTTATGGAACAACGTTAGCTGATTTGAAGAGCCTATCTGCCTGTTAGCCTAATTGGCTGTCAGCTGTAAGTTAGTCAATAACTTACCTTTTTGAAATGCATCAACGTATCCGAACTGTTCTCGCACATTTCCGTAATGAGCGTTACCCCGGTAATAAGGATGCCTGCAAAAGCAAGTCCAGTAAATGTTAATGTAAATTAAATAACAATATTTCACAAACACACACACACACACACACACACTTACCGTGATTTTTCTCGCTGAGCAGCGAACGCGTTGCCGGCAAAAATATCTCCATCAATTCGGGCACACGACGAATTACTCGAAATGCACAAAGTGTCGCCTTTTTGCGTATATACGTATTGGGCGATTTCATGAGGCGCTCCACCTCGCTGGCTAAATCACGGGCCATCTCTGGCGATGCAATGGCGCCCAGAGTGCACAGCGCCAATCCAACGACAAACTGAGTCGAGCTGTTCAAATCACTGTAAATTACAAGAACAACCAGAAATACTTGTTAAATAGGTCAGCTGAGTTTTAGCTATAGCTAAAATATAATTAGATTACAAAGTCATTCAGAGTATGATGACATAATCAAAAATAATTAATTAACTAATCACAATTAATTGCAAGCGCAATTTTGCTTGTTTTTCGCTTACTTTTTCAAACAATTTGTGATCAGCAAATGGACATCCTGGCGCTCATCCAGCAGCAGCATGGCACCCAGGTAGCCAATACGTTTATCTGTGAAACGCGTGCTGGCCGTCAATTTGAGGCATTCGAGCTGGCCAAAGTGTGCCGGATAACCGAGCATGTGTATATACAGCAGCTTGGCAATATTCCGACAACTGCAAAAAAAAAATGAAACCGGGTCAAAATGATTGAGTCGTTTACCTAATGCAATTGTAATTAATGGCCCACTCACCGCCAGACGGAATCCTCTTCGCGGAATGTGCTGCGTATGTAGGCGCACTCTTTGTTAACCACGGCGCGCTCCTCGGCAGCGGTGCGGGCGGCGCGTATCTGCCGAATAAGATCACGCAGTCGTGTGGGCGTTGGCATTCTGACTGTGTGTGGGCGAACAACAAGAACAAGTCAGTCAGTTAGCAAAAAAAAAACCAAAGGTTTACTTACCTCTTTCGACGGCCTCTGTAAATGCCTGCCGTATGGTGGCCATATTGAAGGCAGGATTGAATCTGTTGAGCATACAATTTGAATATTTAAAGACTGATCTGACCAACTGAACAATATACGTATGTATCTATATATTTCTGCATGCATATTAATGGCAAATTGTACATTTGAAGTGGTCGCTCGAAAATTTGAATATATTGTTTCAGTTGTATTTTCATTGTCTGTAATTTTTACAATTAATACACAATTTATATTAAATGTTGCCCGTATACTATTGGAAATGCAAATATATTTTCAAATAAATAAAATGATAACGAAAATAAACAAATTTGTCGCGAACATATAATAAATTTGATACTTTGATTTAAAGTATTTTTCTAATTGTGGTAGTTGAAATTTTCGAGGGATCACTGTACATTAAAGACGCATACCCATGCTCGGAATTCATTGTGAGGCGATGCGGCTGCTGCTGCTGCTGCTTCGGCGGATCTGAAGCACTTTAGTTGAGGCAAGCAGTCTTACTGCTGATCTTGCTGAGTTTGCTGCTGCTACTCCTCTTGATGGTTATTTATCTTGCTCTGATTCCTCTAAAACTTGCTAGCCTATGCTTTAATGTTGAACTTCAATTGTGTTGCTGCTGCTCCTGTTGTTGTTGCTGTTTCTGTTGTTATTATTATTACAGTTGATTTGGCGAGGTTGCAACAAAAAAAAAACAATAATCAAAAATGCGATCTTGAGTTTTGCAACACTCGCAACCGTACTGCACAAAACAATGACAACAACAAAAAACTAGAAGAACAACAACAACAAGAACAACGACAGCCGGCCGCTATTTGAGCTGAGTGCAGCTTGTGATTTGCCTCACTCGTCGCTCTCTTTTGCACCCACTCTCACACAGAGACACTTCACTCTATCTTTTAGTGCTCTCTTTGCAGAGCTGTTAGATTTAGCAGTCTGAATCGCACTTGATGTGTTATTATTATTCCTTACACAAATCTCACAATGCACTAACAATATCAGTAATCAACTTGATGCTGTTATGAAACGCTAACGCTACACAAAAATATATATTTATATATATATATATGGTTAGTAGCTTCGTAAGCTTGTATGTGTGTGAATGCCGAGGCTTAAACAAATATACTGCACACACGCACATAAATACACATGATCTTCTGTCGTCGCTCAATGCAAACAAAATGCTCTGTGCTCACAACACATTCGTATACATTGTAGTACCTTTTTAACTGGCATCAGTTACATATGTTCGCATTTAAATATATGTGTGTATGCATTTATGTAGCTGGCAGTGCTGGCCAACGAAGCGCACAACGAAAAAAAACTAAAGAAGGGAAAAACTAGGCTAGGTGTGTGGGGTGTTAATTAAGACGACAAAAAATTGTAGAGGCTCACAGCTAATGCAAAACAGCTTGCGGCTACTGGCGCTGCTTCTGCTACTGTTTCTCTGATAAAAATTAAATGATTAATTCAGTGTGAATAATGCGAAAATCGTATTAAAAGCGTGAGCCGAACCGTATATACGATTAGCGCGCATTGGGATGACAGCGACCTACACTCACACTCACGCACACAAACAGAAAGAGAAACGGCAAAACTTATCAAAATCCAAATGAAATGAGAGCTAAATAATTCTAATTACATGCTTCTTAATACGTTACTCTATGCGAATGATAAACAATGCAGTCAAAGCTGCCACATAAAACGTTTACTACTGATTCAACTTTTGTTTAAAGGCTCAAAAGGCAGTCACAGTCACCAGTCATGGCTAAAACCAAAACAGCTGCCGTCATTGCTGACTCTTATCGATACGCGATATCGATATGGTCATGTATCGAGTGCATTGCGTGCGTTGCAAAAAACAAAGAAAAAAAAATTCGCACAAAATAAACGTATTTGTTGTTGCGTGTCTGCACTCTCCTTGAATTTTTGATTGAACACGTATTATTGTTAAAATAGCATATTACTTTCTGTTCTTTTTAATCGATGTGATTTCATTGGTAAGCCCAAGTAGACACACACACACACACACACAGCTACACTCACACACATAAGTACACGGAACGCACACAAGCACCCACTGAGTTAAGCGTATGCTCCTTTTTGGCCACAAGAAAAGCTAAACATTAATTAATTGTGTGTTTGCCACAAACTGTCGGTTTTCTTTCTCTTTTGAACTCTTGATTGCACAAAACAACGTTTTAGATGTTTAATTCGTAGCCACCTGCCGCCTCCGACTTGCAATGCAAATTTTAACAACGCGACAAAAATGCTCGTAGAATGTTGATGATGAGCGCAACAGTAGTAGTAATAGCAGTTGTAACCAGCAGTGAGAGCGGGAGAGCGCTAGTATGCGGTTGACATTTCGTTTTGACATTAAAATCGCTGTTATCGGAGCATTCAGCTATCGATAACTTTGCTGGCCGATTCTGACGATGACAACGTATTTCGCGCAGAATGTGATTTAAAATAAGAATAGAAAATAGGAAACCAACCAGAAACGCCATCGTTTACAACTTACCTGCGATTGTTCTCCGGTGGCAAAACGCTCCAATCCTGCTCATAATACGGATACATGATTAACGCCTCTACCCAATAATAAACAACAGTGGACACTAACTAACTCAATATATACTCCCAAACACGAACCCCGCACAGGTAATGATACTGGAATAATGATAAGCACTTACGCTGCTCCACATAGACAGGGAGCAAGCGAGCGAGCGTACATACGTGTTATCTAGTATTTAAGTTATTACGATTCCAATTTCCACTCATACACAAACACAATTAACGCAAATACGCCTCACTCTTTTTGTCTGCGATTTTTAGTTTAAACCAGCTTGGCTAACCATCATCATGATCACAAAGTTGCGGTTTCCAGGTCGACGGCGGATTAACGGAACACCACACACATACGCGCATAAATTAAGCCACCCGCGCGATTGAAACTTTGACAATAGACTGAAATTGCTTGAATTTTGAGTCCCTTTGACTTCATCGACGATTGCAGCAGAGAAACCCATGTACATATGAACAGCATGTGCACCTAGCGACGCAAAGTAGATATAGTTATCGTACTAGACACTCTCCCATGGCAGCCATGGTATACCATCATCGTTTGTTAAATACACACAAACTAACTTATCTGTGGGAGTATGCCTGATAGCACTGATAGCACAAATTTCTAGCGTGAGAACGGTTTGTTATGGATAAGCAAAGTCGTCACCGGCTGTGCTGATAAGTGTCAATGCAAGTTCATTCCAGGTAAATGTTAATAGCCACCGCTCGCACTATTCATATATAGTACATAAGACCATTTGCACAAATATGCTTAGCATATTATCACACTCGAAAAATAAAAAGGTTAAGCTTTTTTACGTTTAAGGGAAATATACTTAATGTTTTTATTTTCACGTAATGACTGCTAATGAGAAGACTATCTGTAAAACTGAGTTGAAATACTGCTGACATCTCTTTCTCGTTTCCTACAAGGGCATAAGTACATACCAGATGCAAACAAACTGATGATGGTAATTTTTATGCTTAGTAAGGGAAAAATATTTCTCGTATCTATTGTTAAATCACACATGTCGTATTATGGTTTGCACAACTTCAGAAAATATTAAAATTAATTTAATTCAAAGCTTGTTTTTAACAGATTTTCGACTTAGATTATAAACAGATGAGAATCGCTTTACATCCGTTATTGTTTGCTTATATCCTAACTAATTTCGATTTATTCTGTTTACATACATTTCTAAGTGAACGACTCCTATTTATGTGTGTATAAAATTGATTATAGCTGTTCTTCGTTAAAAAAGTGAGGATTTTTGTAGTCAACACATGCTTAACACTAAGGCCAACCTAATTTCAGGAAGCCAATATTATACAACGTTTTCACTATGTTCTATGTTATATTCTGGAATCTTTCGTGGCATTTATTTAGCATGGCATCTTTGGCGTGCAGCTGCTCAATCATTTTCTCGGGGCGGGCGCACCAAAGAATGCCGCTTAATAGCCTCCACCAACCATTTGATGCCCTCGTCGACACCTTCACCAGTTAGAGCCGAGACTGGTATTGTGAGGCAATCGCGTCGTCCGATGAGGGCGCCAGCCTGTTGGAACACCGGTTTAATTTCGCGCACGCCCATCACATCGGGCAGATCCTGTTTGTTGGCCAGTATCAAAAGCGGCACCCCTGACAGTAGTTCATTTTTAATCATCTTATCTGCAAATTAACCAATAAGTTAGCAAATGTAATACAATAAAGTAGCTGTAATGACATTTTACCAAATATAAGTTTGGACTCATCCATGCGTTCGCGATCATTCGAGTCTATCACATATATGACGCCATGCGACTCCTGATAGTATTTGTCCCACAAGGATTGCAGCTCCTGTTGACCACCCAAGTCCCAGAAATTCAGACGCACGCCCTGCACGTCGATGGTGCCAATGTTCAGACCCACTGTCGTTGTAATTTTTGCGGGGTTCAGACCCTTATAGTTCTTTGTGAATTTGGTTTTCGCCGCCTCCAGATACGTCTGCCAATAACAAATAAATTAGTAACAGCATTTGCAGACGTGTCGGGTCGTGGCGCGTTGTGTTTTGTCTTGTCGGGCTTATGCATTATGCAGAAATCGCTTACCGTTTTGCCCGCATTGTCGAGACCCAGTATCACAACACAAAAATCATCTTTTTGTGTAAGATATTTGTAGAAGCCGTGCAACAATGTATACATTGTAATTATATTGCCCGGCTATGAAAACAATAAAAAAATGCTAATGTTGAATTACAATCAACAAACAGTTCGTATATACAAGAAACCAAAAAAAAAAAACAACACAACACTAGGGTTGTCGGCTTTAAGAATGCAGTCAACATATGATGTAGCTATGATTTATGCATCTACGTCATAATGCGATGACTATTTGTATTATAATTTGTCTAGCCATTCAAAAGCGTTATCTTATTCTCCAACATTGTTTGCTTTACTCAAAAATGATTTGTTGACGCGGGGTAACTTTCTTGTTTATATATTTGTCCATCATGATTTTAATTTATATTAAATATATTGACTCACTTATCGATAGTAATATTAGGTGTAACCTTCTCATTACCATCACACATTTGCCGGTGGCTCCACAAAAATAAATAAATGTTTGCTGAGCAGTCTGGCAGCTTCACATAGAGTTGCCAGAGCGCATAGTTAAGCGGTTGATTTGAAAATCGTTTTAAATGTCATGTATCAAAATTGTTGAAATAAAAACAGCAGTTACAAAAAACCATTTGTAATTCCATGTATCAGGTATTTAATATTTATATGCTTGTCGAAAACTATTTTATTTAAAACACCCAATTGTCAATTAAAAATATATACTTATATATATATATATATATTTTATTAAGTAATTAATGAAAAATTGAAATTTTCTTGTCTTAAATATATAAAGTGACTTTGATTGGTATTGTTGCATTTCAATATATGTGTATATACATATATAAATATAAATATAAATATATCTATATATAGATTTTTTTTTAGCCTAATTAATTATAAAGATACACACCTTTCACATTACAAATTTCACTTTTTTGCCGCCCACGTACACATGTGACAAGGGGCGTGACCATGCCAACTAAATTTCCTATATTTCTATATACATATGCATGTCCATACATATATTGTATATATTTAATATTAAAGCACTAAGAAAAAAACAAAAAAAAAATACGTCGCGAAAAAAAAGTGTGTGAATATGTATGTGCATGTATACAACTAGATGTGAGTGTGAAGCTACCAAATGCAAGAAAATTCTAATAATTGGTTTAGGCTTACAAAATAAAGTCGCAGCACACGATAAGTCAATAAACCGATCCAATCGACGAATGGGGAAATATATATTACAATAGATGCGCCTGCTCCTCTGCTCTCGGATCTGCTGAGTGGGGGTGGGGGGGGAGCTGCCTCATATGGGTTGAATGCCTGTCTGTTTGCCTAGCTTTCAAAATCTTCTCTGTCCATCTGTCTATCTGGGCCTTGGTGATATTGTGGATTTTGTGGTTGGCCGCTGTAGCGCAGCCCCAGTTGGCGCCGACGTCACAATTGTGTTAACCTGTATTTGTGCGTGTGTGTGTGTGTGAGGATGTTTATTTTTGTGAATGGGTGCGCATGTAGTAATAAATAATTTGTGATGTGGATGTGTGTGTGTGTGTGTGTGTGCAAAAACCAAAAATATAGAAACAGATTACATATCGATGCGATCGGTTGCGGCTGCATTGCGATTTACTTTGGAATTGCCATCGATGATCTCCACAGGCTCGGCCGGCACAAACGCCGATAGACCCATTAGCCCAAAAATGTCCGGCGTATAGTTGCGCAGCTGTTCCGTTGCCGGTGTGGGCGTGGCATCCGTCACTAGTTCACTAGTTGCTGCTGCGTTGCATAGAATCCATACAAAAAAAATTTACAAAATAAAAGTGCAATTTTAAAATAAAATTGGTTTAATAAAGAACAAAAAAATTTACAAAATAAAAGTGCAATGTTAAAATAAAATTGGTTTAATATCAATTGGTTTAGTATCATTGGCCAGATCGATATCGTCGGATACGTCTGACTTCTCTGACTATTCTCATTCCCATTGATTATTTTCAATATTTAAATGTTTTATTACTTTAGAGGTAAAAAATAATTAAACAGTCTTTGCTTGTAAAAATCGATTTAATTTCAGCTATATTTTTTGGTTATGGAAAACTTCGACTTATTGCCATGTGAGAAGCATTTATTCATCTGGCAGCTGTATGAACTTGTGATTCGATCCAAAAGTCTTGTCCAGAAGAAATGTGGATATATAACAAGATTAACCAACAACGAACAGACAGAACAGGCTATGTAATTTTGTCAGTTGATGCTAATGATACATATATATATATATATATATATAGATATTCACTGGGTATATACATATTTTTAATTATATTTAATTAGCTTACCTGTCGCCGTGGCTGGCGCTGGTCGCATTCGCGGAAATCTGGGCGCAGGCGTTTGATAAACTGGCGACGGCACCGATGCTGATGCAGATAGCTCGCCATGATGCTGCAGGTGATGCTGATGGCGTGGTTGTGGAGTGACAACATATACCTTCTCATTAGTCTGGGGCAGTATAGCCACCTTTGCCTGTTTCCACACCTCAATGGGCGCCGGCGTTGAAAATGTGCTGCGCACATAAAGCGGCGTCATTGGCGCCATCGTTGTCATAGTCGTTGTTGGCTGTGGCATCGTTGTGGTTGTGGGTATTGGTGTTGTACTGTGACGATGTTGTGAATCGTAGTAGTCAAGCAGAAGCAAACGATTATCGTCGACAGGCTGGTAGCGCTTCAAATGCAGTTGCTCCAAATTGTTAATGGACGTGGACAGATCACCGCTGGCATTATTGACAGCGCTGACGCCAAGCTCAAATCCGCCACGTGTCGTCTTCGGTTGCCGCACGGATGGAGTGGATGAACTTGGTGTCGCTGGCGTCGTGGTGGTCAGATATTCGCTGGGTATGTGCTTGGAACGGCCACGTATGGTGGGTGTGCTGGGACGATGCGACAAGGAGTTGTACTCCTGCTCTGTCCATCCATCGATGTTGTGCTGCAGCTTTGAGATGTCCACACCAAAGAAGGGCATCATGGGACGCCTCTTCGTCTCACGCTCCCGCTTGAGCAGCTCGCGCAGATTGGAGGCAAGTATTTTGGTTAAATATTTGGTGGTGCGCCGTGTATTTGGTGGCGGTGCCACTGTCGCTGTGCTAACCACCTTTGATTCTTGTTGCTCGTGTAGCTCCACATCGTTGTCCTGGTGATGCTGCTGTTGATGATGCTGGTGTTCCTGCTGCTGCTGCTGCTGGGCGGGATGCAAGCGCCAGTTGGGTATTTGTGTCCATTTGGCTGGCTCGAAGGGTCGCGGCTTCTGTTTCGTCGTATATGGTATGATCACCTGCTGTGGTCCTGGTGGTGACATGCCAGCAAATTGTCCACTGGCATCAATGGCACCGTATGTGGATGTTGGCGTTGGCGCATGCGTCGGCTGCACCGGACGTATGTGAAGATCAGCGGGATCTCGGGTAAATGGACGTGCCCCGCTCTGCGCGTGATTAATGGGCGAATCGAGAAGACGTTTGGGTGTCTCCCGTTGCCGACCATCTCGCTTATGCGTGGCGACCATCAAGTGATTGTTCAGCTCAACGGCGGCGGCTGGTGTTGGTTGCTCCGTGGTATAGATTAGCTGATCGTACAGTGGCGTCACTGTGCTGGTTTCACTGGGCAGCTCCTGATACTGTTCCGCATAGTACAAGTGCTGGTGCTCCTGATCCTGATCCTGTTCCTGCTCATGATCCTGTTCGTGCTGTTGTTGCTGCTGTGAGGATGCAGCGGGATAGTTATCTGCTGGCGGTATCACTGTGGTCTGTGCCTCCAGGTGGCCCAGCTCGGTGAGCAGCTGCGAGGCAGGCAAATGCTGATGCACTAAACCACCGCTCAAATCGTCCAGTTGATAGCGCACAGTGCTAATGTCCAGCGGAGGCACTGGCTCCGATGGCTGATGCAGCTGTTGCAGCTGCTGTTGGTATTGATGATTTGTGGGCAGCGACGTTGCCACCGATGTCTGGTCGAGATCAATGGCATGCGACTGACCATACGTAGCCGGATATTCTACGGAGGTAACAAAATCCGTCAACTGATGGCTCTGCACAATCTCAAAGCTGCTGCTGCTGCTGCTGCTGCTGCTGCTGCTGCTCTCACTTGGCTTAAATGGTCGGACGGATTGTGGTGCATTTGATTTTGTGGTTGGCACATTTGGCACCGGTCGCAGCTCCGAAAGGGAGCCAACATTTTCTGCGAGCGGTCGAAATGGTTGTGCCCTATAAAGAGGTGGCATCGCCACATGACTGAGTCCGGGCACCGGCGCCGCGATGGGCACAAAGATGCTCTGTGGCGGAGCATGGAACTGCACAGCACGCTGGCGTTGCTGAGACGCCTGCCCCAGAGGCTGTTGCCAGGTTAAAATATGTTGCTGCTGATGTGGCAACTGTTGTTGCTGATGTGGCAACTGTTGTTGCTGATGTGGCAACTGTTGTTGCTGCTGTGGCAACTGTTGTTGCTGCGGCAGTTGTTGCTGCAGTTGTTGCTGCAGCTGCTGCTGTCCCATCATGGGCACCCAGGGATATTTGTTGCACAGGCCGCACGGCTTGCCAGCGGCATCAAAGTGCTGCGTCGGCTTTGGATACGCATAGTTCAACGAACTGGCGGTCAGTTGCTGATCCCGCGGCAAGGATACAGCTGCAGTGGCACCGCCCAGGCCAAACCAACGTGCCACGCGTGTCATGAAACCACCACCACCATCTTGTGCCGCTGCCGGAGACGGTGCTAGAGCCGCATAGCCCGCATGTGTGAGACGCTGCGCAACGGGCAGCAATACTGATGCTGCTGCTGCTGCTCCCGGTGGTGCTGGTGGCGGCACCAAGTGATCAGCTGGCTGCGGCGATAGCGCCAGCGATGCTGCCGTCATCAGCAGCGTTGTCAGCGTCAAATAAAAAGTGGTCAACTGGCTCCTGTTTGCCTGCAACAAGACCAAAAACATAGTTATTCAGTGAGAGTGAAAGAGAGCAAGCAAAAGTGAGAGTACACTGGAAAAAAAACAACAACAACACTGCTTAGTCACTTGCATGAGTCACTTACAATTTGGCCTACTTAAGTTGCAACATTTCTATTACTAAAAAATAAATATTGAATATATTGGAAAGTGATTTCCTCAATCAGACCAGGAAGATTTATTCGTCAAATCGTGGTCATAAAATAACACATATTTCGCTCAGTGCATCTATGTCGGGGGAATCGCAAATATGCTGGCTGCACTACATTTTCACATTTCACTTTTCGGTCAACAAACCGAACGCCTCCGACTCGCATTGAGATGACAAGCATTCATTTTTGGCCAAATTGGAGCAGGCCTAATGCCTGATTGGCATTATTGATCCGGTTACGCGACTAGACCCATTAAACGCAGTGCACCGGAGAGCCGGTTATGCGAGACCGTTTCACGGCCAAGGTCTGGACTGACTTGAGTTTGAGGCGCCACCGAATGTGATTGGAAGGGGTAGCCAACAATGTGGCAAACTGGTTGTCTGGTTTGTCAAAAAGCTTCGCAAAGCCCTAAAAATTATCTTTTGGCAAATTATTATTATTTATTGGAAAATTATAATAACATATTTTTATGTTAATTCAATGACGGAAAAAGCTTTAGATATTTATATATTTATATAAAATCTTCAAAATTAGCTGTTTTGTAGCTAAAACTAATAATCAAATATAATCAATAAACTATTTTATTACATTTTCATTTATGCGTGAGATAAATTTGAAGTTTTCATTTGGGTTTGTTATTAGTTTTTTTTTTTATAACTATTTGCGCATAACATTGATAACAGTATTTTTTAATTGTGCCGATAATTTTACTGACAATGCCCAAAAAATAAACCAAAATTCACCCATTAATACCGATTATCTAATTTTGAAGACATCTCATGTGATAACGCACCATTTCAATTGAAAACCTTCCCAAAACTAATTATAAATAATTATAAATAATATGCTAAAGCTAAAAAAGAGTTAGCAAAACAATAATCAAAACGGCATTTCCCAACTTTTGTTTATTGAACCCACAATTGTAAGAATATTGCAAAACTCAAATAATTTCGAAGAAAAAAAATGCGAGTCACTGCCAAAACTCTTTGCACCGGTTAATCACTTGTGGTCAAAACGATGTGTGTGTGTGTGAAACAGTCAGTTGGCACTTAATTAATCCAAATAACCATAATGTCAGAAAGATAACGGCCGATATAACTCAGGCTGATCAAGTTAATCAATTAAATATTTGCGACTATGCACAGAAAAAATGAAAAATCGACTGATTGAGAAATAATAATATTAACTACTTCCAAATTTAGGCAGTATATATATTTAATTCAAACTATTTCCCTATGCCCAACCATATATAATATATATATATATAATATGTATGTGTGTGTGTGTGTGTGTCTATGGGTGTTTCAAATGAATTTTGGCTAAGTTGTTGCTTTCTCTGCACTTGCGGGGCGGGGTCGTGGCCCAAATTGTTAATTGGCCTAAACCAATTGCCAGCTACCGTCCGCCAGGTGGCGTCACAATTATCATCAAGTATCCAAGCAACTAATTTTTGTTGGCAATGCTTTTGCTTTTACTATTGCCATTGCATTTACTTTTTCTTTCCACAACTGTGGACTGTGGCGACCACAATAAAAAAAAAAAAAAAAAAAAAAAAAACCAACTGCATGCGAGACCAACGACGAACCCACAAAAATGTTGAACTTCCTTCTCCATATGCGACTAAAAGTCAATTTGCCATTATTTATGGTTACTTTTCGCATTCGTCTCGCACATTGACATCCGAACCCCTCTCCTTCTGCCACCCTGTCTCCCTGTCCCCATATCTGTAATCTTTCCTCTTTACGCTTTTTTATACACCCATTGAAAATGGGTAAAATGGGTATAATCAATTTTCAAGATTATCTAATGTTCAGATGCGCCGTAAAAAGATGTTGGAGAACCAGTCTCCCAAAGCGAGTACGATTAAAAATAATACTCAATTTACTCTGCTATACCGAAAAGTATTTAATCAAAGAGCACTTTAACAATTCCAGATTAAATAATTAAATATGAAGAGCAAAACGTTATTTATATGCGAATTAAATGTTAATAGATACGATTCTGTAAAGGAGCACAATTCCTCAAATCCTCAAATCCTCAAATATATAAATGTTTTTTCATTCAAAAAGACTTTGATTTCACATAAACTCATCGAAGTTAAACGAAATTAGTTCTAAATCTTGAACTGAGAAAGATAGATTCCCATGATAATACAGTAGTAATAAATCTAGCATTGGATAAAACTATTGCAATTATTGCAATTATTGGATGCAAGCTCATTATGAATGGCTCTAATTACATATTTATTCATATGTATTTATGCTTTGACTCAGTGTCAGCTTTGACCCACAGTTACTTTTGGAGCTGGCAACTGAGCTAATTATGGGAATACGACAAGCCTCACATTCAGCTCAATATCAATGGCACTGGAAATGGGTAAGTAGCCAAAAAAAAAAAAAAAAACGAGAAGAAAAACACGTCAACATAACAACTAACAATGGGCGTTGACTTTCTCATAATTATTTTTTAAGGATGAGTGGGGGGAGGGGGGGAGTGGGTGGGCAAGTCGCTCAATTCAACTCACACCTCTGCATGTGGGAGAGGGCAGAGACTCAACGTAATTCAATTAGAGACGCTGCGACAAGATATCAAAACAAAAGCAGCGTCCAAATCCACGGGGGTTGTGAGGTTTATGGCCAAAATATTCACGTTGATGTTGTTGTTGTTGTGGTTGTTGTTGTGGTTGTTGTTGTTGTGGTTGTTGTTGTGGTTGTTGTTGTCATTGGTAATAAATTGGGGTCAACGCAATTTCGAAAGAAAGTGAAATTCTGCAACTGCTGCCAGATTCAGCTACAGCTGATGGATAAAACTAGCCTTTCTCGCACTCTCTCTCTCTCTCTCTCCCACATATATCTCATTCTCTTTTTGTTTTTCGTCTCTGTCGATCTCTTAGAAACCCGTTTCGTGTCGATAATAGAGGCAACTGCTGCTCAACTCCTTTGCATGCTACAACCTTGGCTTTGCACTTGAAAACGCCATAAGGTTTGACAACCGACCCCAGCGTGCAGACAGTACACACACACACACACACACAAGCACACTCAGCAACACACATGTATACATATAAAATCCAAAGTGCACGCGATCCAACAATGCGCCTGGGAATCTTTTAACGCCGGCAGCGATGCTGCATCAAACCGCAATTGTTGTCGACCCTTTATGTCTATGAAAATATACCCTATATGCCACACACAGAAAGAAAACAGAAAGAAAGAAAATCTGAATAACATTTATAAATGCAAAATTTGATATTGCTTCAAAAATAATATAAATATAATATGGAATAGTTTGCAAATGTTAAGTTTTGTTTTGTTTGTTTTGTTCTCAGATAAAGCGTGTTTTACTTGATTTTAATTATATTTCACATAGAAAATTTCGGTTCTTCACGGATTGAATTAAGTACGAGATTCTTATATATTTCTCTCAGTGTGCCGTGTGGCGTCTTCCTCGTGTCTGTGGAGGCAACGAAAAGTGAAATTGTCGATCAAAAATGTGAAAAGAGGCAACAACAAAAACTGTCACAAGCATGAAAAGCACAGCATATACATACATGTGTATGAATATGCTTATATATATATATATATGTATATATATATATATAACAATATTGGGGTTTTTTTCAGGCAACAACAACAACAATTGCAATTTCAGTTGCAACAGCAGCAACATTCGCAATAATTCACAGTAGGCGCCGCACATATTTCTTTTGCTGAAGGCGGCTGAAAGAAATTAATTATGAAAATACTCATCGCATGGCCCATAAATATTGCTAGAAAAAAGCTAGCAACGCCCATACGTTCAATGTTGCACGGCAACACAGTAGCAGCAACACAGTAGCAGCAACAGCAACAGCCACAGCAACAACAACAATAACAAAAGCAATGGCTTTTTATTGTCATATGGAAGTGCAAATGATTATTAAGTTGGAAATCATGACCCAAAAAAAAAAAGAGAAGCATTACAATTTATTAGGTTTCTGAACCAAACAGCAAAAAGCAGAAATGCAAAAAATTCAACATAAAATCAGAGAGAATGATTGCAGTAGGGCGTAACCAACTACGGCATACTCTTTTTTTTCATTTAATTGAATTTGGCAAAAAAAAAACGCATTTAATAATCACCCCTCTAAATTCCATGCTAAATTTTCAAAATTTTTTTTTTTTTTTTGGTAGAAATGATATATAACTTTAAGTTTCTCTTATTTTCTACTTTTAACTCTTATTCACGTTCTTTTTTTTATATGTTAGCCAAATATTCTGAGTTTTATTCTTAAGTTTTTTGTTTAAAAAACCTGTGCATATTTTATATTTGAGAAACATGCCGTTTTTAAACTAGTTATTTGCTTTGTTCGATATACTTTAACAATGACTTTCAATTTCAAAAATAATGAACTCTGATTTGACTACAATAATGGGAATTTCGAAGGCATGTCCATTAATTCGCGACTTTCATTTGATTTCCCAATGTTATATATATAGATATATATATATATATGAGTATTTTGGCTTAAATAGTACTACATAAAGACTTTTTCATCTTAGCGGGAAGCCTTTTAGCGAATATTTCTGTTGTTTCCATGCTGCAAATCATTTTGCAACCTGACAACTTTTTCTAAATGACTTTGCGCAAAATGCCAAAAAAAAAAAATTATAGTAGAAATAAGAAAACAGCTGAAAAAAAAAACTTAAATAATGCACCGGATTTTGGGTCATAGAGTCATGCGACAGAGTCCCTGGAAGAATTACAAATAAATTCATACAATCTACAAATAAAACGTGACTCCTCAAATCTGACCAGCTTTTTCAGATACTGCCTCATTGCTTGAACCGTCGGAAATGGATACCAACACAGATATCGACAATGCATATAGTATATAGTATATCTTGATCACTACATAAACAAAAATAAGTATAAAATACTTTATGTATGAAATGTTCTATGTTGGAAATCAGCTCTCAATTAAAATACATCAGTTTTTATATAATTACGTTTTGAGTACGGATTTTGTGTTGAGCAAAATTGGGACAAGTTCTCTAGAAATTACCTCAAAGACCACAAGCTGTCAAAATATTGTTACGCCCAGAGTTTAATTTTCATATACGAAAATGTAGATTTCCTCCAACAGCAGTAAAAAAAATTGATGTCAATTAAATTGTTTAAACAAAATCACTTTTTGTAATAATTGTAATTAATTAAGTGGCAACCCAAGAAAACCAATATGCCCAGCTGGAATTTTGCTTATTTTACAGCTGGCTCCAAGTGCTTGGATTAATTTATATTAAATTTTTGTGTGATATTTGATTAGACGTATGAAACAGTTACAACCTCGACCTGGCTGTACAAATATTGTGGTGCCCTTGCCACAAGCAGCCAACCCAAGCAACCACTCAAATGTGGCAAATTATAATGCTATATATAATTTGATTAGTTGCGCTTGTCGCTTGTATCTCCTTACAAAAGCCAAATAACAAAAAAAAAAAAATTAACCAAAAAAAATTGAAGACATATTGCGCAATTTCTTTTATATAAAGTAATTTGTGAGCAATTCGCTAATGTTGTACGGAGCACATTGCTAGCCGGAATGCAATGCGGAATAATATTTACGGGGGGGAGCACAGCACCTGCAAAAATATATGGAGGCAGTCTGAGTCTGAATCGGGTCTGGAGAGAGGGAATGGAAAATAGAAAGAGAAAAAGATGCAGAAGCAGAGCCAACAATTGTGACAGCACGCGAGTAATTAACATACTTTGATTTCTTTTGTGATTTGTCGCGTAATCGCATTATAAACAAATTATTGTCTGCCTCTCATTTTGTTGCAACGATCGATCAGTTAGCGAACCATCAAAAAGGTGGCGCCATCTCAGAGCTGTCGTCGCTTTCGATGGTGATGGTGATGTCAATGTAATCCAGCGATTCGTATTGTCTTTGCATAATGTTTTGCATCAATCGATGCTATTGCCATTCCAACTCCACTCAGCTCCCGGAAGACCGCAATCTGGCGAGGCATTTATCACTGTGTTTGTGTGTGCGTAGTTGTGGTATTTTTGTTTTGGCTATCGATTACAATTTATATATACTAGTATGTCCCACGGTTGGGCCCAGACAAGGAAGGTAATATGCAAAAACATAGCCGAGGTCCTAGCACCAAATTCCACAGACAGATACTATCGATTTCCCCAGTTGATTGCAGTTAAAAATATTTGTCCGACGTTCAAATTAATGTTTTTCAAAGCAGAATCCATATTTTTGAGATCGTTTTTTAATTATGTACTTTATGTTTATTTAATATAATTATTGGGAGTATCGCTAAAAGTATTTTTGTCTCCCCCTACTAGCGCACAAAGAGAGATGCACACATATATACATATATATATATATATATAGTGGGACTTCCACAAGATTTCAATAATAATACACAGAAAGAGCTGTTAATGTTGCTGCAGAGTGTCAAAAGTGATACAGTATTAAAAATAAAAATAATAATAATTATAATAACAGCTGCCAAGACTGGTAACATAATCGGCGCATTGTGGATTTTTTTTTTTTTTTTTTTGTTATTGTTATATCGCATTGTCGCAGGGCGCTCCAGTCACCCACAACCCACAATCCACAAGCCACAAGCCGAGCAGCCTCAGCTAACTAGCCAAGCACCCACCAAACACCACCACCACCACCAGCCGCGATCTCAGAGCCACAGCTCCACCTACAGCAAATTACTGTGAGTCAGAGTGCCGCATCCAACAATAACAAAAAGGGTTAACAAAAAATTACAATAACTAGAGCCGGCATGTCAGGCCGCGACCGGCACAGACGATGCCAAAGACACCGCCGCTCAGGAAAACACAACACAGTGGAAAAAAAAAAGTGAAAATTTGTCCGCGTCCAAAAATTATGCGCTTTTCACACGCGCAGCCTCAGATTCACTCGCTGCCATGAGCACTTGCCATTTTTTTTGTTTTTTTTTTTTATATCTATTTATGTTTTTCTTTTTTTTTCCAACACGTGTGACAATGTGCGCCGTTGACTTTGCTTGGAAAACTTTGAACGTAGAACCGGTCGTCTGTTCCGTGCATCTTTCAGGTTTCTGCTTTAGTTTTCAAAATGCACGTAGCGGCCCGAAATGGGCGAATGGGTGACTTGGTGACTTGGGCAAGGGAGTACAAGTAGGCTGGCAGGAAAATGGCTTATAGGCTGGCTGGAAAGCCACTTCAATGGACTTTCGGCACATTGCAACAATTAATGGCATCTTTCCACCACACGATTTACATATCTGTTTGCTTACGAATGAAAGTCACCTTATGACTATGACGATATATGTATATATATATGCAATATATTTCCAAAAAAAAAAAACATATCAGTGCATTTTCTGTAAAAATTTGCTAATAAGTTAAAAATTTTATGTTCTAAACATTATTATTCTAAGCTATTTCATAAACTTTTTCTTATTTTTTATCTTGATTTAATTAATTTAATTAAAAGTCAATTAAAATATTTTTTGTATTTTTTTTTTATTATCAATGCAATAGCCTTTGTTGGCCTTGCCTTAAAACGATGGCTGCAAATTAAATCAAATTCGCCGATTTATTTGCGGTTTCGGCCCACTGTGCAGGCGACACACGTTGTGACGTTGAACTTGGGTGTTGAAAAATTTAAATTAAAACAAAAGTAAAAGTTGTTGTTGTTGTTGTACTCGCTAGTTGTTTCTAAGCATTTTCTATTGTTGTTGAACTTTTTCGGTTTTTTCTTTTGTGGCCATTTCTTTTTTTTTTTTTTGGGGTCAACTGCGAGCACCGGCGTCTGGCTAAATGCGTGCGCGAATGTGTGTTCATGTGCGTGTGTGTGTGTGTGTGTGTGTGTGTGTGTGTGTGTGTGTGTGTGTGTGTGTGTGTGTGTGTGTGCGTGTGCGTTAACACTCATGTTTTTGGCCAGCAAGCAGCCAAACAACCGCCCTTTGGTAATTAAGATCTTGTTGCTCGGCCTAAGTGACGCCAATTAAGCCATATTTGTATGGGCCGCTAGGCAGATGCATATGCCACCAATGAAATGCAGTGGCGCATGTTTATTATCTGGCTGATTTATCTCATTCGCTGCAACAAATTCAGTTATGCAAGTTCTGCAGGGGAAAAATGCCGAAAATTGCTTCTTGTTGGCTTTATTCGTTTTTTATTTGGGATCTGTGGGAAAAACGTTGGACGTGGACAGGCCTCAATTATAAAACCGGACAAAGGCAAGTCGCGTCGAGTCGCATAAATAACTGACACTCTTCGTAAGTTGTTAAAATTGAAGTGAAATTGCAACTGATTATTTGAATTGTTTTTTTTTTTTGTTTTTTTTTTTTGGTTTCATTTTTGTTTTTTGGTTTTGCCCATTAAAAAAAGGGGCATAATTATAGAAAAGCCGCATAATATTTGAGTTATAATTAAATGACGCGACGCTAGAGCGCTTATAAATAATATAAACTAGATTATGCCATTGTTACAGTTATAGTTATAGTTATAGTTATAGTATTGTTTATCTTTTATACACATTCGCGTCTCTGTCGTTAATTTCCAGATATTTACGTGGGCATCAGCTTAATTGGCTGACGCTTTAATCAAAAGCGTGTCAACTGAACGCATTAATAAACTCGTACAAAGACTGCCACAACTAACTGTGAATATATATATATATGTAACACACGCTGCGTATGCGTAATGTGTGCTCTTTTCTCTTCTTCTTCTACTACTTCTTTACATAAGGTCCACAATTGCAGAAGATTGCATAATCCAATTTGGCTAGCAATAACTCATTGACATTTGACACATTTGCACCAAATGAATGATAAATGTTGCAGGGATATGCAAATGTTTGCCACAACAGCTAATTAGCTTTCCCAATTGGATTCCAATTACAATTACAAAACAATATGGAAATGAGTTCGCCAACCAAGGCGGAAGCTGGCTTTCAAAACGGAAATGATATTGTAGCAGTCAAATATAACATTTCTAGCAATTGACTAAACAAAATTTCACTCACATGAAACCAAATATTGAAAGTGCAAATAATTACCATATATATATGATATATGCTTTATGGTTTCTGCTAAACTATTTTTTATATATTTGAAAATCATATTGAATGTTGGCTATTAAAACAGTTTTAATGAGCATTAAAACCCAGAGTTTCAATTTAATTCAGATGCACCGATAGGCATGTTAAGACCGACTCGCTTTTTAATACTGATCAGGGGGTTATTTCACCCATGCGAAGCACCCGTATTTAATGGGTTCAGGGTATCCAAATGCTTCATAATCAATAAATATAAATTTTAGTTTAGTTTTAGCCTTTAGTTAACAATTGGCTAAAAGTGATTCTTATGGCAATCTTTTCATTGGAGATCTGCCAATTACGCTTAACTTCTTTGCTTTGCTGTTAACTTGTACGAAAGATTGATTTGGCCTTTTTTGTTGGCATGCGAAAAGCGCAGTAAAACAGAAAAAACAGTAAAACAGACGCGTCTGTTTAGTTACATAAATGCCGAAAAGCTGTGCGAGCAATGCCCAAAAATTATGCTTAAAACTTATTACATACATTTGTTGTATTGCCATTGTTAAAGTTAATGTTATTGTTTTTGCCCCTTTATTTTTTTTTTTTTTTGTTGGTTCGGTATTGTTTCGGTTTGCCTTTGCGTGCATAACAGGTGCGCCCCACAATTGCCCGTAGTGCATTTCAATTAAAAAGTGAAACACAATTTGGAAGAGCACCAAAATCGAGTACGAGTACGACAATCGGGTAGGCGAGGTGGGCGGTATGTAGGGAGTATGCGACACGCATGCGCCATGTGCCATATTATATATATATTTGTACACATATAGATAATGGATAATGCCACGTAATTGTAGCACTTCAGATGTGTAGCATTGTGTAAGTTTTGAATTTGCATTTGATTGCACTAAATTGTTTTTTTTTTTTGTGAATGACCGATGCGTGGACAGTGGAGAGGAGGAGCAGGTGTCATTGACTGCTTAATGCGCCCACAATCACAATTATATAATCTGTTTGATGGATGGCACTTTAATAGACTCGACGACAGACTGACTGTCAACGTCGGAACAAACGTCATTGCCATTGCGTTGCTCTCCCTCTCTCTCTTCTCTCTCTCTCTCTCTCTCTCTCTCTCTCTCTCTCTCTCCCTTTCTCTCTCTCTCTCTCTCCCTTTCTCTCTTGCTGTGTTTTTTATCTGGCTTAAGCTAAGCTGCAGACAGGAGTACACGCAGAAAGAAAAACAGTCAAGACAGTCAAGCGCAGAGAGAGAGACACAGAGAGAGAGGGGGAATGGGAGGGTGTTGTGAGATAGAAGCCAGACGATGCATGAAAAGACGCTGATGTGATAATTTATTTAATTGCAAATGCATTAGGAAGTTGCAAAGTTGTTGCCACTTTTTTTCTCCTACCCTTTTGTTAAAAGTATGTGTAAATTGTATATTCGTCAACGATGTTGCCAATTAATTGCAATAAATGGCCCATTTGAGTCATGAGAGTTATTTAAATTTAACTACTAACTTATTCGTGTCCATAAAGATTATCATTTACTTAAGTACATTTTGTAAACAATTTTTAAACTATACTTGTACATTTGAGCGATTACAAGGAACTGTAAATATGTGTCCTAAAGTTAATAAAATTTTTAAAAGAGATATAGTTCGATTTTTAAAACTACTCATGTTTCCCACACTTGATAGGATATAGAAATATTCATTTAGCAGAGTAAATTAAACATATTCAACTGCTAAGAGAGTAGAGTCAGAAGTGCATTAAATACATATAAAATGAAAAATCACTCTTATTATAATTATATTATTACGATATGAATCATATATGGGAACGAACAGGTAATTGCCATAAAACCCATTTGTGAGCCCTTCACATATTGCCGACTCATCGTAAACATAGTAAACCTGACCTAACCCAAGACTAGAGACTCAAAACCGAAAATACAAGACCCATTAACTGGCGGATTTGTACGGGAAAATTCTCGGTAAATGCGTCATTTGTTTTTATTTGTTTTGCTTTGCGTTGCTTTTGTTTGGCCTGCATTTTTATTTCCACACTTACCATTTTTCACTGCAAATGCATACAATTTCCCAGGAAAAACTCTTAACTATGAGTTTGCGCCTCGCTTTCGGGAAATTGTTTGTCTTTGTCCCACGTATCCAGTCGATAGATCTGTCCTTTAATTTGATTGATCCTCTATGTACAGCAGGTAAAAAATACTTTCGTTGTTTCTATGCAATTATTATATATTTTTTTTATGAAACATAGATATATTGAAAGTCGAAAACTTATTGTTGGAATTGTATAAAAGCAAAAAAAAAAAAAAATTCTCAAATTTTCACCACAACAACAACAAAAAATTCCATGTCATATAAATTTGTTGTAAAGAAAATTTGTACACTTGATTTGCGATTTTCACATGATATTTTTTTTTTTATCGACAGACAGGCACGGTTTGATGCTCGATGCTCACACACGGATTTGTATCTGGAATCTTGGATATATATATTTATATATAATGTGTATCTTTCGACAAAAGTAACTCGTTAACCAAGCGATCTAAGCCGAAGACCAAAACAAACTGCACATGCGCGCAGGCGCCCACAAACTGAGTCGCGCGCATGGAAAATGCGGCAGGTAAAGCGGCAAACAGCAAACAGCAAACGGCAAACAGCAAACGGCAAACGGCAAACGACAACAACGATAGCAACAACGTCGCACCGTGAGACAGCAACGACAACAACGACAGCAGCAACAGCAGCAGCAGCTTGAAAGAGAGAGAGCGAGATGGGTAATGGAGAGCCGATTTGTGGTTGTCTCCAACAAACAGTACGTGAGCGCTTGCGGGCGGTTTCTGCTCAAAGGCAGCATGCAAAATATTGCAAATATCTGTGACAACAGCAGCACTAAGCTGAAACTGAAACTCAAACTGAAACTGAGTTCGAGACTGAAACTCAATTTGAGACTGCGATTGGAACTGTGTCTGAAGCTCAAACTGCAGCAATGGCAGTGGCAGTGGAAGTGGCAGTGGAAGTGGCATCCGATATGCTGCACATTCTGTGATCTAATCGAGATAATTAAAAAACGACAACAATAAAAAAAACAACTGAGAACGTTGCTGGGACGAGCGTGATTTGAGCACTGAAAAATGTTGCTATTAATACGCATTTTTAATTTGGAATCTATAATTGTAATAGAAATAAATTTAAATTCGTTTAACCACTCTTCGGAGTGATGGTTATATCTCTAAAATTGTGTTACGAGTAATATATCATTTAATTTCGTTAACTGTAGCTTTAAAATATATTTTAATCTTTAAAGTTGGACCACCGCCAGCCGAATTTTCGCCAAGTTGTTGTATTATCGGTTTACAATTACCGTTATTACCGATTAACACTTTAAGTTAGACGAATATATTCTGAAATATTGTTTCCAGTTTAAATATGTCGAAAGCCGTTGGGCTCATCCGAACGGACAGACGATAATTGCACCAAAACAATATACATTTTTGGAATCGGGTAAGTCAGATCACCATTAATTTATTTTTTTTTATTCTTTATTTTAAAAACTAGATAACTGTTTCAATGTATGTCTGATTGAGATCTTCGTAAATAAATTTATATTTTTATATGGCAACTTTATGATATGATATTTATATATGGATTTGGAAGCTGAACAAATGAAAATTTTGGTGATTTTGACAATAATAAGAACTACCATCCAAATTATTACAAAAAAAAAAAAAATACAATAACGATAAATTCTGTTAAGGAATTCTGATCAGCATGAAATTTTGGTTGAAGTTAAGTTCAAGTTATAAAATTTGTTATAGATATAATGAGTCGGGTGCACTATAATTTTACGACCTGAAAAATGTTTATAAATTATGATATGACTTACAATAATCTTTGTGCTTATAGTTCTGTGCATATTGAAATCCATATTGAGCTGAACTTGTCCGAACTTGTCTTCCTTTTTATCTTTTCTCTTTTGTGCAAGCAAAAATCTGTGGAATTTTTATCGATTCCATTTTCACAGCAAGTCGCATAATTGTACATTTAAATGGTGATCTTGGATGTCATTTTTTTTTTTTTTTTTCATTTTTAAAATATTTAATGTTTAGGCACAGCAACAATAACGACACGATGAAAACAACGTGTAAATGCGCCAATTACATAACAAGTGCGAGTCTGAGCAACGGCTAACAACAACAAAAAAAAAAAAAAATACAATTGTATCTGGCCATTTATCTTAGCAGGGGGCAGGTCGCCAATGGGCCCTGTTTGTGTCCCCAAATAATAATAATAAAAATAAATAAGAAAAAAAAAAGTTCGCACGAAATGTTTGTGATTTGTTTACTGTTTGAATGGTTGACTTGTTTGCTGGGTCAGCTACGCAATGAAGAAAGTGAGGAAGAAAACCCCATCTCTGCCAGATACAAAAGTTTAACTATATCTGCGTGTGTGTGTATGTGTGTGGATGTAGTAGGCAGAAGATGTACACACATAGATAGGCAGTTGCTCAATGGCCAAAAGCATATGACCGTTTAGGGCCAAATGGCACGTTTCATTTTCGGCGCTGCTCTAACGCTTATCACAACACATCAGCTGGCAGGGAGAGGCGGGCTGAAGAGAGAGAGAGAGAGAGAGAGAGAGTGAGGGATTAGTGTATGCCTACGTGCCTGGACTACGTTCAATGCCGGAATAATTTAGCATATGAGTGCCTGCCTGCCTGCCTGCCGGTCTGCCTATCTGCCTGCCTGCCTGGCATTTGGCGGATTGGAGCTGCGGCCTGCTTTAATTGTCGCCAGCGCTGAAATAATTTTAACGAGTTACGCGCATGCGCAATTGTCCAACCAAGCGACTGTTCCCGCTTCGTCTTCGTTTGACGCAACACCCCCCCCCCCCATCTGCCACCCCATCCCCACCCGTTTACCTTATGCAATTGAGTCGGCGCAGCGTCGACTTTCACTCATTTGAGAATTCATTGAGTTGTGGCCGCTGTGCGATTTAATTGCATATTTATCGGGCTCGTTGCAGATTTCCATACATTCCATATCCATAAGCCCACACACACACACACACACACATGTGTGTATGTGTGCTCCTCATTAACACTATTATCACATTATTATTAAATTCACACAATTGCTTCCTGTTATTCAATATGCGCAAGTTTTCATTTAATGTGTCTATTTAAATACGATGTTCTTTCGATTATAACATAACAATAATATATAATTTTCAAAAAGACGTTTATACGTTTATACGATCCAAGCAAATCCAAAACCCCCCCCCTTAAAATGTTTTGCCCATTGGGCAATTGTAATCTTGATAAAAGTCGTGACGCATGATAAGATTACATGTTTCGGGGGGAAATTTTTTTAGTACTAAAGACAACTTCATAATTAACACTTAAGTTTATCTCAAAAACAATTAATTCAACATAATTATCTTTATAATAAGAAAAGAGTCAGTAACAATTACTGAATGAAGTAACAATTAATCAGTAATCTGTAATCTGTAATTATTAGGAATTGATTGCAATTTCCTACAATGCAAGTAATCAATGAATTGAGTATTAAAACTAACTAAAAACAGTGAAAATAATAGAAATAAATTGATGGGTTCTCAATTAGCCACATGGCCAACAAATAGATCTACGCGGAACTTAACCGCAACGTGACAAAATTTCACGGGAAACGGCGAAGGATTTTTTTTATTTAATTATTATAATATTTCTTTGTGCTTGAAGTGCCACCGATAAGATATTGGGAGAAAGAAAGGCCATAAAGCGGAAAACGAATTGAATCGTTACCTTATCGACGTAAATAATATTTCCAATTAAAAACGAAACAACAAATTTTTATCATAAAGATAGGGAATCAAAAAAAAAAAATTATTTATATTTATACTCATACAGTTATGAAATGCTTAAAGTTACTCAGTGGAATTAGTAGCTCTTTTTTTCTTCTTCTAGCAAAAGAGATATACTCTTTTTCTCACTGTAATCATTGAAAATGTTTGTGGCTCAAGGATTGTTGCAATCAAAGCCGAACTCGCAATATCTTTGCCTTGGATTGAACTCCATTCCCGGGGGGCAATCTAGGGTCTGATCCATTAGATCACCATCGTCTGTCTCATAGCACAATACATATTGGGCACAGTTGCCAGTTTTGGGCAGAAAGCCGGTGGTGGCGCAAATATTGGGAGTGGTTCCAGGCGTATCTGTTGTTACAGGAGCATCTGTGGTTACAGGAGCGCCTGTGCTTGCAGGAGCACCGGGGGTTGTTGGCCCATCTGTGGATGCAGGAGCACCGGGGGTTGTTGGCCCATCTGTGAATGCAGGAGCACCTGGGGTAGTAGGCCCATCTGTTGTTGCAGGTCCATCCGTGGTTGCAGGCGCATGTGTGGTTGCAGGAGCAACTGTGGTTGCAGGTCCATCTGTGGTTGCAGGAGCAATTGTGGTTACAGGAGCACCTGTGGTTGCAGGTCTATCTGTGGTTACAGGCGCCTCTGTGGTTACAGGCGCCTCTGTGGTTACAGGCGCCTCTGTAGTTACCGGCGCCTCTGTGGTTACAGGCGCCTCTGTAGTTACCGGCGCCTCTGTGGTTACAGGCGCCTCTGTGGTTACAGGCGCCTCTGTGGTTACAGGCGCCTCTGTGGTTACAGGCGCCTCTGTAGTTACCGGCGCCTCTGTGGTTGCAGGTCCTTCTGTGGTTACAGGCGCCTCTGTGGTTACAGGCGCCTCTGTAGATACCGGCGCCTCTGTGCTTGCAGCTTCGTCAGGGTCGTCGGTTGCTGCAGGCCCTGTTGCCTGTGTCGGTTGATGCTCGGTTGTGCTTTCATCAACAGGATCGGGTGGTATGGTAGGATTCACAATTTCACCGCCATCCCTAGCATTACCTTGCCAGGGCACACATTTGGCAAGGATCGCGTCGAACATCATATTGTCCTGGCATGTCAAAAGTCTCAAGGCATACCCACCATCTGGGCTTGGATCGCAGATATAGTATTCCTGCTCATTATCTTCGAGCGCAATGAAGCCAGTGGGACTGCACTGATCACTGAATTCAGCATGGGCAGCACTGATCAGCAAGAGGCAAACGGCGCCAAGTGCCAATTGAATTTTCAACATTTTCGGGTTTTCCTTCCTGGATATATCGTTTGTGACTCGTTAACAGACTCGTTTCGACAGACTAACTGGGTGTGCAATTGTTGTGGTTCTTTTATAGTCGACCACAAACAAAATTTTGACAATCACTAAGAATGTGCCAGATTAGCTGATAAGCGAGGTGCTTCAATTGCTGCTGGCCAAATTATTAAAGAACTCTTGTCTTTATTGATGCAACATGGAAGGGGTGGACAAAAACATACATATATATATATATATAACAACCATAACTAAAATTGAGACTAGGCTATAATACACCAACATAGATTTCGGGTCTGGAATTAGAGTGGATTAGTTTTCAAGGCTGGCCTGCTCGGGAGATTCGGCGCTTTCCAAGGATATCGGCTTGTTGCTTTTAAGCTGCTCCTTTGCTTCCTTGGCTTCCTTTTTGGCCTGCTCCTTGGCCGCCTTCTTGGCCTGTTTCTCCTCCAATTTTTGCTGCTTGAGCGCGTCTTTCTCTGCAAGTTTTGCAGCCTTCAGGCGCTGCTTCTCCTCAATCTTGAACTCCTTCTGTTCACGCTTGATGGCCGCCAGATCGCTTGCCTCCAACGCCTGTCCCGGGTACATCTGCGACCAGTCGTAGCGCCAGCAGCGTCCCAGCAACGGATCAAAACGTTGGCCAACCGAGCAGCGCACAATGTACTTGTGGAAGCCACCCTGGAGACTGGGCACACAATTGTAGTAGTAACTATCATCGGTGCCAGCAAATCGTCCGGGGCTCACGCAAACAAATTCATCGTTCGTACACGAGGAAACATCACGCAGACAGCGACCGTATTTGGGTGAGAAGGCCAAAAAGGGTGGACAGATCATTTCTAAGTTCAGCAGTCCACCGGTTAGCGGATCGTGCACACAATTGTTGTAGCGATGACAATCGCCGTTAATGTCCGGATTTAGTCCAATGGTCTTACACTCGAATACGGGTAGAGGCGTTGGTGCAATCACTTCGACTTCAGTTGTCGATGACGGCTCCTCGCTGGGGCTTGGTGAAGAAGATTGCTCCTTGTCGGCGCTGGCAACAGAAGTCTGCTCCACGCTGGGTATTGGAGAAGAAGACTGCTCTCCGGTTGGGCTTGGCGGAGAAGACTGTTCCTGGTTGGGGTTTGCAGAGGAAGACTGCTCCTCGGTGGGGCTAGAAGTTGAGGACTGTTGAATGGTGTTGCCAGAACCTTCCTGTTCCTGGTCGCCTAAACCGGCATTGGATGGATCTTCATTTGGTTGTACAGTAGTTTCCGCCTCTGGTTCTGGTTCTGGGTCGTTGGGGCTGAGCGTGGTCTCTATGCCAACATCTTCAGTATTTATTGCTGTTGTGGTGTCAATTTCCTCAATGGCGGGCGTTGTTAGTTCCTCGGCTTTGGTTGTAAACTCGGGCAGATCTGTGCTGATAACTGTTATTTCCCAACCACTGCCTTCGCTAACGGTTGTTGTCTCGCTCCAAATCTCTGATTGGGCCAGAATACCGCAGGACATGCTCAACAGCTGAAATTTTGATTTTGTTAGTTTACTCCGTATCGTTGGCAGCTCTTCTGCATTGGGAACTCACCAGCGCCGCAAAAAATAATAACATCGAGTTGCCAGTCATCGATGCTGTTGTTAAAGTTCTGGTTGTTGTGGTCGTCATCGTGTTGCCAGTGGCTAACTTCGGTCGATCGTTGTATGAACTACTGGCGTTACCCACACCCTATTATATAGCAGATTTCCAGACAGCGGATGCTGCGGCTTATCAACGACCCTAGCACCTAAATTATAAGGCTGGCCCTATCTCTCCATCCATCCATCCATCCATCCATCCATCCATCATCTTCTGTCTGACTTAGTTTATACATACATATATGGTGCAATTAAAAGATAAAAACAACATTTGGCTTAACGTCACACAAAAAAACAGTTGTAAAGCAATAAAATCAGCTGTGCGAATGCGCACCTGACGCCCCCCAATCATCGCCCCCCTCCCACCATCAGTCAGTTTCGCACTCAATCTCGCTGTCTCTGTCCTCGGATGTGCAACGGAAGTGTGTATAGATATAGATATAGATGTAGATATATATATATATAGAAATAGATATATATATAGATATAGGCAATGCTGATAAACACCAGCGATGACACCAGTCGGATGTGGATAGGTTGTTGTAAATATTGTATGAGGCTCCCCAGGGAGGCCAGAGCGGGTATTTTTCTTTCTTTTGCCTATCTGCATTATTTATATGTACTATATATATTGTGCCACATACCTGCTCTTATTTCAGAGATATCAAACAACAAGTATGAATCACCTTTATTCGGTTTTTTTTAATGTGACAATTAAGAAACAAAGTTTTGTCTTTTCATTAGAGCTATGCTAAAATTGTTATTTAGAAAAAAATCTGATTTCCCTCAGTATGCATTAGCATTAATCAGCTAAGATTTCTTTGAATCGTTGTAAAAATTACTTATAGATCTAAAAAAAATAATATATAAGATTTTGTATGTATTTGTATTTAATGACTGATTTTGTATAGTATATAGGTAATGGATCTTTGATTAATATTTAATTAATTCAGATCTAATGCTATAATTATAAATACTTAATATTTAGTCAGATTGTAAATTAAATAAAAATTGAACATTCTGCTTTCATTATTTTTGTCAAGAAAAGTACATTTATAAATTCAATTTATCATTTTATCATACCGAAATATTGAAACACCACAATTTAATTACATAATCGGTAATGGTCGGTGCTCGGAAGTTTTAGTTATGTTTATATCGCAGACTTTTGGGTGCGATGTAAAAGTAGATCCAGGGTAGGCAATGATTTTTGTAATTCTGGCATTCGTCGTGCATGAAGGAAAAAATCGTTGCATACGTTACGCAGCTCTCAGAACGTTGTGGGAAGCATGCAACATCTAGCTCCTCTATTTAATGAAGAGAATTCCACAAGCATCCAGTAGATGATCCTATACAAGGCGAAGAATCAGATGAAAGCTCACATCCCATGAATAGAAGGCACTAACATTGGCACAATCAATCGTGAGCAACAACTAGTTCTTTACAGTTGTCATGGCATTTTGTGGCTGTTCGTAAACAGTGTTGGGCAGCGGCAGCACCATTTCCAAGCTCTCAGACGCTTACTAAATTTCGCGTATGGACGAAAGCCGTTTGCTATAGCACGCGCTCTTTCAAATTATAGCGCCCCCTAAAAACAATTAACTATGTAACATGTATAGCTTTTAACAAAGGCAACCTCAGCTAGCTAACCTTCTGTTCTGATTTTTTGGCCTATCGTCTTTAAATTGGATTTGACGATCAATCTACTCCACGCTCCCTGAGATTCTTCGCTCCATACTTACACATCAGCATCTTTCTGTGTAATCCATTAACAGGCACTTTTTTATATAAATATGTACTAATTAGCTTGCCGCTAGGTGGCGTATAATTTTTTCAAACGGCAATTCAATTTTGAATTTGAATTAGGAATTTTGACAAATTAAGAAAAAAAAGAAAATATAAATATAATTTAAATATAATTTTATAACATTAATCAATCAATAAAATAAATAAAATATAATAAAAAAATTTAATAAATTATGAGTAAATGTATCTAATTTAATGGACATTTACATTAACGAACCATTATCTATATACAAGATTTTCTTATGTACTAGTAGTGTGGACCTGAGGTGCAGAAGCACTAATCCGTTTGGTTGAATTGGGTTTTTTAAATTTTTTTGGGGAATTTCGGAGTCCAATTTGCTTTTCTTCAGCAATGTAGCCTTAATCTTCCCTTTTTTGGTTGTTGTGGGCGATAATTGCCCATCGATATGAATGGAAATGCAAAAACGATTAATTATTTACATAAGATGATTGCTGAACCAATGCTTAGTTAATAATAATATTTTCAGTATGTCAGTATTTTTTTTATTCTACCAGTGTGACCAAATTTGATAATACTTACAAAAATTGCGCTCAAATTTAAATGTTAACGATTTCAATGAATTTAAATGAATGGATTCTCAAAATTTAGTTGGGAAGCTTTGACGAAAAGTGCATTGTGGTCATTTATGAAGTGATTGTTGCAAGCCTTCAACTCGAATTACATTTTGCTGACTATTTGCCAGTTGCAGCATCTGCAAACAAATATTGCACAATTACAACGTATTTGCAGTTGTGTGAAATCAAATATTAGCAATATAATTATCTGTCTTTGCCAATACACACACAGATTTTGTGAATGAAAGCTAAATATTCCATCCCGGCCATTACAATCAATATGTTTTTTGATGTTGCCTCTGTGTAATTAGCATAGCTGATTGGCCATTTCAATTCTCGGCTATTCTGTAATTGCAATTTGAATTTCTCTTTCACATTATTGCAGCCAATGGTAAATATTTTTTTGTGATGCACCGAAAATATACCAAAAATACTGTAACAAAATGATTTACGAATTGATACACAATTTTTACGAAACTATTATTAACAGTGATATTATTGCTCCCATTACAATATACAAATGAATATATATACTCATATGTATAATAAAAAATCGCAATTATAATCTTAAGAAACGACCATATAAAATATTTTTAAATAAAAGTTAAGTGAAAATGAAAAAATAGCATTCGAACCAAAACTCAATGTGTTTGAGTTGAAAAATGTTGGCATTTTTCATTTTTTGTAAACTTTTGGGGCAAAAGTTAATTTTTTCAAGTTTCAAATTGTGTGTGTTAGTACTTGTTTTGACGAAGGTCAAAAAGTTTTCAATAAAAAACAACAGTTATAATATTTTATTTGCTTGCATGTGTGGAGTTTTTTGTGTATTTTTACTGCTGGTCTTTGTTGTAGGTTTATGCGTTTCTTTTATGGCTGTATTAAATATACGAGTACGCTAAAAATTATGGAAAACCAGGGCTCAAAGAGCACATTTTTACTTATATACCCTTATATTTAAAATGTGTTGATCGCCTATCTATCTGAATTAGGCTCTTGGCCACAGAACTTTGGAACTTTGTCTCAATTGCTGAAACCCTGCTGATCTGTATTTTGTAGATCTTGTAGAGATTTTTCTTTTCTGGATTTATCAAAATTAGTTATCGAAATAGAATATAGCTATTATTATAGATTTTGTAACTACATAATTATACTCGGTTTTAAACTTAAACTTAAATATTTAACAAGAGAACTTGCACTTCAGCAAATTTTAGTTGATAATTCTTGGTTGGGATTGTTGTGAAATTGTTACTTTCTGCTTTTATTAGGCATTCTGAAAAGTGTCAGTTTTGACTGTTGGTTATCATTGTTAGTGTTGTATTTGTCTGTCTGTTTCGCTGACTGTTTCTGTCTCGGTTTTTGGGCTGTGCGTTGGGTCACTTCTTCTTCCTCTTCGCCTTAGTTTTGGACTGTTCGGTTTTAATTCAGGTTGTTGTGTCGCATAGTTAAACTTACGAATCACGTAAAGCCAACAAACAGAAATGGTGGGGGGGGGGGCAGTAGGGGGACAACTACGTCGAGCATAGCAAATGGAGCGCATACGAAAATTGTTTTCCAATGTCGCGATAAACCGCCCAAAACTACAGCAACAAGGAAATATAGAGAGAGTGTTTGCTAATGGATACTCTGTAATAATTTACGAGAATTTTGTTCACTTACGTACAAGAACATTAAAAAGTTTGTAACTTTCGGATTCCGAATTCTGATAGTGAATTTTTAAATATTGCTGTAACGAACGAACAACTGAGTCTGCGAACGCTTTGTCAAGAGCAAAAATGAAATTTTCACTAGGCCCAAGTTTAATGAAGTTTAAACTATAAATATATATATATCGTATATGTATGTATAGGATAGTTATGCAATTGTCGCTTACTGATAGTGTGTGACGGCCCTGTTTTGCAGCTTTTGCTTAGTGGGTATAACAAAACGTGCAGAGTTGAAACGTAGACAGACAAGACACAGCAAAGAGAAGTTGAGTAAGGCAGCTGGACACAAACACAAAAACGGGCCTGGCTACGTGTACGCTTCATAGAACATACACACACGCACATTCCGGCGCATAAAACAATTGCAAATAGGTTATGTAAGTAGCACAACGGATCACAAAAAAAAAAAACAAAACATACAAAAAATTTCGACAAGCGCTGCATGAAAAGCCAAGCGGCTCAATACAATAGCGCTGCGTCAGTTTATTTAAGTCACAGACACACACACACACACGCAACCGCTGCATACGTGTAAAGGAGCGAGGGGGAGGGGTATGGGGTTAGAGTATAGATCTCAAGTCGCATTGGCGAATGCAATGCATTACCCGAAAACTTACAAGCAGCACAATATTACCTACCCCCCCCCCATTACCCTTCCATTCTTCTATTTCTCTCTCATTATACCGAAAATCGTAGGTAGCTGTTATTGTTGTTGTTGTTGTTTTTTTTATATAATTTTTGCTAGTGCTGGCAACGCTAAGAAACGCCAGAAACTTCACACACAACAAATCAGTTGCAGTTGCGAATTAGCGTCGCACAGACGCGCTTTTTATTGTCTCTCGCTCGCCAGCAGTAATTGGAGATTTAATTAATTAATTTTTTTGTTATCGTTACGTTATTGTTGTTTGATTGTTTAAAGCTAATATTTGGCAAAGCATGGTGCACAAAAAGGATGCTGAACAGCTGATGGCACAGCGCGTGGATGAGTTGCAACAGTTGCTCAAGTTGCAGCCGCAGCTACCCCACAATATACGTATGTCATGGGTCATGTCTGCTTTAAATTTAAGAACGTATTATTTGGAGTTAATATTTAGAATATATAATATATAATATATAATATATAATATATAATATATAATATATAATATATAATATATAATATATAATATATAATATATAATATATAATATATAATATATAATATATAATATATAATATATAATATATAATATATAATATATAATATATAATATATAATATATAATATATAATATATAATATATAATATATAATATATAATATATAATATATTATATATATATATCTATTAATTATTTAATTTTAAATTAAAGATTGTAGAATTAAGTACTTAATCCGATCCCAGCTATAACATTGATTTGGCTTAGAAACACTTTATAATTGTTGCTAAAAATCTGGTCTGTTTTGCAGTGTTTTTGTGAATGTGAATGAACAAGTTAAAACCACAGATTGTAGGAATCTAACCACAAATCTAACTAGCTGTAACCCGTAATCAAGGCATAATTGTATCTCTGTAAATGTGATTGTCAAAGTTACGCAAGCCTTGTCCAGTCTTTTGGTATTTTGGCATGAAGTTGCTTAGATTCATGAGCTAAGAGCCAAGAGCACAGAGCAGTTTGCTGTGTGGTAGTCATAATACTGGAGGCTTGGCCACATTTGTGGGTCAACTAACTTGAATGTTGAATGTTGCAGCTGTTGCATAACCGTTGCAGCGAACACATTAACAGCGACTAAATTGCACATTGTTTTTTCTCTGTATTGCAACTTCAACTTGCATCTTTTCTGTCACATTGATTAGCGTCCACTTTGTTACGACGTTTCCTACACACGACGAGGGGCGATGTCGCTGCCTCACAGCGTCTGTTGCAGTTCAACTATGCCATGCGCAACAAGCATCCACAAATCTTCATCGATCGCGATCCATTCGATGCCAGCTCCCAGCAACTGCTGCAAGTCGCGTAAGTGCAACACCTCACTAAACTTGGAGATTAGCTCGTGACGCGTCTCTTCATAACTAAACACTAACTTGTGGCACGAAAAACATTTTACGACAAGATACTCTGATCAAAGCGCCTGGGAACATTTTTAAATACTTTCAATTCATATTATTATTTTATTTTTTATTATTTATTATTTATATATATTATTATACACACATCTGTATATATATTTATATATATATATATATATATATATATATATATATCCTTCTTGGCGATTTGTTAAGTTGTGTCTGGTCGTGTTGTGTTCCCGTTGTCACATCCAAAACTCATCTCTTAAGCTGTCCACTCAACCGGTTTTTTTTCTTCTGTTGAGCTTTGAGTTTTGTGGCAACATTTAATTAAAGCTATTTGTTGCCGTTGTTGCAGTGATCTGGTGCCACTGCCAGGCCTGACGCCGGAGAACAACAAACTGCTCTTTTACCGCCTGATTGACTACGATGTGGACAAGGTAAGATTGTAGGTTAAACTCAAGCTGAACGTGGCCTAATTCTATTTGTCAATTTGTCAATTTGTCAATTTGTCAACTTGCTAAATGCAATTTGCCAATTTGCCAGTTTAACTTTACGGCCGGCATCAAGGTCTTCTTTATGGTCGCCGACTGTCGCTTTGCCACTGAATCAGATGGCCGTCTGTCGGATGGAGAGATACCCATCTTCGATATGGCCGGCTATACGCTGCGCCACCTGACGAAGACGGTGCTCAGCTCGCTGAGGATTTACATGAAGTTTGTGCAGGAGGCGCATCCAGTGCGTCTCAAGGAGATCCATGTGCTCAATTGTCCATCGTATCTGGACAAGGTTCTGATGGTCGTCAAGCCGTTCATTAAGAGTGAGGTGTTCAAGCTAATCCATTTCCATCTGCCCGATGCGGACACACCCTACAAGCACTTTCCACGCGCGATGCTGCCCGAGGAGTACGGGGGAGAGGCTGGCAAAATGTCTCAGTTGAAAGAGCATTGGATGCAGCTGCTCCAGCAGCAACGGTAACTTAAAGACATGCTAATTATATATATTTTAAAATTTTTTTTTGTTACTAACATCCGTTGCTTTCGACCAGTGAGTATCTCAGCGATGCCGCCAACTGGCAGTTCAACAAGTGCAAGAAGAGCGGAAGCAGCAGCAGCAGCAGCAGCAGCTCCTCCGACTCGGTGACGCATAGCCTGAAGACACTGGAAATCGATTAATTATGGCCACAACAACTCTTCTGTACATATCTACATACATATTTGTACATAATTTTCCCAACTGAATTTAGTTTTAGTAACTGTTTGCATTGAAATCTTTGTGCATTTGTAAATTACAACAGCTCAAATACAGTTAATACCAAAAATGTAATTTTTGATTTAAGAACTCAAATTTGCATGCTGATTTCACTCACCTTCAATTCTCGACCAATATTTGCTATTTGCGATCCAATTTGGTCAACATGAGTATCTTATCTATATTAAAGATAATGATTATAATGACTTATAGTAAATCCAACTGTTGCATTGCTGTTCACATATTTTGTTTGGGTTGTTTGATTATTTATATTAAATTTAATTTATTCGTACTTGTGGTATTTTCAATTAAATGCAGTTTCTAAGCGGAATGAGAAGCACTTGCAGAATTTTTATTCCTAATGCTGCAACACAATCTTAATTAGTGACATAAACATCATCATCATCATCATCATCATCATCGTCGATGTCGTCGTCGTCGTCGTCGTCGTTGGTAGCTTGGTGCAATTAAGTGGCCAACTAGGGGCAGTTAAGCTGATAAAATCCACTGGAATTAAACGAGAAGTCCCACCACAAAGGGCCAACATCCGTGTAAAAGCATTCATGCACTGCAAGAAAAACATTGTGGCTTACAACGTGATCATCCTTTTACTGATTCAACATATTAATAATAAGAATCAGCTTTAAATTGTCCACCTTTGCGAATAATAGCAACTTTTTCGATACACTTAAAAAAAGTTAAGAAACTCAAACTATGGGATATTAATTGCGATTAAAATTATTAAAATTTCGGTGCTACTAGGAAATTGATGAAATCACAAGAAAAGCACATCTTCACCAAATTTAAAAGGTGTGTTACCAATTTAAGAGCTAGAGTTAACCAAATATAAAAATGGATTATCATTATTATCAGTTACGATGCGACTGGTAGCAGAGTATTTGACGGTCGGTGATATCCGACAAAATCTTCTCAGTTGTTTAATTCTGAATTTTAATTTGTCTCTTTTCTTTTAGTGTACTTTTTTTTTTAATAAAAATATCATAGATTGAAAGAAATCAAGCTTCAGACATATAACAACAATATGTAAAAGATAAATTTCTAAATTTTCTGCCAGTGCATTCGCAGTCCATCTGCTGTGCGCACAAATTTTATGTGTATGTATTAAATATATAAATATACATATATATATATATATATATAGATAACATACGTGCAAATTGTGGGGTGTATTGTGGGTTGGAGGGTGGGACAGATAGACAAACAGACAGACAGGCAAACATATATACATATATAAGTGGAGCAGTAGCAGTGTTCGTAGAGCACTTGAAAGCATAATGCGCATATTGACATGTCCATTGGTTGGCTTGGCCAGCCACCCTGTGACAGCCTGTGACACCCTGTGTGCGGGCCGAGTACTTCAACTGGCGTCAATAGCACATTCATCCACAAAATGGAGAGTGAGATCTGACACATTGCAGCTGTGCTCTCTTATTATTGTATTGCTTGCGTGTGTGTGTGTGTGTGTGTGTGTGTGTGTGTGGATGACACATTTAAGTGCAGATTTAACATGTATGAGTGCTGCAGTCGAGTAAGCTCGATTTCGATATACCCAGCCGTGTAATACGTATGCTAATTTAATTGCCAACAAAATGCTCTTATATATACC
The DNA here is from genome assembly GCA_035042045.1 of Drosophila melanosoma. Taxonomy (NCBI): domain Eukaryota; kingdom Metazoa; phylum Arthropoda; class Insecta; order Diptera; family Drosophilidae; genus Drosophila; species Drosophila melanosoma. The sequence continues at coordinate 2,929,414 of JAWNLY010000176.1, forward strand.
GACAGTTCCTGGTTTTAAAAATGTCATAAAACCTGAGGCAACGCATTTTTTCCCCCACTAGTGTGGTTTTTATTGGTGTCGGAAATCGATATGAATCGGTATTCAAGAATCGGTGGCATTTATCGAGATGCTTTCTTCTGTCCGTTTAATACATTTGCTTAAAACGAGTATACCCATTTGCAACAATTTCAATGGGTTCCAGGGTGCTCAACAAACCAACATCCACAGGCATAACCCAATAACCGATTCTTTCCTGTCCTGTCTGTTTCAGCCAGCACACATATATATATCTAACAATGTATATAGGAAAAGCAACGATTAACATCGTTTAACATTGCAGCCATCCATCAGTTGTGAGCTCTGCGTGTGGCACTCCCAGTCCAGCGGCAGACACATGGACAAAAACCGAGACAGAGATTGTCACTGTCTCTCTCTCTCTCTCTCTCTCTATCCCTGTCTCTGTCTCTGTCGCACAGTTGCACCCTCGTAGTTCCGGCTTATTCGTTTATTTAAACGAGACGTGTATTGCATTCAAGTGCATGTCAATTGAATTATATGGTAACTCTCTTTTACCATTTTTTATTTCTTCACTTTTTTTCCTTTTTTTTTTTTTTTTTGTTGGTAAGCACAAATTAAGCAACATAAACATGAAACGTCCAGCCATGCAACGGCGCATAAAACTTTGGGGGCAGCTCGGGCGACTGTCCAAATGGGCAAATCGGACGTGCCTACGTCCCTGTCAACCAAGGAGTGCAGGATAAAAATAAGAGGGTTAACGGTTGGCAAGGATAGTGCTTTTTCAAAAGGACAAACTTATCGATTTACAGTGTGTGCATAAAGTCAGTAACAAACATGTTTAGGAAATACGCAAACACATACAATTGAACTCTGATAAACATCCCAAAAAACTACAAGAACAACCAATCAGTCAATAATATGCTCGGATTTTGAAAGTTATCTGCCAAGTGTTCAATGTATGTATTCAAATAAAACAGGTGTCCGGCTGATACCACAGTTTGGCAATCCATTTCGCAAGGGAGAGAATCGAAGTCCATAAACAAACTTTAAACACAAAGTTAAACCAATCAACAAATATATATATAAAAGTGGAAAACGTAATTTGGCTGCACGTAGCGCATAAAAATTTTGTTGGTGTCTCTTGCCTCACAACCGGGCACATGCAGCAATACGACAGCAGGCAAATGTGTAACACAATTAAGGCGTATCAAACGATGCGATGCGATGTGATGCGACAAAGCCAGCAACCATTGTCTGCGTCAGCGTCAGCGTCAGCATCAGCGTTGGCGTCAGCGTTGGCGTCAGCGCCGGCGTCAGCGTCAGCGTCGGCGTCAGCGTCATGGCAACCATCGAATGAATGTGCTGGGCAACAAGGGGTGCACTGCATTTGATGTGATGTTGTTGTGTGTTGCATGTGGGTGCGTTGGTGGATGGATGTGTGAATGGGTTGGTTGCTGAGGTGTTGTTGCTCGGCATTATTTATATATTATTAATGCCAATGTAAAAAGCATATTGCCATGGTCAACACTCCGCACCCTCAATCGATGTGCAGGACACGACGCCCCAAAATTGTTCAAATTATGCATTTATCATAACAAGCGGATGAAGTGCTGCGGTCGACCCCATTTAAATGCAGTTGAGTAAGTTTTTGACTTGCCCAGCGCTTTATTTTGAGAGGGTAAAAACTAACATCCGCTGCAGCAGCAGTAGCAGTTGTGGCAGCAACAGCAACAGCAGCAGCAGCAGCAACAGCAGCAGCAGCAGCAACAATAACAAGAATAAGAAATAGCCAAGCAGGCAACAACGAGCAAAATGTGCAGTAGTCAACAATGGTCGCACACACACACACACACACGCACGCATAGCTTTGGTGTGTGGCACGCATTCAGTGACACACAGAAGAGTTGTTGTTGTTGTTTTTTGAGGAAAGCTTTGGCGGCGTCCGCATTCGTTGCCAGCTCGGCCAAGTTAATTCTATGTTCAGTTGGCGTTTGGCAGGCGCCGTGAACGGTTGACGCGTCCTTATTTTATTCGCTGTGTGTTTCGCTTTGGTCTCGCATTTGGCTCCGATCTCGTGGAAAATTGCTGGTATTTTCTTATTGTTAATGTTTTTTTTTTTTGTTTGTTTGTTTGTTCTGTGTGTGTGTGTGTGTGTAAAAGTCTCTTCGATTTCTGTTTGGCTGAGCGCGTGCTACTATTCAAACATATTTGATTCATTTACATCTTGCATTGTGCTGTTGTTGCATGCAACACAGCCCTCAGCTGTTGGAGTGTGTGCGCTTCGTGTTTGTTTGTGTTTGTATTTAAGTTGCTCCCAAAAAGGTATGTTGCCTTTAAGCCTAAATGATTTACGTTCAAAGACCAGCAAACACATTTACCTTTTTGCCTTTGTTTTTAGTGAGTGCTTTCCATTATATAAGTCAAATCGTCCCAGGCTCTGTTACCAAGCACTCGCATTCCGTTAGTGACATCAATAGTGAGCGTGTTTCCAATTTCCAATTAACTACTAACAATTTACAGCCAACAAAAAACAAAGCTTATATTAGAGTTTTGTATAAGCCTCGATATAAGAAATTTAATTTTCAATTCAAATATATTTTGTTGAAGCACCATTTAAGACTTGTGCCAAGATCAATCTCAACTTTTTAAAGCACACTTATTGGCTCATTCTGGTAGATCTTAGGTAGACAACATAAATATGTATTAATATTTTTAAAAGTCAACACAAAATTAACAGTATTAGTTTTTTTTAGACACATATATTAAGATGTTATGTAAAACCGATATCAATCGGAAATTACACGCTGAGAGGCCTGAGAATTTACCAAATTTTGCATAAATAGAGATTTTACCTAATCTAAATTCTTAAAATTTTAACTACGTACAGACGGACAATTCACAAGATTTCATATCATTGAAAATGTTTGGAAATAGTAAACAAAAACATTGAAAAACTTGCGACTCCAATGACATCATTGAAGTCTGAAGTTTATCAGAAAGTTTCGTGCTGGTTTTCTTTTTTTTTTTCTTTTTTTCTTGTTTTTTTTCAAGCAGCGTCAGTTGTTGTCATTGTTGGTAGTTGCTACTAGCCATACAACATGTTTCTTGTTGCTCGTTGTTGTAGTTGATGTTTCACATTAGAAAATGGAGCGCAAGTGACACAAACTGCAGTTAATAACCCCAATGAATGTGTAAGAGTTTTCAGTATGTGTGTGTGTGTGTGTGTGTTCCATTACTTAACACCTACAAGCTGCCATTCGTCTGCACGCTATTACACGATTACAGCAACAACAACAACAACAACAACAACTGACAGCTTGAACTACCCCCAAAAGACGTTGACCAGGTCAATGGTGCGAACATTTGGGTTTGAGTCTCCGCTTTCAGCATTAGTCATGGCTCATTGTTTGCCTTTTGTTATTGCATGCTAATTTGATTCAATTCCTATTGGCTATCCACTTCTCTGTCTCGTCTTCCTCCTACTCCTCCTCATCCATCAGACTGCCTTAAAGTATGCAGTAAAATGTGTAATCGCATTTAACATTACTATCAAGCGAGCCCAGGCAGAGACCCATGCCGAGGCACACAAAGCGAATAGAAAACGAAAGAGTGTAGAGCAATGAGCAATGGCCAGTGTTACAGTTTTACCAGCCTCATGTACAGTTACAGTCAGCATCGTTCCATGTGCCACTTGGCTGGCACAGACAAAGGCCAAAAGCGACAACAAACAACAAAGAAGAACTGACAACAATGCGTCAGACGAGAGTGCTTCTTAGATACCCCGCACCCATCTCGAATATACACAAAAAAACACAAGTTCACCCTCTCTCTCTCTATCTCTCTCTCTCATTCTCTCTTTGATAGATCTTCGATCTGTGTGGTATATGTCGGGTAACATATATCGATATCAATTAATCGTTAAAGGGTATACGAAATGAGCAGCAAAGGCAGCACTTGAGCACCTGCACAACCCGCAAGTTGGCCTAAATTGGCAGGCCACCGACTCTGTTGCAATGTAAAATACAATAATGAAAACAGCACACACACACACACACACACACACACTGTGACTTTCTGGGCTGCAAGCAGTGCGCGCTTATCAAAAGCTGGCGATCAAAAGCAACGCCAACAGTTTTTTGTTCCATTCTACTTTCTCTTTGCTTTCGTCCTTTTCTGATTTCTGCCACATGGCGTGCACCAACATCCCCTTCCCCCACACACACACCCACATCAAACCTTCTGTGATTTCGACAATGAACAGAAAATGTTGCTCTCAATATTTACATTATTTGTTGCGAACATCAAACTGCCGACGGCTGCTGCACAATGAATACTTTTTATTCTTGAGAAACTTACATAACTTTTAATCACTTTTTTTTTTTGTTTTTGGCTAAGAATTGATTGGTTATTTGAACATATTTTGCTCTAGATGAGTTTGTATAAGCTGTGAATTTAATTCGAATTTTTTTTTCCAGAAATTATGAAAACTTATATAACTCTTGGAATCGTTAAAAATATTTCATAATTTGCTATTACAGTCGTTGCACCAGTTGCCAAAGTTAAATAATACTCAGTATGACAGTTCGAAAAAGTTCCGAACTTTATTTTTTTATAATGCAACATTTTTAGCATAATGCATTTTTGCCTATGCGCTTCCGTTTCCGCTTCCGCTTCCGCGGGGCCATTTAACCAATTTATATTGAAGGAATGGAAGGTCAGCCCACAGTTTCGCCTTCGCCTTGGACTTTCGGCCACTCCGGTCTCAGCATTTTCCCCAATCCCCATCCCCCTCTCCTGCTGACCGCCACATTTGTGTTTGCAGCTTGTAGCAAGTAGCTGCTACGAGTGCCGAGCTGCTATTAATATTCAGCCATTTGTTTCTTATTATTTTTCCTATGTTTTGTTTTGTTTTTTGTTTTTTTTTTTTTTTTGAGCTGTGAATGGCAATTTGGCGATGGGTGTTTTTGGTGCGTTAAGGGGAGCTTAAGGGGATCGAGATTTGATTTTTTTTTTTTGTTTTTTTTTTGTTTGGTCTTGGGCCAGAGCACAATTTATGAGGTCAATGAAATGCTTGCCTGTCGCGCAACTCTCACCACTTGCCTCAAAAGTAAAAGCAATTGGGCACAGCGACGATAGCGGCGACGTCGCACAATAAACCGCGATACTCCCTACACAGCTCCACAACCCGACAGCCCCCCCCCCACCCCTACACACCTCCTTTACTCCACCCGATGTCTTGCCGCTCTGCACGTATTGCCAATGTCATTGGGGCCAATGTAGTAAAATGTTTTTTTTTTTGTGTGTGTTTCAATTTTTTTTTTATTTTTTTGGCGGATAGTTTCAGCGCACTAGAGAGTTATGTGCGGGTGGGGGTGTGGTTACAAAAAAAAAAGGGGGGAGCCGCCACTCTAAGTTACTTTGCGCTGATGATGACTGAGCTGTCGCAATCCCTAACCAGAACCACCCGAATTCTTGCCCTGCTTGCTATCGATTTTCAATGAATGTCGCCAAAGTTGTGGTTTGCGGCCAACAAGGAGCACATCGTGGACTCTGGTCTGTGGTCTGTAGAGGCTGCACTCGTTCGACATTTTTAAAAGCTGATTCGGCTGGTTTAAATCATCTGTCATGGCGTTAAGCAACTACGATGATAATCTAGTGCCGTCGCATCGGAACTCTATAAAAAAAAAAAAAAATGGCAAAAAAGTTTTACACTTTATTTTTAGCTACATTAATTTGACTTTGATGTGAGTTGACTTTATTGGCCTTGACAATTAAGCCACTACTGACAAGTGCATCAATTAAATTGTGGTATTCTAATGAAAACACACTCACCGCAAATGCCAAAAGTTGTGGCAAGTTGTAAGTATTTTTATTGACCGCTTTTTGAAATAACTCACTTATGAATAAATTAATATTACCATGAGTTTGGTAATCAGGATCCATTTTTCATAGATGTATTCTGAGCATGGAACAACTTTGGCAAAAAATTAATTGAATTTCGAAAACAATGTTAATATATTTTTTTTTCAAATTGTGTTCAGCTTTGGAAACACAAAATTACAAACTTCAAACGATTTATTAGAGAGAGCCTCCTATCAAAGGCTTATATTAAGGGTCATAATGATATCGAAAACCAAGCTCAAAAACAACAAAATAAGTACAATTTTGGATTTACCACACAGTTTAGCTGATATGGAAACTATTGGTAGATTTTTCAATTCCAGTTAGATGTGAGCAGCTCGAATATGTTCTCTAATGATATTTGATTTTCTAAGGAATGACTTATTTGTCTATTTATTTTTTTTTAGGATTCATTGAAAGTTAATGTTTTAGGTGTATTCAAGACTTGATTATAAGCAATGAGCTTACCAAAGAACCTTGAAATATCCAATGAGCGCAGTCATGCACATATTTATATTCCAATAAACGCCGTGCGGTTGCAGCTCTATGTAAATTTAGACTGTCACTTGGCGGCACAATACGCACACACGCACGCACACACACACACACACACATACACACACACACAGACAGACACACCCACAACATTATATAAACTAAATCTGCGTATGACAAAAGTTGCACAGCTAACAAGTTTATCACTCAACTACATCAATATTTCGTGTGTGTGTGTGTGTGTGGTTGTGGTTGTGTGTGTGTGTGTGGTTGTGTGTGTGTGTATCTGTGATTGTTACCTATGTTAAGTGAAAAAGCCAGCTTCTGTTACGAGCTACGAAACGAAAACAATGTCAAACACCTCTATAAATACAATTCCAGTCACATAAATATATTTATAAATATATATATATAATATATACATATATATGTATGTATATGCAATATTTTTCTGTTGTTTCATTATTGGAAATCAAAGCCGCTTAACCAAATGTAAATCAATGCACAGTAATTGGCAGGAGGCATGTTCACATAATTCATTTGTGATATTTTCAGATGTGGACGCACAAGCAAATAACGAATCCTCAGCGGATGGAATGATTTATGCGTGGATCACATTAGTATTAACATTGCTACATTTAGTGGGCTATAAACATTTGACACACACACACACACACACACACCAAATGAATATTGAATGCATACATATTGATATACGCATATTCTATGCAAATACAATATGCTTCCCTGCACAATGTGAATCAATCACAATCTGATCAATAATTGGCCCTGTGTCAGAGCAGATTGCCCCCAAAAGTGGGCAATCAATTCGATGCAACAGAGTTGCCCGAAATTGCGAGGGAATGAGATTTTGCTCATATTGAAGTAGTCCATCATCCATAAATTGGAAATTGCAATTTTGTTGGAAACAAAGTTTGGTTTCACTATTTTTTTTCCAATTGCAAAATTAAGTCTATTTGTTATGCATTATTTAAAATTTCAATTATGTGATACGTCCGAAAAAATATATATCAGTTTTCGCTTGAATAATAATTCAATTATTGGCATATTACAAACGACATTTTCTGCTTTCCCAGCGCACAAATCAAGTTGTTAACATTACATAACATTAATTATAATTAAATAATGTTACACTCGAAAGATCAAACATTACATTTAAGGGAATTATTATAATCATCTTACAGAATATAGAATCTTAGAATATATCTATTTATCAGTCTTATACAAATAGTTCAATTGTTCAGAGACAGTGTATGGTGTAGTCGAGAGTGAGGATCTCACTGGTTTTTCAACTATAATAATGATACATATATATGTAAATATATGTATATATATATATATATATCTATATATGTACGCGTGTTTGTGATTTTATAGATTTTTCACTATACGCAGTTTTCATTACAAAAATGTAAAAAATAAAACAACGTCAATGTTGTGGGGCAGTTTTCCCATTAAATTGAATTCAGGTTTAAAGTTTCATTTAACCAATTTTATTTACTTCCAGTCCAAGTCATTCAAACGAAAATTGTAAGCAAAAACAACTTGCACAAAATGTCAGTCAATCAACTTTCTGAGGCAGAAAAAAGACTAAATTTGATAAGATGTACAATGGCCCAAAGGCCATTCAAGAAAGTTAAATAATGTAAAACAAAAATAAAACAAAAAAATTGAAAATGTTTACCACAAACAAACAAGAAAACGTATAAATCGAAATTGGGTTTGTCTTAGCCACGCCCTTTTTTCAAATACAATTTTTGGAAATTTTTGTTGTGGGTAAATTTGATTGCTTCAAATTATTGCTGAGCTTTTGTATGAAACGTTTTTGTTAACTAGTTTCAGGCTAAAGCAATTATGGTCTGATTGATATAGATAAATTGTTTTCAATTGCAATGATTATGTTACACACCATTTGTTGTCTTACTGTAAATTTAATTGAATAATTGTTGTCTACAAAGCAATTTCTGAGAATTAACGGAGACTCACAATAGGCAACATAAACGTGTATATATACATTAATATAGATATATATATATATAAGGACATATATCTTGTTGTAAATATAATTGTCATTGTTATTTTTTTATTACTTTATTTGAGCCAGTTCAACGAACTGTTGACACGAAATGGCTGGCAATTTGTTCGGCTAGGGCCAACAATTTGTTGCCATTATAGTATTTTTTATTCCTCGTTTATTCTTGCAACTCAATCGCCGCCACTGGTTGGCAATGAGTTACTCAGATTGTGCATATGCTATTAGCCGATTGATTGAAGTTTACAAATTTATATGTATCATTTTTTTTTTACACTCAGAAATACAGTCGCCATGAATTTTAGAAATTTACGAACTGCAACTCATCTTATTATTCAGAAGTATATTTGTAAAAATCAGAGCATTATTTTTTCTTAATTTCAAGCTACATTATTTTAATATTTACGAATAATATATATGATTTTTCAGAATGTGTATTGTGCACCAACTGTAACAGTTTCACATATAAAAACGTATTTTATTAGTTAGAACAAAATTTCGATTTAGAGAAAGGATTGTATTTTTTGCTTTCTTTTGTAACTACATTTATTAATTATAGAAAATGCTTCTCAATTATCCTCTTTTTATTGTCCGGGCAATTTGCTTAAAAATGCTGGTCGTTTTTTTTTGAGTGTACATGCCAAAGACTTAAATTGCTTTCTGATAAAAAAAAGTACTTTTCAAACTAAAAATTTGTTGATTATAAAATTCTGTTTCTACATCTGTATGTATATAATTGTTAATATGATTTTTAGGTGGCATCAGTTAATTGAACAGGATATTTAGTAGTCAAGCATTCTAACGGATGGCAATCAATTGTTGTTGTTATAGTTAATGTTGCCTGCGGCAATTATTGGAAGGCAAGAAAAGGAAGCGTGCCAATAGCCGTCTAATGTGTTTCCTAAGCTCTTCTCTCTCTCTCTCTCTCTCTGTCTCTCTCTCTCTCTCTCTCACTCTTACTCTCTCCCTTTGTCTCGTCCCCAGTTGAAAGGGACGCCTGCAGGACGACGTGAAACTCAATGTCTACATATGTATATGCATGTGTGTGTGTATGTGTGTGTGTGTAAGAGTGTATGTGCATGTGTGAGCCCTAGTTGTGCACGCTGAGAACCGGGATGGATTCGCGTCGACAGAAGCGCCTTGGCCCAGCGCCAATTGCATCGTTCGAAAAGTCATTTGAGGACAATACCACAGTGGCAACAACAACAACAACAACAACAGCAAAAACAACAAATGTAACTGCAAACCAGCAACAACAGCTGCAGCAGCAGCAACAGAAGCAGCCCCGACTAGTGGTAAGTCTTATACATATATGCCACATTTAAACACACACATATTCTGTCATATTTATGTATGAATACATAATTTCTATATATGTAAATCAATATGTACTTCAATTATTTATGATTGGGGACTAAAATTAATTAACACCAACATATTATCAATTTGTGCATCGAATGCATTAAGCTGGCAAAACCAGCTACACCGCTGATTGTGGGCATGGAGGAGCGGAAATGGGGTGCGGGGCTGCAGTGATGGCGCAGTGAGCCGGGTGAATGCTCTGGGCTCTGGGTGAATGCCAAAAACATGCAAATGGCCACTTAAAAGGCAGGCGAATAAAATTCTTTTGGCCAATAAACAAAGACGCAGCCTAAGCGATGCCCATAAATATTATAAAAACGACGACAGCAACAAAAGCAGCAGAAACAGCAGCAGCAGCAGCTAGACGAAAACAGCAACAATGACAAGGAATCCCAAACTGCGTGTGAGGGCAGCGGGTGAGGCACAGTTGAGTAGGCACAATTACGAAAATATTTTGACACGCGTCAAATCAAATGTAAAGTGGAAGTGCTCCAAATAATGTCATTTAACAATGGGCAAAGATTGATGTTTATGTGTGCTCGTGTGTGTGAGTGTTACTGTGTATGTGTGTATGTATGTGTGTGTGTGTGTGTGTGTGTTTGTGTGTGTGTGTGTGTGTGCCAAAATTTGAAACTTCCAAAAGCATCGAGAGAAGTGGATTGAGTAAGAGAGGACTAGACACATTGAAAGAGGGAGAATGAGAGCAAAGAGAGCTTGGCACAGTGCACATCAAGTGCTTAGAAGCGGCGTAATATATGTTGTATGTGTTTAAGTATTAAAATACAAACAAATACTGTGAATAATTCTAATTGTTGTAAGATTTATTTTTGCATGAACTTTTGACTGCTTTTGTGTTGATAGTTGCACAGATTGCATAACATCAGTTCTAGTCCTTTATTAATTCAAAAAAGCAAAAATTTCTCTCAGTATACAATTTATTTAAAATAAGTCCAGTTTTAAAAAGCACAGGTCGCCCTGGCTTTATAAATATGTGCAGCGCTGTGGGCAAAGCTTAGCCAGTTGAGCTTTTGCGCTAAGCGTCTGCTTGTAAGCTTTTTGCACCAAAATCGGTAGTACAAACGGCAGCTTTTTTTGAATCCGGCCACCCTCTGCTGCGAGAGACGGCAGCAGACGCCAGCAGCCGCACATGGCAAACATTTCGTTAGTCGCCGCAGCCAGTACGACGCTGGCGCTGTGTGCGTGCAGTCTCTCTCTCGGTAGCGTAACGTAACGTAACAAATGAAACAAATGCCGATAGAGTGAAAGACAGAGAGCAAGGCTGGCTGAGCGAGAACGCGTGTTTGGAGTTTGGAGTGTGGAGCGTGAAGCGCGCTGAGCGGGCGAGTTGCGGGAGAAGCAAACCGAAAGCCAAGGGAAGCGAACCTAACAAACGAACGAGCAAACGCACGCGGCAGCCAACGACCAAAAGTGAACCAACAGAAATTTGTAGTTGACTTTGCGTTTCCCTTGCGCCTCCTTGGAGCGAAGCTTTTTTTTGTTGTTGTTGGGTTGCTTGTTTTTTCCGGTGAAACGCTAACTAAAGAAAAATTAATGAAAAATTAATAAAAGGACAAGTTGGGGAGAGAGCAGGGAGCAGCGATAAAAATACAAAAATATACAAACAAACCAAATATATTTACATACTGGGCAAGAGAGCAATAGCATCAAGTTTTGGCACACGGTGAGTAGATGCCACGTGTATGTGTATGCGATTGTGTTGGTGTGCGTGAGTGTAAGTGTGTGTGTGTGTGTGTGTTGGAGACACAACATTAACAATAAACAGAAACAGCAGCATGTATATATATATATATATATATATATATATATATATATATGCAAAGCTGTATATTGTATATTTATGCAGATATTTAAATATTTATATATGTGTGAGACGGTTGCTGCTGCTGGATTCATTAAATACTTGCATTATGATTAACATCATAAGGCATTTGGCAATGCGCAGCTTCCAACAGCAAAAAGTATGCACGAAAAAAAAAACAATTCGTTGTCATTTCGACTGGCCCCATTTTTTCCTCCTTGCTTCTTGGCTGCGTTTCTTCGTTTTTTTTTTTATTATTTTTTTATACCTTTTTATTTTGCTCCTTTTCTGTACACCCTAAAATATTACAAAAATAATGGAGAACCACAACAATTCGAAAAATTCCGTTACCAAGCCGGCTCTTGTTTATCCAAATTAATTACAATTTTTATGTATGCGCCACGGCGTGCGGCGGCATTTAATAAGAGAGTGCGCTAGACACTGCGAGACAGATAAAGAGGGAGAGACAGAGAAAGAGAGAGAGTGAGGGAGAGCGAATGAGGGAGAGCGAGTGTGTGTGTGTGTGTGCGTGTGTGTGAATGAGAGCGAGCTCTAGCACGTGAAAAACATAGCATAGTTTTTAGCATCAGCTTTAAATTCATTTTTTGCATACATATAAATATATCAATAATATATATATATATATATATATATATATATGTATACTTATATACATACTGTGAAAAAATATCATAGCATTCCGTTTGAATGTTTTGATTGTTTTTTTTTTTATAATAATCATAATTAATATCGGGAAAGCGAAAAAATTCCATATACATTTTCAAAGAGGACACTTTTATCCACAAATTTTTTACATTAAACTTACTTTGTTATGCCTTTTAGGGTTGTTTGAATCTTTTTATTTTGCAACACAAATAATTCATTTGATTTCATAAGAATTTTTAAATAATGAAAAAAAATACTAATAATATTTTTACTGCCGTCAGACCATATAAAATGAAAATTGAAATTCACTTGATGTAAACAAAAAAATCTAATAAGAAATAACGGTTATTTCAAGCGCAAATAACATTCCCATTAAGAATTTAGTTATTCTGCTGGCATCTGCATTTTATATGTTTCAAGCAAATTTGCATATCTAATCGAATTTCCATATTTTCCTTCGATTTCTTTTATTTTATTCAACAAATTTTCATCTCATCCCAAAAAAAAAAAATTTGTGTTACTCAAATTGAAGAACATCAAATTGAAATTGAAATCTTCACTTTGCAATCTGCTTAATCTCTTAAAATATCGCTTAATAATTAATTAATAATATATATTAAATATTTGTATATTTCTTAACATTTTGCATTTGTTAAGTTATAATTCCACTTTCTGGGCTCTTTGATATGTCTACTCCTGTTATGTAATCAACTTTTATATTGATGTACTCATTTTTGCTGTAAAACAACGAGAAATATTACAAATTTAATTTCAATTTTCTTACTAAGCTTTAAAAATATATTTCAAAGACCATTTCTTTTTTCTTTTTATTGACTTAGTCTTCGCACTCTGACATTGAACTCGGGCTTTTCACAAAGGCTTTCAACGCAGACCTCAACTGCAGCTCAAAGTTCAGAATCGCCTTATGTCAATCAGATTGTTTCTGTGTGTGAGTGTGAGTGAGTGTGTGTGTGTGTGTGTGTGCGTAAGAACTTCTCCTTGAACACATTTGATGCGCTTGCATTTCATATCAGAATTTTAACATTTTAGATGGGTGGTGTGGAACGTGTCTCTGTCTTTTGCTCCACTAAACTAATACGTGAGTGCGCAGCTCAGCTTTCTGACAGCAGCGGGAGAATGAGGCATGGGGCGTGGGGCGTGGGGCGTGGGGGGCTACCACCCCGTAGCAGGGTTGGTTATTTTGCTACGCTTGTCTTAAGTTTTAAATTGGATAATTGCATTGGCGTTGCGTTTAGCAGTTGGTGAGGGCTGGTGAGACGATACTTAAACTTTGCTAATGGATAGCCTTTAAACTTTTCGACTTGGCGACAAGGTCACGCTGTGGCGCTGTGGCGCTGTGGCTCTGCAATGTTGTGGCGCTGTGGCGCTGCTCCTTGAATTATAAAAAGCATACGTTCTGCATATAATTAGAGTGGTTAGTCATAGTCATAGTATGGTGGCACGGTAAGCAAATGAATTAGGCGCACAGATTAGAGGTTCTTAAATTAAATAGCCAAATGGTTTGTGAGTTTGCAAACAAAGTACACTTTTACTAATTGAAGGTTGCAAAGGGAGCAAAGAACCTCACACTTTGAATTTAAGCCAGTCAGTTAACAAAGACCAAGACTGCTTGAACTTGGCTTTAAAGTAGAGACAAAGAGAGAGAGAGAAAGAGAGAGAGAGAAAGAGAGAGAGACGCAGATGTCAGCAGCCAACTAACACTTTTGTTTTAGCCTAGATTTCTACTTGCAGATTGCAGGCTGTTTAGAAATTATTATTTTTCTACTCTCATACTGATGATAGAAGAGTATGTTGAACACTACTTTGGATCAGAAACTCGAAACTTATACTCGATAACGTGTTATTTTATGTCCACTAGGAAATCGATAACATTGATAATTGCACATCGATAAATACGCCTATTTCTCACAGTTTTAAAGCTAAAGTCTTTAAATTAATAAATTGTTGTTTTCGATAACTAAATTGAATGACCATTTGCATGTTATCAACTGACTTTATATCGATATCAATGTATTATTAGAGATGCCAAATATGGTCATACTTTTGATACGTTCTCATCTCGAAAATAGCCATTTGCTTTAGATATAGATTCAAAATAAGTTTAGTGATAATTTATATAATATTTGATGACTTCACAATACGCATTGATTAAGGATTAAGCCACACGACACAGATCCCAAAGTATTTCCCAGTCGGTGACACATTTCTTCGATAGAAATTGTTGCAATTCTCACAGGAAATTTAATTAAAATCCAGTGCCATTTGAGCGACAGGTAGTCCCGTCTGGCTCTTCTATAAAAATAGTGGGCACATAATGTGGGTAAAGCAATGAAAAACCAGGGGGATAAAAAAGAACTGAGGAACCAGTGCAATGTGAATGATTTTTATTAAAATCACATGCGACGCATGTCATAAAGGAATTAAAGTTCATTTGGTTTGGTCTTTGGGGCTTTTAGGGGGGCAACAGCATACCAGGGGGTATAATAGAGCTGATTTTATTACAATACAGGCAAACACACAAACACACACACACACACACATGCACAAACACATTTGTGAGGACATTTGATATCAATTTGCGGAATAATTTGCTCGTATGTATGTATGTGTGTGTATGTGTGTGTGTGTGTGTGTATATGTGTGTGTGATTTTATTCTAATTTAACTGGAATGTTCACATTGCAGATGATGGAACAAACGGTGCGCAAACAGGCAACAACACCTCGCAATCCGAATCCCAATACCAATACCAATACCAATACCAATCCTAATGCCAGCGAAGCGCCATGCATATCGGGTGCAATGCCCAACAATTCGAATACCGGAACTGCCACTGGCACTGGTAACACAAACACGAGCAGCTCCTCATCCTCATCATCCACATCGACCGCCTCGTCAGCCACCTGCTCAGCGAATGCAACCAGCATTGTCGTTGCCAAGCAACGTCCGCCGCCGCTGAAAACGGCAACGACAACCGTTACAACGACACTGGTCAGCAGCAATGAGGGCGGCCAGCCATTGCCGAATGCAACAGAGATGGGTGGTGTTGCCGGTGGCAACTATCGCGGTGCTGCCACATTGACGACACCATCAACGCCACGCATCGAGTTGAGCCGCGCATCCAGCTCATCGCACCACGAGGAGGACAGTCGCGAGAGCAGTCCCGAGAACGTTTTCGAACAGGTAAGGCAAATTAGTTGCTCCTCCTAATTGGTGTCCGGCTTAGTGGCTAGTAGCTTGGTTTTGGTAGAGCGGCGACACTGCCTTTTCAAAAACACCCAGCCACAACAACAGCAACAACAGCCACAACAACAACAAACAACAGCAACAACAACAATAAAATTGCAATTCACTTTTGGCTTGCCAAAGCTTTTTATGCCCTTGCAGCCAAATATTAATCAAAGCCACGTTAAAACTGCATTTACCATATAAACAATCAAGTTCTGTTTGAGTTATATTTCAGCAATATTTCAAATTTCAGTCTGATGCACAAAATTCAAACTAATTATATATATACGATATATATTATTTTTTTTTATTAAAATTCAAATTGTGCTCAATTTGGCCAAAATCTCGGCCCCTACTAAAAACAAAAATTGCACTAAAGTTTAGATTTTCGTGACATGTGCAATGCAACATATAAAATATATAGTTGTCCGATCTGAATACAATTTGTGTACATAACAGATAATTTCATATAACTTTGAATATAAAATTTTGATTAAGATTATTATTTTTATTATTATTTCTTTATAAAAATTCACAAATTTCCAAAACAAAATATAAGAAATATTCATAAGAAAAAAAAACAGAGTTTTCGCAAGATGTTCCTCGTAATCTGCACTAATATTTATTGTAAGGGCATATAGAAGAAGAAGAAGAAGAACTAGAACCACGAAAGCAAAAACTCGAAAACCGCACGACGTCGACGTCGACGCCGACGCCGACGTTAAAATCGCCGTCGCAGTTAAAGTCGACGTCGCATTTAAATGAATCATTTTGTGCTAATTTTTTGTACTTTGTTCTTGTATTTTTCGTTTCTTTCTAACTCTCTTTAACTGCGTAACTCTCTCTCTCTCTCTCCACCTGTGTCTGTCTGCCTCTTTCCTGTATGTGTCTCTTCTCAACCAATGCACATACACAACGTACTTTAACACACACACGAACACACGAACACACACTCACACACACACACACACACACACACACCTCAAACCAATCTCAATTTCAATCCTAATCCTGATATCAATTCTCCTTTGCAATGCACAAAAATTGTTGGTTGTTGATTTGTTGATTTGATTTTTCATCTGTATTTATCTTTGCTCTGTGTCCATCATCACCATCACAACCATTGCTTCAACGGCCCCCCCGCATGCTTCTTCCCCACCCCACCTTAAACTTAACTTGCTTAACAATGTCTATGAAATACTATGTGTGACTGTGTGTCTATGTGTGTGTGTCTATGTGTGTGTGTCTATGTGTGTGTTTGTCTATGTGTATGTGTGTGTGTGTGTGTGGTGGGTGGTCAAATGTGTTTAACTAATGCTATGAAGGTCGGAACTGGCACCCTACAGGAAAGCATTGTTCTCGGTTTTCGTGAGGAGGGCGCCTTGGAGTTGCGCAGCTCAACAGAAGAGCTATATTTTATGGATCCAGAGCAGAAGAAAGAGGAGCAGGAACGCCAGCAGCAACAACAGCAGCAACAACAAAAACAACAACAGGTGAGTGCGGTTGAAAGGGGAAAAAGTCTCCCAAAATCAGACCGCAATGTCAGAAAAAATGGATTTTAAACTTTATCGTAAGACCCTAAGAATTAAAGAGTATGATTTTTTTTTTTATCTATGATGCTTAAACTCTATTTAAAATTATTTCTGGCTGAGGGAATGACACCAATTTTAGTCACCCAGTCACCAACTAGTTATGGCTAATATATAATACCAATTTCTAGTTGACAGTTTTTTCTGAATTACTGTCATGACGTGCGACCGTCAGAGGACAATAGAGTTATTTAATTCATTTAAGTAACAACTTTATTATTCTAAAAATAGTGAGAAATAAAATCACTGTGCTGTGGTTGTTTTCTACCCAACGAACGCGATGCCATAATTAAATTGCTTGTTTTAGCCACTTACTTAAGTTGCTTGGTGAATAAGGCCAGAAGAAGCAGAACCACAGACAACAACAACAACAAGAATAACAAAACAAACAACAAAAAAAAGTTCTGCAGTTGCCAAGGAAACAATAAGCAAAAAGAGCTGATGAATTGAAACGTTGACAGAACGGAAATTAACAAAAAAAAAAAAAAAAAAAAAAAAAAAAAAACAAAAACATAACATGGCATTGAGGTGCCCCAAAGAGAACTAAAGAAAAATGAATTAAAATCGAAAAGAAAGTTAAATTAAAAATGATGCAGTGTGCACATAGATATGCACTCCCACTGCCCACTCCCACTTCCCACTGCCACTGCAACTGGCTGTGGCAGTTACAATGACAGCACAACTGGCACTGACAGTGACAGCATCAAGCGGATGTCACCAAGTCAAAAGACACCCGAGTGGGAAAAAAAAAAAAAAAAAATTAAAAAAAAAAACTGACTGACGACATTTGGTTTGTTCAGAGTTTACCTGGAAATCCAACTGACGACTGCAGCTGACGCAAAGTGCTATATAAACAAACAAACATCAGCTGACAACTGCAGCAAAGACATTTGCAAATAGCAGCAGCTGCCACAGCAACAGCAGCAGCAACATCATTTTTCAAACTCAACTTGCCACACTAACGAAATGCCCATTAAATATAAATGAATTCACTTAATAAACACTCAGATTGGTACAAACGGAAACAGATCCTTAACCAGTTTCCTACTTCGATAATTCCAATGTTTTTTAAGCAACACAAAACAAATCAACTTTTCTTGATTTAATGATGCGAACTAAGAAGACTACAAAAGAGATTCAATAAACGGATTTATTAAAAAAAAAAAAAAAAAAAAACACTTTTGTCTTGGTATGTTGTCAATACTCTGCTCACTTCAGATACTATATATATATATATATATTTGTGAAAGGAATTACAGTTCAGATCAAGTTTTTTGCTGTATTTTTCTTTCCAATTGAGTTGCAGTAACAACGGGTTGCACAAAAGTGCTTGCAGCTTGTTGCATTCAGAAACAGTTAGGAAAAGGGAAATGGAACAAAGCGTGTTTGGAATAGGTGAAGACCGGAAATCGACCTTATTCATTTTGAATTATTAATTATTGTCGTTAATTGTTTTGTTGCTGTTTCGTGCAACAGTTGCAGCAATAATAATTATTAATGAAAGCTGCCAGCAAAACTTATTCAGCTCCCATCAAGTCTCTAATCTTATTTGTGCCCTGGTCAGAGGCATCCCCAATCCCCTGCTCTCTGCAGCTGCAATTTGAAAAGTTTCATTTACGTTGAGCTGCTTCAACTTTGTCTATATATATATATATATAAAAACTTGGACTTAAATCTAATGAAAAACTAGTGGAACTTTTATTTATTGGAAGCTTAATAAGTTTGCAGTTAAACCTAAAAATATTTTAGTTAATTAGTTCTTAATTAAAACTCCACGAAACTCCACTAATTGAAACCATATATCCAAGTTTCCAAATAAGTTAATTGTTAAAATTGTGCTTCAGTTTTTCTATATATTTTCAAATAAATATATAAATTAATAAATATCGTGTCATTTGTCGCCATTCAACTTGTCACAATTGAATTTTAGAGTTCATGGGAATTTTTTGATATCTTTGCATAGTCCTTTTGCCACTGTCACCATTCTGATCAATAAACCTTGAAAATCGTTAAATGACCATTTGATATGTGTCCAGCAAGTCCTGCGACGCTTTATTATACTTAAATATTTAACACAGTGAAAATACTTGAAATTCCTTTATTAAGGACTTTCTCATTGATTTATTGTGGTATATTTTAGTATAACGGCACTTTGCATACGACGTGCAACAGAGGTGCACGTTAAAAAAAAACACACACACACACACACATTCAGCCGGATAAACCTGTAATCAAAGTTATTCAACTAAATGGTTTATTTTCGACACCATTATTCTCTCACTGTCTATGTCTGTCTATGTGACACAACCATCCCCCCCTTCCACCCACCACACCCCTCTACAATCCCCCTTTAAAACACTCTGAATGCGACCAACTCCATGGAATACATGCAATTGATTGAACGCCTCGGGGCTGCCTGGTTCGTTTCTGGGTCTCGGTCTGGGTGTGGCTCTGGCTCCGGCTCCGGCTCTGACTCTGGGGCTGACTCTGTGGCTGTGGCTGGTTCCACTGACCGCAATTGACAGACAGCGAATGTGTTGCATATTGACGAGTTATGTAGTTTTTTTTTTTTTTGCCCAGCATTTTCTGCTTTTTTCACATTCACTTTTCATATTCTTCACTCGTTTAAAATGCACAAGTGAAATAAATTCAATTTGCCCAACTGTATTTGCAGGGGCATGAAAGGGGAGTTGGTGGGGGGGGGGGGATAGTCAAGTCAATCAAGTGCATAATATTCACACACAGAATATTCAAAATTCTGTAGGGCACAAAATGGCCATTAAGTCGAAAACTGATAACTGATATTAAAAGCACTTCGCATACCAAATGACAAAAAAAAAACATCAAATTTTCAGTTGGGATTTTCAAAGAGCAAACTCCAAAAAAGTGACAACTTTACATGTGGAATATCTGTGATTCTCTTCGGTATTCGAATGATCTTCAAAATCTATATATATATAAAAAATATATATATATATGCAGAAAGTTGCTGGGTATTTGGAAGATGGACAATTTCTCCTTTTGAGACCCGTTCAAGGATTGTCCGCTTTAAGGGACACTCGGCAATGTTGAACTAGTTTTCTCTCCCTTTCTCTCTCTCTATCTCTCTCTCTCTCTCTCTCTCTCTATCTCTCTCTCCCTTTTTCTCCCTCCCACTCAATATTAATATTTACCCGATTTGATTGTCTTTTACCCACTGCTAATTGATGCTGCAGGCGAAGCGTATGTCGCCACACATCTTTAAATTTGATGACCACCAGAGCTATCTGCAGCAGCATCAGCGCAAGGATTCCGCCAGCTCCGAGGTGGCCGCGCTGCTGTGCATCTCCGGCCGAACTAGTCGCATCTCAAGCGTTGGCAGCCAAGGATCGGCGGTTAGTCGCCTCTCGGCTGTCTCGTGCGTGTCGCGCTCCCCGTCGCCGCATCGCATGCTCCTCGAGACCTCGTTCTGCGGCCCCAAGCCTGTGGAGTGCTCGGATGGGGCAATGAGTGGCGCCAGCAGTGCCTCAATGGCGCCCAGTTCCGCTCAGAGCCTGGCCGAGGCAACGTTGGCCGTCGAACAGCTGCTGTTGGCGCGCACCAAACACGATCCCACCCAAGCGGTGCTCGCCGAGGGCATACAAATGATACAGTCACCCGGCGGCACAGCCGCCACAGCCGCCGCCGCCGCCGCCACACGTCGAACCAAGCCCACCACGCTGCCCAATGGCGATGGGAACACACGCAGCACAATCAACACCACCAACAGCAGCAGCAGCAGCACCTCAACCAAACCCAGCTCGGGCGTCACGAGTGGGCAGCGGCGCAGCAACAAGAGTCCCGGTCAGATGGTTATTGGCAAAACGGCCAGTGGCACGGAATATATACGCATCAATCTGCGTCCCGATCACATGTACAGCGACAAGGGCATTGCGGCCAATGAGCGTGTTGTGGAGGCGCCCAATCAACTGGCGCCGGTCTATTCAAAATCGCAGACGCAATCGAAGCCAGCGTCGCTCAGCCTGCAGGCGGGTGGCCTGGATGAGCATCGTCTGACGCCGACGGCGAGTCCGAAGCAAGCGCGTCATGGCCATGGACGGCATGGTAGTCGATCACCCTCGCCCGCTGCACCGGCGGTCGCCTCTGTCTCCCGGAAGAGCTCGTTCAGTTCGCTGTTTCGCCTCGGCAAGGATTCGCCGGATTCGCCGAGGGAGAGGAGTCGATCGCGCAGCAAGAGCAAAGAGCGACCTTCAACGGCAATGGCAACGCTCAGCGGCGGCGGCGGCGGCGGCGGCACCAGCACCGCCGGAGCAGCCACCGGTTCCCAGAATGTGACACCAAGCAAACAGAAATCGGTGTTGGCCATTTTTAAGCCGGGCAAACGTGGCAGCAGCGCCGGCACCGATGGCACCAAAAGCTCCAAGAGCTCTTCGCCCATCGATGGCGGTGAAGGCCCACCACCGCCACCGCCTGTGCCCGGTTCCGGTTCCGGTCCCGGTCCCGGTTCCAGTGGTGGGCGGAGTCGCACGCCGGCTGGCTCGCGACCCAATAGCCGTCTGAGGTACTACGATGAGCCCGTCGAGGGTTACATACATATACCACTCCACACGCCGCCGGATGAGCGCGAGACGCGCACTCTGCTCCAGGGCATACAGCAGCTGTCGGCGCCATCGCCACCGCCCATGGAGCAGCATTCGAGCAGCACCAGCCGTGCGCCAGTGACTGCAGCCCAGCCGGCGCCAATCACAGCCAGCCAGCTGGCGGCGGCAGCGGCCGCACTGCGTCCGGTGGGTCAACAGCGGACGAAGGTCCAACAGCCCAATCTGGATGCCATACAAACGATGGAGGAGCGCACCTGGAGCATGGAGGTGCAGCGGAACAGCAGCACCCTAGCATCGCTAGAGACGCTGGAATCGGTCAGCTCCGTGGTAAGTGCACGTGCCGCCAATCTAGCCCAGGTAGTGAGCGGCGACCACGCGCCGATGGCGGTGGCGGTTGAGGTGGAGGTGGAGGTGGAGGTGAAGGTGGCGGTGACAGATGTTGAGCATGGTCGCAAAATTAGTGTGGCCGAAATGCAGCGCCTGCCGTCAGTGGACAGCAATCAGAGTGCCTGTGAGCCGCGCCTGGTTGAGACGGTGGCCACCGTCAATGCGCCCATTGAGGATGCCGTGGCCAAGGAGCGGCGGCGTCTGCTGTTTGCCACACGCCTCGGCTCCGGCAGTCAGGAGCAAATCTTCTCCACACAGTTCAGCATCTCGAAGACGGAGAGCCAGTCGAGCCAGCTGTCCGAGCAGGTGCAGCTGCCCGACTCCGGCTCGACAACCTCCGACTGCACCACAGATGGACTGCAGCGTCAGGGTACGGTCATAAGGCGTCCAGATGCAGGAGCACCAGCGCCAGCGCCAGCGCCAGCACCAGCACAAGCACCACCTGCCCCACCAGTGCCACCAGCACCACCAGCAGCTGTGACAGCAGCCGCAGCCGCAGCCACATCCAGCTCTGAGGAGGAACAAGCAGCCATTGTCATTAGCACCGCTGTCGTGATGCGCTCCAAGCACAAGTCCTGCTCCAACTCTGAGGAAGAAGGTGCAACAGCAACGCGTGCAACACCACCAACTGCCCCAACAGCAGCAGCAGCACAGTCCTCCGATGTGCGCCACTCGCGCTACCTGGAAAATTTCGATGTGCGCAAAAAGTATCACGAGAACGTGACTGGGAACGTGACTGGGAACGTGACTGGGAGCGTGACTGGGAGCATGACTGGGAGCGTGACTGGGAACGTGAATGAGAGAGTGGTCACTGGGAGCGCCACAGGAAGTGTGCCGTGCAAGCCGAAGCGCCAAAGCGTGCTGGATGCGAAGCGTAAGTGCTGCTCCTTAATTCCACTCCAATTCAATCCACTCCAGAATCACATTTGCGAAAGATTCAAATTTAGATCGAAATCGATTTTAGTCTTTTGGCAAATCAATCAGAGAAAGGTCAAAATTAATTGAATTCGTTTTGAGTCAAGTTTTTGCAAAAGAATTAAATAACAGTGTTGCGAAACGTGAACAGGTAAAATTTAAATATTTATCGATTACAAATTCGAAATGAACACAATTTTTGTATGCAGAATTGGAGAAATGTTAATGTTCAATTTTCACATCACTTTTCGCAGCAGCAGCAGCAGCGGAAATGCAAGCGGAACAGGAAATTGAACTGGAACAGGAACAGGAAGAGGAACCGGAACAGTTTGAGGAGCTGGAAGCGTTGACGCCACCGCCGCACGGTGAGCGCTCGGAGCGCCACTCGACAGATGACCACGAGCCGATTGAGTCATCGGAGAGTGAACGGGACTCGGACATGGCGGGCAGCTCATCGATGGCGACAGCGGTGCCAATGGGTGTGCCAGAGTCAAAGCGTCATCACTTCCCACGCAACGTATGCCTGATCGAGGAGCACGAGAGCACCGGCCTCGTCTCGCAGGAGTCCTTCGACGATGAGCTGCCCTACATACCGACCACGCTGCCCGAGGAGCGTGCCCAGGGTGTGCCTATAATTCCAATGAAGGAGCGCGCCAACATGGAGCTCAAGACATGTCCCGTTGATCGGCCCAGGTCGACAACGCCGCTAAATCCCTCACACCTGGAGGAGTACTGCACGGGCATTATGACGCCGCAGGAGTCGCCACATGCTGGCCATGACCTGGACACGGCTGCCGCCAACACTGGTCTCGTGCGCGGCGAGAAATTGCGCATCAGTTTGCCACGCAAAGAGTCGGCGATCAAGGATAAGACGCAAGCCACCAAATCACCGAGACGCATCTCGAATGCCAGCGGCAAGTCCTGGTTCGAGTTCGCCGAGGAGGGCCTGCGTGCCAACAATCTAGAGCGCAAGGACTCCAACAAACAGCTGCTGCCGCCGCCGGCAGCCAACACAGCAACGACAGCGACCACCTCAGCCACGGCAAGTGCCGGCGTGGCCGGCGCACCACCAGCTGGCGGACAGCCGCACAGCATGCCAGCCAGTTTGGAGGAGCCCAAACACAAATCTTCCACACAGCGCAAACTGTCCGGCCACTGGATCGACTTTGAAAACATCCCAGAGAAGCGCAAGCCCGCCAAGCGGATCACCACGCTGCCCAAGGAGACAATAAGCACCACAACGACAGCACCAATTTCGAGTGCAGCCTCCTCTGGCTCCGGCTGTGGCAGCGCACATCGCACCTCGTCCGGTCACTCGCATGCCCATCACAGCCACCATCACAGTCATCACCATCAGCAGCAGCGCCAGGATGGCGGTTCGACATCGGCAACGTCTGGCGACAAGCTGCACTATAACTATGTGAAGCCCGAGGATTGCCAGTGCGAGTGCCATGAGGCGGAACGTGGTGAATCCTCTGCTGCCACCACAATCACCGTTGACAAGGATAAGGATACCAGCACCGGCACTGGCACCGGCACCGGCAGCGATTCGCTCGCTTCGGTGGAGCTGCTGCAGCAGGGCGAGGATATGCTGCCGCTGCTGGAACCCGAATCCCATGCGGATAATAGGTACTGTCAACCACAACACAATTATAACCCAATCTCCAACGATATTGACCAATCCTGCCGTTCCTTGCAGACCCTACCCAGATGAGCCACCATCGCCTCCGGTGCGACACAGCAACAAAAACGCTGCACAAAGAGTAAGTTACGTCAGGACCTAAGCGGCTATCGGAGTGGGAGACAGAAAGAGAGGGGCAGAGACAGAGAGGGAGAGAGAGAGAGAGAGAGAGAGAGAAAGATAGATATAGAATCCTGTGGCTATAATAAGAAACTACTTCCAATTGTTCCATTCCACAAATATTCCACTACTCAAAATTTCTATAAATATCGATAAGTAATCGAGTTAGCTGTAAAAGTTACTAAATCAGACAATTCGATAGTATAAAACTCCTTTCTATCTGAGCAATCAGTTCAAATATGCTCTTCTTAAACAGATGCTCAAGTTCTCTCTCTCTCCCTCTCTCTCACTCTTTATATCTGTCTCTGTCTGAATCATGATCACCATGAACACACAACGACACATTGCTGATTGCTACAACACTCAAGTCTATCTGTCTCTTTCTTTTGCATGTCCACGCAGTCGGAGGAGTTTCCACGTCGCGACGCTTCCTCCAGTTCCAGAAATCGCAAGTTTCCCGATAGAAAGTAAAATGTGTGTTTTTTTTTTTGTTTTTTTTTTTTGATATTACATAACTGTTGCATGTTCAGGGTAGCTAAGAAACAAACAAAATTGTCTCTATAAGTCGAGCAAAAGGCTACGAAAGTCCTTGGGTTAATATCCTTAATAAATGTACCTCAAGCAGTGCGGTTGTTAAGAAATATGAAAAAAATATAAAAACAAAAGAAAACCGAAAAGAAAAAAAAAAACAAGTAATTTTGACAGAGAGATGAAACGAGTATTTCCTTTCGATTCGATTAGCTAAATATACTTATTATCGATAACATGAATTAAATATTATACTTATATGTATGTAACTAGGATAACTTTTTGATAGCAGCAATTAATTCATATTTAGCATATACCTAGAGGAATATGTATGTATACACTTTATATATATATATATATATATATCACGCTCCCACAACTGCCCCCTCTCCCCCTACCCACCAACAACCCACGCTCCCATATCATACCTCCCGATCGCTCATCCCTCACCCCATTTTTAAGCAAAGTGCAACTGCTTTTCGGAGGCTGATTCGCTGACAAATTCGATGTGATCTTGAAAATGTTATGATTTATAGTACCTACTAAATCTATGTGAATTATGATAAACTGATAACTGATAACTGATAAAAGCAATCTGTTGTATCTGTATCTGTATATGTATCTGTATGTGTATCTATAAACGCAACTGCAACTCTAACTGTAACTGCAACTTGTCAGATCCTAACACATAAGTCGCTTAGTATATATATATATATATATATACATATTAATACATATGAATTGTGTAGTTTTTACCTACCCAAAGTAGCTCAGACAATTAACTTAATTCTGTTAAAGCTCAACAACAGTTGCATCATTTAGTCAGCGGTGGGTGCGAAATAACTCGATTAGCAAATACGTCAAGCATATATATATATATATATATATATATATACATATATATATGCCTATAGCATGCCTGAAGACTGACAAACTGGTAACCTTGTTAGCATCTCTATGTACTTTATAACCGCCCACCAAATAAGTAGATATCGCCTGTTGCCTGTTGCCTGTGGCCTGTTGCATTCTGCATTTGTGTGGCAACCCTGGTCAGCATATGTTGTAGTCATCATTATGATATAATATATGCAATGCTTTGGAATTCGGAAAGATGAAATCGTAATCGTAAATAGAAACCAAACTGCCAGCATTATTTTTTTTTTGCTTTGTTTTTTATTGTGGACTCTCATCTAGCAAATTGAATCTAGTTTTCCTTGAGCAAATACACAAATACACACACACACATATATATATATACAATATATATATATATACAATCCAAGCGGCAGGTAGAACATGTTTATCGAGTACACTCCAATGTCATCAAAACTAATATAAATTAAAGCAAATTAATAATGAAAAAGAAAAGGAATTTCGACACTTTAGCTAGGGTTTAAATACCAAATACTGATTGATATTAGCGCAACGGACATTCATTTAATTGAAGAAAAAAATAATGAAAATGGAATAATAATTCATAGGTAAATTATACAAAAACTAAATACACATAAACAAAAAAAAAAACAAAAAGAAAAACAAAAACAAAGCAAAAGAAAAAACAAAACTAAAACAACAAATTACCACATTAAAAATGTGCTAAAAATGAATATGAAACGCAATAAAAGTGAGTAGTTTTTAGTCAATAAAAATTCCCATTTACAATATTTGTATAATTCTTATGGCAAAATTAAAAAGAGAGTGTTTGTTTCTATATTTTCTCTTTTTGGTAGATCCTGAACTTAAAAGACCTAAAGACAAATAAGCACAAAACTTGCACTTGAACTAATAATAATAAAAAAAATAATAATAATAATAATAATAATATTATATTAAATCTTCAAATTATATAAGAAATTATGCAAAATGTTACAAAATTTGTACAATAATTTCAACACTATATTATATATTGTATATTATTGTACGACTATAGAACATGAAGAAACCATTTATATAGAATACTTTCAATTTTCGACACTTCTTTTCGATACCGTTATTGATGCTTCACACGATTATATATATATATATATATATATGTACTTATATAAAACTGATATTTTTTTGTGAGCTTTTTACTGCATAACTTAATCAGAACTAAGAACACTGGTAAAAATAAATCCAAATACAAATTCAAAGAGCAAAACTGTTGTTGAAAAAAATGCATTTAAGTAAAGAAAAAGTTAAAGTTTAATAAATAAAATCCAACAAAAAAAAAACACATTTTCAATTGTTACGACAAACCAAAAAAAAAAAAAAGAACAAAACTTTAAACATCATATACATACATATATACAAAACGCAAAAAAAAAAAACCAAAAATAAAAAAAACATAAACAAAAACAACTACAAAAGAATTCAATGAACAAAATACGAGTTTATGCACTTTCATTATTTAACAATTCATATAACAAAACAAAAAGTCGGCTGCGAGAGTAAGAAACAACAACCGAAAACATAACAACAACAAAAGCCGAACAAAACCAAAAGCAAACAAAGATAAATCCAAAAGAGACAAACATTGATTGCAAATTATTCATTAAAGTGAAAAAAGAAAACAACAAAAAAAAGAAAACAAAACAAAACAAAACATATTTAAACAAAAGCTTTTGTAGACTTTATTTATTTGAACTGGGGAGGGGAACTGAGCCAAGTCGAAGACTAAATTCATTTATATTTACACACGTATTAGGATCCAAGGCAAGGTAAGTCACATTCAGTGCAACTGATAAGCTGATTAGCATTCGTATCTAAAAGCCCGCATTAATTGCTAGCGATTACAATTGGAATGTTTGTAAATGAATTTGACAATCGCATTCACGTTGCCAATTTGTCATGATTAAGCAGCAGTTTGTCGCGCATTAACTTAATGCTAGGACGGAAAGGAGGCCTTGTTTGGAGCAGTGCACAAACCGCTGCACTTATGCAACCAGCAATCAGCAGAAGAGAGCGTATGCAACACGTTGCCAAAACAACATCACGACAATATCCCATTTGCAGTGTTACGATAACAACACAAAGAACACAAACAGCGGCATCGTGTAAACATTGAAGGCAGCCACAACTGACCCGCACAACAGCGCAAGCGCTCTCTCTGCTCTCCTCCACTCGCACGCTCTTGCGCTCTCTGTCATATAAGTGCCATCTGGCGTTATATGTGTGAACTATGCACGTAAATGCATTTGGCAATACGCAGAAAATATACTTTTTGACACACAAATGAGAGAGAGAGAGATAGAGAGCTGCAGGTGTGTGTCGCGTTTTAAGTGTTTCCACCGTGTACGTATTCGAAATGATAATCGTGAATTTTATGATATTAATATTATGATAAGTAGAGTTAGCCGACTTTATAAGCACATATTAAAGGTCTCCCATGGCTAGCATGTATATTGTATAATGTATAAATTTACCATATTTTTCCCAAATTATCCATTTATCTGTTATTCACGAAACGATATTGATAATCAATATCGTATACTTCAAAGTGTAAACACCCCTATTTGTATGAACCCCAACCTCCACAGAAAACCAGTTGAAAACCAAAACACCGAAAAATTCAAATAAAAAAAACCCGCGCGTTCTCTCTCTCTCTCTCGCTTAGGACACACACACATTCGCTGTTGAAGTCACATGAGAGCGAAAGCAGCTCTCACTCTCTCTTTAATGCTTGGCACTCTCTTTGGCAGCTGACCTCATGAAATCTGCAACGTTTATTATAAATACAATTCATTTACAAATCAGCAGTTGCACCGCTGAGACGTACATCGCTCGCTGGAATTGTTATTAACAAGCTGTAAAAAAGTGACCGAAATTCGAGTTGAGCTGAGTTGCATTTTAAAATGCACGGTTCGAAAATAAAGTGGTAAACGGAACGAGCAGACACAAACCAACACAGACAAGTAGAAGTCATAACGAAAACTGAATAGTTTTTTGTATCGAATTTTTTTTTATTGTGCTTGCCGTGTGCATTAAAACCAACAAAAAGAAGTGAAGAAGCAGAACAGCAACGAGATGGCTTTCATGATGCCAGTGATGAAGAACAACTATGATATCTACAAAGATACGCGAGGACGCTCACGCAAAACATCCGAGTGCTCCAATGGTAGCAGCAGCAACAATGGAACCGCATCCATGGCCACCGCTTTGGGAACACCTGCTGCTGGTGCTGGTCTGTCGTCGACGACGCAGCGGCGTCGCAAGGTTTCCGAATGCAAATCGGAGAGTTTCGCAGTATCTCCGTCCCATGGACAGATGGCGGGCGGTCATCGGATGCAGATGCACCGTTGCCACAGTTCGCGAGGATTTACGCGCAACGCGTCGCGCAGCTCGCACAACGGTTCCATGCAGCAAATGCAAATGATGTCGCCGACACGTTCTAGTCCGCCCAGCCGGTCGCAGACCGCGTCGGCGCTGGAACGTCAGGCGGCTGCGCATGTTGCAGCGCAGTCGGCAGCAGCGCAACAGCAGCGATCGGAGCAGAGCAGCAACGATTATACGAAATTTCATTTGCGTCTGGTTGACAAATTGCGCAAGTCCTTTCGCAAGGACAGCGGCAAGCGGTCATGAGGACGCGTAACCCACCCAAGCAACAACAACAACACCAGCAGCAGCAGCAATAACAACAACAGCAACAACATCAATGGCAGGTTGGAATGCAGCGCAGGCAACACACAGCTGCAGCAGCACTCCGGCGTCGGCGTCGTCCGCCGCTTAGGTCGCCGCTTCAAGCGCTGCTGCCAGGCTGTCAGTGCAGCCGCAATCGCAGCAGGCGCCAGCACCGCTGCATCGGTAACTGAGCTGGACTTCAACGCTGGCAGTGGCGACAGCTTGGAACAGCTTACCGCCGGCAGTCCTTATGCCATGCGTCGGTGTCGTCGTCGCTGCAGTAGCAGCGGTAGTGGCGGCGGCAGCATCAGCCGACTAAAGCTGCGACTGCGCCGCGCCACGTCGACGCCGGGCTAAGTGCGCAGCGCATGGCAGCGCTGCGCAGCGTTGTATGAATTATGACTAAAATCGAATTCGTAAAATCGAGCTGTATTTCGAATATATGCGAAATGCTTGGAATGCGAACGCGAATGCAGCTGTAAGGGCTGACGGTGGAGAAGAGCGTTGCAAAATTTGCTGATGTTAAACTGGGTCGCTGCAGTCAAAAAAAAGAAAGGAAGCATCGGCGGCTAAATGAGGACAGAACAGAACAGCAGAAGCAGCGGGACACTGTGTAACAGGTGCTGATGCGGATGCCGTGGTGAGCCGGAGAGTAGGGGAATGTGTTGAATAAGTTGGCAGCTGTTTGCAAAATATTATTGGGTTTTATTTTTGATTTGTAATTTTAACAAGATTTCCTTCTAATATAATATAATTTAATAATACTTACATCAACCATTTTTCTTTACACACAGACATACCTATATATATATCTATATATATTTTAACATTTTTATATGTATTCTTAATGTTCGTGAAACAGTGAAAAAAGGCTTCCACACAAACACACACATAGATATTGTATAGTATAGACGCAGACACATGAGAAACCATAAAAGAAACGAGAAACATAGCTTAGTGTGCTAAGCATAACGGTTTCGCCACAAAGGGAAACAAAAACAAAACAAACGTGACAAAATTGCAACTGCCAATTGCATTGTACAAAAACAAGAACATAACATAATTAAACACAACAACCACAAGCAAAATGAGTAGCAAAAGACACTAAAAATAAAAACAAGAATTTGCTAAAAACAAACAAAGCAGAGAAAAAAACACAAAATTTAAACTTAAGCGCAATTAAATGACAATATGTGTATATGTATATTTATTTATATACAATTATTTATATATATATATATATATGTATTTATTTACAATTGTGAGCAAACAAACCTGAGCTGATATAAAAAAAAACAGACTTGACAAAATATATTATATAATGTTAAATATACTATTTGGTACGTTACAAATGCCATACAAGTGTACCTTTACATACGTGTTATCATTATAAATACATATTTTAATTATTTTCATTATTATTTTTAGTATTAATATTATTATTATTATTATTTTTTTGCCTTGAATATACAATGGATGTATGAATGTGCTTTGAATTTCTTAGTGTTTAGTTTATAGAAAAAAGAACCAAATAAAGGAAACTGTTAAAAATCAAATGAATATAAAATTTTGTTACTTTGGATATGGGGCAAGAGTAGAGCGAGATTAAGAGAGTGAGTGAAAGAGATGAAGAGAGTGAGCGAGAGGAGAAAAGATTGAGTGAGTGCAGATGACATTCTATGCCAAATGCGCAGAAAAATGCATTTGGCGCCAGCCGGTCACAATGAAGTACATATATATATATATATATATATATCTGTACGCCTATTTTTGTGCATATAGGACATTTACCCACCTCCAACCACACACCCCTCGAACCAACTTTTGGGTGTGTTGCACTTTGACGCGCATCAGTTGCTTTTTAATGCGAAGCAAATTGCATGCGGAAAAAGGAAGGGCTGTCAGGAAATAAATCAATGGGAATGGTGGCGATGACAATAGAAATACAAAAACAAATAAGAACCAAATAGTCATGTGCGGTAATCTTTTATCTACACACACACACATATGTGTGTGTGAAAATGTGCATATGCAGAGACCTGCATGGATGAGTAATATTTGTATACCCTGTATTTAATTTGCCGATTGGAAGAGTACATAACACAAAGAGGGAAGCATGTGCAAATTAATTAAAGTATATATTCATAATCAGGATCAGTATCAGCTGCCCCTGTTTCGCGAATATCGATATACATTTGTTATCGATTATCGAAGCAACTCCTTCCTATTGATATATAAGCTATATACATTGTCATAATATTGGTCATCTAAACAAAATTGTTCAAGATCGGATGGGCAACACATAAGTTTTAGGGAAAAACCGACTCTTTAATATTGATCTCATGACTAGCAGCGTAAATATGTTTGCGTATGTGTGTTATATGCAGTTATTCTTCGTTATCTGAGATTGCCCATACGTATGCCTATATAAATGTGTGTCTATCTATGTTCGACTTTTTGTCGAAAACCTGCGATTTTAATGGGTTTGTTTTTTTTATTCTTTTATTATTAAGAAACTAAAAATATTGTGAATGATTTTTGCTTAAGTGTTTGCAAGATTTTAAAGTATCTTAAAGATCTTTAAAAGCTTTTACTGACTTCGGCATTGACCTATGAAGCTAAGGAGCTTGAGTTTAATCTTTATCTTTTATTGATATCAGAATTATTTTTAAACATACTCAAAGTTTATTTGTGCCGATTGTCCCGCATGGGAAAAATAACGGTAAATATTTTTAATAATTTCTGTATATATTTAAATTTAAAATGTGAAATGATGTTTATGAGTCGATTGATCATAATAAAATAATAAATTCAATAATTTGAAAATTCTTTTCGAGTAGAAGAGTTCCAAAAATTTGAGCTTCTGATGAATTTTTTTTGTCCCAGCAGGACTTTTGACTAAATGTGGATCTCTCAACTTTTGCGCATCAGGTATTTAAATAAAAAGTATTTTTATAATAATTTAATTTACAACAAGTGAACTGTGTGAAAATTCAAATTATTTCCTATCTAAATCAGTTATATTTTCTTTTAAACAAATATAAAGAAACCAAATGTGGCGATTGTCATAAAATAAAAAAGGTCAAAACTTAAATCATACAATTTCCGAGAGTTAAATTCATCTGTTGTGTTGGACTTTGAGCAACAATAGGCTCACAATTTTATATTATTTTGTGCGCAAGAAAAACTCAACTCGTAGTGTATTTATGAGATTGTTATTGTTATTTTGTTGTTGTCATTCAATTAATCATGTGAAGAAACTAAAATTGAATTCTTTTAATGCAGTCTGCAAATGCAATGCATAAATGTATTTATAAATATATATTTATATATATATATATATGTATATTTAATTAGAATTGAAATACATTGAGTATCTATTGTGCTGGCGCTTATCAGTGGACTCTCCCTGGTTTGGACAGATATCGCTGCAATTAGTTGAATATTTGCGATGTAATGCACCTATGAGTGTCAGCTCTTGATTTATTGGCGGGTTATTCCTCTCTTATTGGCTCAGTAAATTAAATTGAATGATTTGAAAAGCACTAAGCAGTAAGGTGACGCATTTTAATGTCCAGATACTTTACATCAGAAGAGCGCCTAAAGAGCTCTCTCTCTCTCTCTCTAGGAACCCAGAGCAACAGTTGACTTGATACTGGTGTTATATTGTTATAACTATTAAAAATATAATGGCTCGATAAAGTCGATTCCCACAAATTTACTGTCTCACTAATAATATTATATATTTTACGTAGATGTATACATTTATAGGGATGATGTGAATGGAATACATTTCTCAGAAAGCAACAGTTTCGCCACCGACCAATTTAACAATCAACGATCTTAGGAGAACGCCAATTGATTGACGTGTGCGTCGATATTAAATTAATACTGGTTGTTTTGTATTTCATGCTTCATCAAAGTGAAGTGCCAAAGCGAATGCGTCAACGCAGTCCAGCAAATCCATTAGATACAATGACATATTATATGTTATGTCATGAAGTGCACTACACTGCGTAATTGTAACTGTAACTGTAAATATAACTGTAACTGTAAATGTAAGTGTTATTGCAAGTGCATTTATTCACAACATGTCCCACCTCATCCCACTGTCTCTGGCATAATTCTTCCAATGACGTTTTCATATTTGCGCATCTTCTTGTGTCATTTCGCTTTTCCCCATCTCTCACTCATTTTCTTTCTCTCTTTCTTTCTTTTTATCTGCCTGTCTGACGCTTGTCAAGACAAGTAACAATTGGGCTGGCCTTGATACGCGCTAACAATTGTAGCTTTTGTTGTTGTTATTGTTACATTTCAGTTGTTTCAATTCTATTTGCTAATTTATGACTCGGTCGAGGCCGCTTTCTGTTGCTCGCCACATTTGTGCGCTCTTTGTATGAATGCATGTATATACCCTGCGCCCATGAAATGATTAAGCTAAGGTATTCCCAAGCTGTTCAAATATAGTCATCTAAAACTCATACAATAAAATTTCTAAAAAGCTCATTGATTATAAAATGTACCAAAATGAGTGTACTATTTTACTTAAATATTTTGTTCTGGTTGCAGGGTAAACGCACAGTCCAGCAACTTAAGCTGCAGTGATTCGTATATGATTTTTCGATGCTTGAGCGAGGCAGCAATAAACGGCAACAGGTTTTCATTGAAACGTACAACGGTCAGCAGACAACAGCAACAACAATACTAACAATTTAAAGCACCTCGCTCCTCATCCCAACCCCAGCCCACTTCCTCCCCTTACGTCGATGAGCAATCAATGTTACCCGCATGAATGAGTTGCGCGTGTTCCGTTTAATTCTCCAATTATGATGTGACAAACAATTTCTCATTTTATCCCCTTCGATTCGACCAGCATAAATAGCAATTACAGACGTTAAAGGAAATGTGTGAATTGCTCCCCACATACCATCTATGTGTGTGTATGTGTGTGTTTACCTAGAGGTAAGCGACGCCAACGCTTATGCAAATGAATTTTCTGCAGCAAGAACCCCCAGCTCCAATATTGACACTTGGCTTGGTTGAGTTGACTTTGTCGTTCAATTATCGTTGAGTTCATATGCTCTCTCTCCCTCTCTTGCTCTCTTGCTCTATCACCCATTCATATTAAATATGTATAATTAGTGTTGGAGAATGCTTTTAATAAATGTCATTTGTTGCTTATGTGCATGAGTGTGTGTGTGTGTGTGTGTGATAATCTAATTGCAGACAGCAATTAAACGCAAATTGTTTGTTATTTGATTTAGTTGTCTGTTTTTGTATAGTTGCAACAGCATGCAGCACAAAGTAAATTGACTTGGAGCAGGCAGGCAAATTCCAATGTATACATACATGTATGTATGTATGTATGTATGTATTTAAGTGCAAAGTACAGTTGGCCTGCATTTACTAGTTTATTTTTATCTCTTGCGTTTTGGCATCTTCGTCGCATTGTTTACAGGTCCGCTGAAGATCAAGGTAAACCGGCAAAAGGGGGATAAACAAGCCTGTTGCCAAAAACATATACGAATCTTTCTCCCACTCTATCTTTGTGTGTGTGTGTGTGTAAGTGTTTTACGTACAAATGTTTTATTTTTAAGTTACCACAAAATTTGCATTGACGTCACAGTTCTACACAGCGCGTGTGGGGCAATGAATGCACTGAGCAATGTTGCAAACCATTAAAGGGCTGAGTATGTGGGTGTACATGTGGTGGAGTTGTGTTGACAAAAGCCAGTAATGGAACCATAGGCGTGGATGCCGCTCATGGAATGAGCCAAATAACAAGCATTAGCAACTAAGTCAATAAGCGCATTTAAGTTACTGCAAAGGAAGCAAGGGATGAATTAGGATGTGTCGGGATATGGGCTAATTGAGTTGAGCACTGAAAGGCGTTTACAGAGTGAGCTGAATTTCTGAAAGACATTTTTACATGTCTTTTACAATAAGTATAATTATACTAGACACAAGACATAAGTATAATTACTCGAACACTGCTTTTATTGATTTCTAAGTTTTGGTTGAGAAATATTTGGTTGTATTTCAAGAGTTAAAAGTATAGATAGATATAGATTAAAACGCATTTTAAAGAGTAATTATCAGATTAACAAACCGATGAATGGAAACTTGGTGCAATAAATATTTTATAATATTATACGATAATCTTAAGTAAAACATCAAACATCTAAACTAAACTAAATATGCCATATATGAGTTCATATTTTGTATCGAACAGAGTGTAATGTATGTCTAGGCTGATCTTGATCCCACAACATAATTGTTAAAATCGATTACAGCCTGATCGAGAACTACACTTGAATTGGTCCCATTGCGTTCACTTCTTATTGCTATGGAAAATTTCCAAAAACTTGTCGTGCAGCCCAAAATAAGGGTAAGGACTCGATGGAGAGCTCCATGGAAATGTGGACTGAATAGCTTAGGCCTAAGAGAGGGATGCTTTATGATATGCTCATCGATTTAACAACGCTTGCTTATCCTGACCTAGTCTAAGAATCACCACATGCGCAACTCTTGCCTGCTCTCTCTGTCTCTCTCTTGCTCTATTTCTCTTTCTCACTCCCTCTCTCTCTCTCTCTTTGCCCCTCTCTCACTCTGTTGCCCCCTTTCTGACGTAGGTAAGGAGTTGGAACTGATTTTAATATGCGTAAGTCACGTCAGCCACAGCGGCAAATAAAATCTTGACAATATTTGTCTAAGCCATTAAAGGTGATAAGTTGTCCTCAGCCTCTATGTTGACCATGTTCATGTCCTTGTCGACCATGTCGACCTTGTCAACATGTTCCACTCTTGAAGTCTCCGTTAAGAGCATTCAACTTTGGGTTAGCACGTTTTATTGATTTTGTTTATCAACGGATTTCCCTTTTATTCTTTACCTTCCAAAAACATTTGTTTCTGGTATTCACCATTTCCAAAGCAATGTGTTAACAATTTGTTTGTAATAATGATTTCGGTTAGTCAATTTTTTTTTTGGGTATTTACCTATATACATACACACTTGGAATATGTTAAGAAGCTCCGAAATATATCAAATAAATTAACTAGAGTAAACACTTTTGCCTTACATTAGAATATTGAATATGTAATTCTGTTATTCTGTTCATATAAATTAATAACATGTCCATACTTAAATATTCAAATGTTTGAGACTCATATATCATAATTTTCATACGGAAGTGGTAATTACTAAAGAATATACGAAATTATTTTAGGATTTTGTAGCAGGTTAATTTTGGTAAAATCAGATTATTCGTATGCCATTTTCTGGTTTATTTCTTATGAACACTGCTCGGATCCAATTGTAAATAACAAGTGAGTAAGTAACAAATAAAGTCAGTCAAAACACAAAAAAAGAAAAATAAAAAAAAAGTAATGTTTACTTTGTTGCTATATATATTAGCATAGGTAATATGAAATGCTGCAAACACTGCTCACCGACTGAGAAGTTGGTGTTTGACGAGGGGAAAATGCGGAGGGGATGGAGTCCAGTTGAGAGAGCGTCGGCAGCAATAACAAAAAAAAAAGGTGTTGATGAAGAAGAACATCCGAATATTGAACGAAAGCGGAATGCAAGTAAAATTGTTCAGTGGCAGCCGTCGATGCTGCCAGCGAAGCGAACAATAAAAAGTGCTCTAAAGTGAAAGTTGAAAACTAAAACAAAATTCAAGAGAAGAAAAAATGAAAAAGAAATTAAAGCCAGCCAGCCAACAATCAACAGCTAAAATGGGAATGACAGGCAGCGGCCGTTGCGGCTTCTATGGTTATGTTTGCTATGCTGGGCAGTCAAAAAGGGGGAGCGGCAACTGCGACTGCGACGTAGTCTACGACTGTGACTGCGACTGCGACTGCGACTGTGCCGCCTGCATATGCACTAAGTTATGTTAATAACATACGCTAGCTGCGAAGCCGACAACGACGACGCCGCTCATTATTATATTCAGGTTATTTTGACGCTTTAGCGGCGGCGGCTCAGGTGTAACCGCCATTGGAAGCCACAGCCAGAGTCAGAGTCAGTGTCATTGTCGGCCTCAGTTGGTTAAGATCGCGCGAGACGCTCGAACGCAACGGTAACAAGAGCAATCATAAAGAAAGAAAAAACAAAACATCGACATCCCTTCGCATTCCTCAAGCAACTACAGCAGCAGCATAAAAAAAAAACAGCACAGATCGAGAGTTAGCCATTCCGTCAAGTGCTCAACTTAACGAACGTTATATTTTGTAACTCTCTTATTCTGCTTGTTGTTGTTGTTGTTGTTGTTTTTTTTTCTGCCGCACAAATGTGTGAAATTGGCGCATGAGGAA
Organism: Drosophila melanosoma; assembly: GCA_035042045.1. NCBI lineage: Eukaryota > Metazoa > Arthropoda > Insecta > Diptera > Drosophilidae > Drosophila > Drosophila melanosoma. The sequence goes on from JAWNLY010000176.1 coordinate 2,967,691, forward strand.
GTGTGGCCCACAAAACCAAAACAAAAACAGAAGAAAAAAGAAAAGTTGGCTCATCGCCGTATTTAACAAGTAAGAGAATGGTTTGTCAGCCAAGTGAAGTGTTCAAACTGTTTGGAAAGTCAACTTTTAGTGAGATTTAAAGATAGCAATCGATAAAATTGCTTGCAAATAATTGATCCATTTGTAAAAACTCCCTTCAAATTTGATTGTTGTGGATTGTTGAACCAACAACATTGATTTATAAATCTACTTTTCAATTAATAAAAGCTCTTCAATTAACTAATCGATTAGTAATATATCGATTATCGATTCATTCCAGTTAACTGATAATCGTTAAAAATTAATCAGAGTTCTTTAATCATCTTGTCGATTAATGATATATGGACTATCGATAAATTATTGCCAACTGATAATCGTTAAGATTAATCAAAGCTCTTAAATTTTTCTTTAAGCGATAAAATGTTAGTCAGAGCTCTTCAATCATATTATCGATTAGTGATATATGGACTATCGATAATTATTATTTCCCACTGATAATCGTTCAGATCAGAGCTCTTTAGTAACCTATCGATAAGTGATATATATATATCAGACAATCGATCAGATCTTGCTAACTTATTATGGCTACTTCTATTTACAGTCACTCTAAATCCCCCAATCCATTTCAGCTACCGATTAACGTTCACAAACGCATAAACACACACACATAAAGCACATAAATACTCAGAGGCATAAATTAAACTATGTCGGAGGCTGCAACGCCCCCAACGACGACAACGCCCCCAGTTATCGAGGAGGAGAAGGCGCTGTGCTTTCGTGGGATCTGGGCGTGGCTGGTGCTGGTGCTGCTGATTGTGTTGGGCATTGTGTGCGTCATGTGGCTGCTAAGAAAGTGCATCCAGGGACCGAGGTACCGCAAGGCGAATCGCATCGATGGCAAAGTGGTCATCGTAACCGGTTGCAACACGGGCATTGGCAAGGAGACGGTCCTCGAGCTGGCACGGCGTGGCGCCAGGATTTATATGGCGTGCAGAGATCCCGGTCGATGTGAGGCGACCCGCATCGAGATCATTGATCGCACACAGAACCAGCAGCTGTTCAATCGCAGCTTGGATCTCGGCTCGCTGGAGTCGGTGCGCAACTTTGTGGCACGCTTTAAAACCGAGGAGACACGGCTTGATCTGCTGATCAACAATGCGGGCATCATGGCCTGTCCCCGCTCCCTCACCGCCGACGGCTACGAGCAGCAGCTGGGCGTCAATCATTTGGGCCACTTCCTGCTCACCAATCTGCTGCTGGATCGCCTCAAGCAGGCGACGCCCAGTCGCATTGTCGTCGTCAGCTCGGCGGCCTACCTATTTGGGCGCATCAATCGCGCGGATCTGATGAGCGAGCGCAACTATAGCAAATTCTTTGGTGCCTACGCCCAATCCAAGCTGGCCAACATACTCTTCACGCGCAAGCTATCCGCACTGCTCCATGGCACGGGAGTAACGGTCAACTGTTGCCATCCGGGCGTGGTGCGCACCGAGCTGAATCGCCACTTTGCCGGGCCCAATTGGACAAAGAATACGCTGAAGTTCGTCTCGCTGTATCTGTTTAAGACGCCACGTGCCGGGGCACAGACATCACTGCGCCTGGCCCTGGACCCCAAGCTGGTGAGCTCCTCAGGCGGTTACTATTCCGACAGCATGCGTTTCCCACTGATGCCCTGGGCCAGGAGCCTGGACACAGCCGACTGGCTGTGGCGTGAGAGCGAGAAACTTGTCGGACTGCCGCCCATAGAGCCAACGCCACCAGGACAAAATGCCCAGAATGCTCTCAATGGGAATGGAACACATGCTCCCACTGATAAGGACGCAGACGGCATCGAGACTGTTGTCGTGAATCGTGCGTCCAGTTGAAGTCCTTCAGTCAGTTTCCAACCAGTTCTTAAGGAGCAGCACCTGTCTGCAAATCAAAGATCGAGAATTGCACTTGTACAATATAAATATTTATATATAAACATTTATATATATATATATCTATACATATATATTTATTTAAGTATATATCTGTAGTGTAAAACACGTGTGAAGACAAGCAACATGCTTTTAGTTAATTTAATATAGAATCCTTTACATTTCGGTCGACTAACGGTTCTTTTAACAATGTTGGGAAACAATTTTATCTGATGTTAACCATTTTAGAGGGTGTTGTGTCATTTTCTCAGCAAGTACTAGAACCAGTCTTTTGAACCAATGTAAAGGCTTTTGACATCTTGAAATTTTTTCTGAGACTTTCTATTTGATGCAGTTATTGCAATTGTTAATGTTTTTTTATCCCTTAATATATCCCATTTAATATTATTCGATAGCACAATTAAGTCTTTAATCTAATAAATAAATTAAAGTTTTCTTTATTTTGTGGAACTCGCATCTAATTCACTGTCCAGCTCCATATGCACTTAAAATAAAGAAAGAATGATTTGACTGTAAGCCAGAAACATTAGATTCCATAAAAAAAAAAATAAAGTCGCCATACAAAATAGAAATTCATATAAATGTAGTGTTTTAAATATGATGTTCGAAAATGGGCAATTTGTTGTCTTCACACCTATTTTACTTTCCTGGTGTGTATATGTGGTTAGTTCATTTTGTTTCGGTGCAGCGCACAGATTGCTGCTATTCTAGAGTCGCATTTAAATATTAAATTTAACGTTTTTTTTTTTTGTGTAATTTTAAGTTGAGGACTCGAAATGGAGAAATTCAAAAATAAACGAAACAGACAAGTAAAGTAAAAACTCAACGAAAAAGGGGCCCACAACAGCAGCAAAACAAAAACAAAAGCAGAAGCAAAGCAGTGAAATTGCCCGCAGTTAGAGCAGCTGTTTGTCTTCTGCTTCGTCGTCATTCAGTCAGTCACTATGTCTGCTTTGTCTGTCGTTCGCGTTCGTTCACATGCCATTAGCGCAAGCAAAAACACAACAAAAACAACAAGAAAATAAAATCATAAGCAACCGCATCGACAGTGCAATTAAACCAACGCAAGCCACATGGGTCGTTTTGCACCGCAAACTATGGATTGGGCCTTTTGTATGTATGTTGCTGCTTGGTCAATGGTCAGCAATTAGACACGCCTAATAGAGTCTTTAACAAGTTTTGCTTGTTAACAGAGCGCAACAAACAACGCGCAAATGCGAGTTGGCTGCAAATGTGTTTAAGATAATAAAACTCATCAACTTTCGTGTATATATGTAGGCATTCATAAATAACCAAATCCAAATTTGGCAAATTCCTTGTCTTTGTAGTATAATGTGACCACATAAGGGTTAAACAAGAATCAACTAGCTGCCAACAATTAACCGAAAGAATTGCATGGAAAATTCCATTCGCTTTGCGTGGCTTTACTTTGTGATCGCCCTTTTATTCAAAGCATACACACACGCACACAGACTCAAAACCACATGCAGTCACAGCGGCAATCCAAAAACAACCCACCAGATGATGCCCTGGACAAACAAACAACCCCAAATTTAATCATCTATTTGTTGCCTTTTTATTATGTTTATACATATGCAATTAAAGTATTAAAATTTGGTAATTTTAAACATTGAAAGAAATGGTTGCAAACCTTAACAAAAGTCAGCTGCCTGGCAAGGCCCTAAACCTAACGGAACAAAACGCAAACACATTTACATACATTGGTTACAAAATGCGGTGAAAAAAATATCAAAAACTTTCCACTTACAAATAAAGACAAAAGAATTGCAATGCGAAAATTTACGCTTTGACACGTACTGAGAAGACCCGTACAAAGAGAGGGGCGTAAAGCGTGAAACGTATATATATACATAAATATGTGTATGTATGTACATACATATAAAATAAAACATTTGGAAACATGTTAACTGTAATTATCGAATTAAATAAAAACTGCATTGCTTTCACAAATTGATCATTGAGGTTGAGATTGCTGTACAACTGTAAGTTTGTATGTATATATGTATATATATGTGTGTATATGTGCATAAGTATAGGTATATCTGCAGTAAACTGTTCGCTGGATGATATCACTGAATCGTGAATGCAGCTGATGACGCAATCGAGAATTAAAAGATAGTAAAGTCGGTCAGTAAACTGTAATCATATCAAAAGGTAGCTAATTGTACAGGTACTTATATATAGACTATGCACAAAGATTGCACAAGTTAAAGTTTTTAATTTTTGGGTATGCCTGAGAATTAATTCCACCCCAGACAAGATTTAATTATATTTAAGAGTCTGATCATTTCAGCTAAGACCAATTACAGCGGAGCTTAAACCTGAGGATAGAATTTACTGGCCATTTGCATTTTGTTTCCGATTAACAATTAGCATTACAAACAGAGTCCGAGTGCAAATCACATTAAAAATCGGACTGCTACCCTGCCCTCTGCGTCCACCACTTTAAATTATGTCTCTATGAAGAAAAGAACAATTTGAATTTGTAATAAGCATTTCTGCCTGAGTTCAATTAACTTAATGCCAAATACATAAGTTTTGTGCATGCATATATATGTATATATGATATATATATATATATATATATATATATATATATATATATATAGAGATAAAGTGCACAATTCAATTTATTGTTGTCAAACTCATTTTCAAGCGCTTTTCGCTGACTGATCTCTGATCTTGCATGCATATATATGAATGTATGTATTTAAAGTTGCGGTCAAGATAATAACAGCAGTTGTGCATTTAATTAAATTATATAACTCATGTAATGTTCATAAAATTAGGCGTGAAAATCGAGAAATCTTTCAAATAAAAAAAAATTCACTTTATCTGAACAACAAATTATTTGATTTCAAAAACTAAACGTAACAAAAAATATTCACTGCGCATCTTGTCTATCATTATTTCAGTACAATTATGTTGGCTAAGATAAATAATAATTTATTACAAATATATGTATAAAACAAATCAATTTAAATAATAATGTTTATTTAGGTTTAGTAAATAATATGTGTGTTTAAATACAATTTATAAAATTATAATAATAATAATAATCTACTATTATTATTTTGACCACAGTTGTAATTGTGTTGACAGACATATGGGAGATCTTGAGAGCTCATTGAATGCCCATTTGTTGCTTATTCAAGCAGAGAAACTTACTTATAGATAGATACACACACACACGCGCGCACACACACACACACACATACATATGTATCACTAATACCAATGAAGAAAAACTTTTCCGTGCTCAATGATTTAACTCGCATTCAGCTGTGGAAATTGGCGAAACCAAATGCAAATTTTTGTCTCATGTGATGTGAAAACAAAAACAGAAAAATCAAACTTTTCTACGATCGCAAAAACAAAAAAAAAAACAAAAGCAATTTGAGTTGATGGATTCCTTGATATGCACAACTATATATACTTTTTTTTTGCTTAACCATTATTAAGTGCAATGAAATCTGGCCAAAATCAAGAATACAAGGAAACACTTGTCAAATTGCAAACATTTCCATTTTGAATTTTCGTGAACAGAGGAAGCTTTGTTTATAGGGATGAAATCATTATTAAGACAAAATTTGTTGGAGAAACATCTAAAATATTTTGAACGTTTTTGCTTCCAAGTTTTCATAAAGTTGTGAACTGAAAATTTCTTTTGACCAAGTTAGTTGGAACCATCTCAAGTATGTTTCGAAGGATTAGCGGTGTAAGTGAACTCTTTAATAATTTTATTGCATTACTTTAAGTATACATATATATGTAAATATTTGAATAAGGAATTAACACATTTCACAAGTGCACACGAATTTGTTGAAATGCAAATAATACATTTTTCGCCTAATTTATTTTGGCAACTAGACAAAAATTATGCGGTACCGGAAACGGCGACCATATAGACCATATATATATTTATATATATATATTTAGTATACAAACAATTGTGTTTGACATTTAGTTCTTTGGCGCCACGTTATTATATAAAACTGAATTGAATTCAGTTGGTGTGCTCCATCTATCGCATAGGAGGGTGTAAATGGGAATAGCGCCATCTCAGTGATGATTATTGCAATTGAAATATTTGAAATTTGCGGCCAACATTTTGGCAGCTGTTGCGCAACTGTTACTTTTGCTGAACTTACAGCAGCGCTCATTGCAGCGCTGCCACCTTTTCAACTTACTGTACTTTAAATATGCATGCATCGATTAAAATACACATTTAAGTGCCCATTACAAATGTAATTTATTTTATTTGACTTGCCCTTGTTTTCAAATACATATTTAATATTAATTCGATTTGGAATACATAATTTCGATATGCAACGAAACTCCAAATTATTTTTTATCAAATGTGTGACGTAAATACCTAGTACGTGATGTATATGGTAAAACCGACATGCAGCCAACTTAACGTTGAAGCAAATAATACTAAGGGCTACGTAGCACTTCAGCCAGTGTGACCATTATTAGACGATGTTGCCACAATCGACGAAAATTATGATATTGAAGTGGAAGAATTAAACTTGGTGGCAAGAAAGTCGAGAAAGAGTGTTGACTATTGTAAGAAAAAATAATTAAAGCGCGCCAAAGGAATTTACAAACTTTTCGCATTGATTAAAAGCAATTTGCTGCGTCAGAGCAAAGAACTCAATTGGGAATAAATAAAAGAAAACGTAACTAACACAAACTCACACACGCACGCACGCACAAAAAAAAATCTAAAAACTGCTGGAGAGCCGCTGACGACACGCCGCGTAAAAAACCACATAAAAAGCACTCAATTTATTGTGTTTTTTATCTTTGGCACCCAACAGAAAGCAGCCAACAACGTACAAATATAATTATATATAAGTTAATTGCATTAAGAAGAGGAAAGCGACGCAGAAAAATGAATTCGAAGCGCGTCAAATACACAACGCTGTCAACACAAACAGATGCACCATCGGCGGAGAAAATGGTACCCGTTGTCATCCATCACGACGATGATGTGGAGTCGACACAATATATGTATGCGTATGCGACCAATACGGATGACGACACCGGGTCCGTTGTGACCCTTACCGAACGCGAACACGAGGCTCTGACCAATGCCCAGGAGGTGATTATCGATGAGAATGGGCATGCATTGACGCTGCAATTGGTCGAGAACAGCACCGTTGAGGAGGTCGAAACGATTCACCAGGATGACGGCTCACATACCATACTCCGTATTGTGCCCAATATGGTCGCCCATGAGGAGGTGGGCGATGAGGACGATGAGGAAGAAGACGACGGTGACGGCAATGATGATGGCGATGATGATGGCGATGAAGATGGCGATGGCGAGGGCGATGGCGAGATCACCGATGAATATGATGACGACATTGTGAGCGCTGAGCCTGGCGAGGGCGAATTGGGTGAGGAGGAGGATGAATCGGGCTCGATTGTATTCGAGGGCACCATCGACAACAGTCCCGAATCCGATTCGCAGTTGCGTAGCAAAGCCTTCTACTGTCCAAATTGTGGCAATTGCTACAGTGCAGCCGGATCGCTAAAGCTGCACATGCGTGCCTGTATGCGTCAGCGCCATGAGGTCTCCCCGGAGGATCGTCAGTGCAAGGTGTGCAGCAAGGTGTTTAATTCGGTGGCGTATCTCAAGGAGCATATGATGCGTCACACGGGCGAACAGCCGCATCGCTGCATCCGCTGCTATCGCAAATTTATTGACGAGGCTAAATATGAAAGGCACATGGATTCGCACAGGCATCAGGATAAATTGGAGGCCGAGGCCGAGGCACTAGCCGCCCAGCATGGCGGCAAAAAGGTGGTCGTTAAGGAGTTCACCTGCTCATTCTGCTCACAAAGCTTCACCGTCGTCTTCGAGGTCGGTCAGGTGAAGCGTCGCTACGCCTGCGATGCCTGCCGCGACAAATACTCAAACGTTGAGGTGTTACGCCAGCGGAAGGAGCAGATCGAAGAGAAGCGCGAGTTTAGTTGCCAGCAATGCGGACGCAAGTTCGTCTTCGAGGGATTCCTGCAACGCCATTTGCCCAAATGCGATGGGAGCATAAAGCGGCGTCGCGACATGAAGTAGAGCTGGCAACAACGTGATGGCACTTGGCGGAGGCGACGCAAAAGATCTGAGCACCACGCAGATGTTGAGTACATCGACGAGGAGCAACTGCACCATGCCGTGGAGCCGCCAATGCGTTACGTTGTCGTTAAACAGGAGCAGCCCGAGGAGCTAGCACAGAAGGAGGACGAGGAGGAGAAGGAGAAAGGGGATGAAGACGACGAGGAGGAAGATCTGGAGCTAGATCAGCCCTAGAGGCTGGGCAAACAAAAAAAAAATAAACAACTAAAAACTAAAAAAAAAAGAAGCATATTCTTATGTTTTCGTTATTACAATCACAAAGATCGTGTGTGGTATAGTTAATCCTAGCTTTTACGCAGTCTTCTATGTATATATGTGATCCCATAGACCTTAGAATGGGATACTGAGAAAATAATGATCAGCAGAAGTTAGTAGTTTTTTTTTTTTTTTTTTATTATAAACTTTGTTGTGAACGTTTTGCTTAAGTGGATCAGGCGTAAAGATCATTTATAAATCTTCATGGCATATCCACTTGCATGCGTTCTACAAAGTGTCAATTTTACGTAACTGTAATTTGATTTATCTTTATTTACCTACATGCCAATCTTAATAGATCTAAGTGATCCAATAATACCGAGCATTCATTCATCGATTATTAACTTAATATAAATACAATATGGAAAATTAATATAAACGTAAAATTAAGCATGCGTTATATAATCACCATATATGTTTGATGTTGATTAAAATCTATAATAAAAACGATTCATCTCTGATAAAAATATAAATCCAATATTAGTCCGACATGTCCACATCTCGCTTAGTTTTTAATTCAATGTAAATTGATATTTAATTTCATCCTCTTTGTTTGCCAGAGTTTGGGCAAAAAACCGGCAAAAGTATACGATGTATACATAGCGCCCAATTCAACCAGTTCTATATATATATATATAACATAAAACAACATTTGATGCATTCAGATTTTTTTCTTTCTGTTATTATTAACCAATGCAGGCCGCGATTGGCATGTTATTCAATTTAATGGATGATAAGGCGCAGCTAGAAACAAAAAAAAAGTTTCACAATGTGCATTAACTAATTAAGTTTAAAGTGGGGGAGGGAGCAAAAGCAGCTAGCAGCATTGTTAGCCGCTTGACCCCTTTCCAGACTCCTCCCTCCGTTCGTCGTTTACGACCAGAGTTTCAGATTGGCGCGCTTAGCGTATGATTTCCAGTCGGCGTGCGCGTAAAACTCCTTGAAAATGGGTGAAACTAGTGTGTCTTCGGGTAGAGTCTTGAAGACGGGCTCGCCGTACCAGGTACCCACCTAGAATAATAATTCATATTCAATACATATCTCGTTTAATTTATATGAGTTGCGCAAATTTACCTCCCAGCCGGGCACGTTCTTCATTAACTCGGCCTCCTCGTCGCGATTGCGGCGTAGCTGGCGCAAGAATTCGCGATCGCGCTCGGCAATCAGCAGTGGGAAGATGACATTCTGGGCGGAGCGCATCTCGATTTCGTCGCGCCTCACCTTTTTGGCCGTCAAATAATAGATGCCTAGGCCGACAGTGGTCACCGCCACATAGGCGCCAATCATTGTAAAGCCTGTGTATCACAGTTATATATTCGTATATTGGAAATGCATTATTATTGACGGACCTGTGAAATAGCTCTTGGGCGGCACACGAGCAAAGGGGATCTTCTTGTATCCACCAGGTGGTGGCAGGTCCTGTTTAGGGGGAACATGCGACACAGCCGTCGCCATGTTTCCAGCTGCAATGTACGAAATTAAATAGTGCTGATGTGTACAGATCCAAAATGGCAATTATATTTTAGCTTACGCTTTGAGAATCTGGTGTAAAAGAGGATATCTGACTGTCAAAATTTCACGACGCCTTTTGCATAACATACAGCACAATGTGACCAGACTTAACAAAAATCAAAATACCAAAATAAGACAATTCGCAAAGAAAAAATAATTTAATATTAGTATTGATTTGCTCTTTTGCAAATTATTTAAAATTAATATTTGTAATTAAATTGAAAGTATATTGTGTCGTAATTTATGCCCGTTATTTATATTATATTTATATTTTTACAACTAAAATAGTATGTAAGCTATAAGATATGGATCAACTTATTTTCTGGCAGCTTTGAAAATTACTTCAAATCAAAACAGTGCGAGATAAATATTTTTATAAGTCTGCGGTCAATATTATAATTTGTGTGCTTAGAAAAAAAATATTTATTTGAATTTAGAATGGTGCTCTTGGATAAAATGTGTGTATTGTCAATGACTCAATACCGCTACATCAAGCAGACAACAATCCCAAATATTGTACAACTTCACTTAAAGAAGAAGCTATTTCAATCGCAGCTAGAATCGCAGGTAAAAAAATAGATAAATCATGGAGCAGGTAAGCCATCAGACAGCAGTAATAAACATTCAAATATCGAGCGTGCACCGCCTTCATCAGCTGTGTGTTGCGTAGGTGGTGCAGTACTTCTTTGGTATTTTCATCGCGTTCGATATTAGGAATATCATGCATGCTCATCGAAATGTTTAAATATTGGCCTAAGTGAATTCATTTAATAATCCAAACAATAATAATGGTTTCTTGCCTAATTTTCTTCAATTTTTGAAAAACATTAACTGCACATTTCCCTTTGTTTTCTGCTCGGTGTTTGCATTAAAAATGTATCGATAAAGGCAACAGCCACAAAATAATCGATGGTAAGCAACTAAAAGCAAACCAAACCATTCGAATTCGAATATTATTTTAACATTCAGTTGCCGCGCAGCTGCCGTAAAGGAAGGGAGAGTAGGAAACTTTTTTCGCTCGCCAAACAGAACGCCACAAGAAAAAGAACATTTCCAGAATTCTTCATTGGGAGAAAAGCAATTTTTTTCTGTGTGTGTGCGTGTTAGTGTCCAAGAATTTTGGGACAGTGTTTTCGCAACAACAGCCAAACTAGCATAAATCATGTCGCTTTATCGCATTACTGCACGTAAACTTGTCGACGCACAGGTGAGTCTTCCATCAAACAATTCGCCACCCAATCTCCCCGTCCCCATCTTGCCATCTTCCAAAACAATCAATCATCCTTTAACTGTTCAAATGACAACCGCCGATTCGCACGCATTATTTTTGGTGTTGCTTTCGAAGAAAAAGGATCTTGGATACTACTACTCAAGCGTGGCTTGCCAACGCACACTAGCTGGCTGATTGTATGGTCTTGTATGTGTGTGTGTACGTTTTTGTAAGCAAGGGCAACGTCAAGCCGAAAAAAATCCCAGCCATGTGCTTGCGATTAAAAAAAAAAATTCCGCTTAACGCAAACAATTTATTGCTGCTCTCCGCTCCCGCCCCGCAATATTAGCAGTTGTAAATCAAAATTTTTTGACATGCTTTAATCGGCTATGTGCTTATTTTCCGACCACAGTGGGTGATTACATAATCGCACAGAATTTTCACCACTTGGCTAAAATAGCAAAGCGCGAATCTTCTTTATAAATAAAACTCTCACCAGACGCATTCGCTGTCGCCGTCGTAGCGCAGCGGGCAGCGCAGTAAGAGTTTAATGAACTTCTTCTTCAACTTTAGTCCTCTCCCTCGTGTAAAGCTGCATCTTTTGTGACTTTTATTTAAAAGGTTATTTTTGTTCTTTAATTTCCATAAACGTGTCGCTTCTACTCGGCTTAAATTTGGTTAAAACCTTATTCTTGAGCTGCTGTTACAGAACAGCAGCAACCAGGCACGATAACAACAAAAAGAACAACTCTCCGCAGCAGCAGCAGCAACTTTGCAGGTAGCACAGCAGAGACTGTTACTCTTAATCTTTCTCTCTCTCTCTCTTTGCCTCTCGCATTCGCTCTATTTTACTCTCTCGAGTAAGAAAGTAATGCGACACGTGTGTTGTTGTTTGAGCTCTGCTCTGCCTTGCACATGAGATGCGCTGCGCTGCGCTGCTTCTGTTGCCAAAACTACTTTTACACAGCGCTAAAAAGATTGTCCCCCGAATGACCTTAAAGTAGAGAGCACATACACCGCCCACTAGACGCAGGCTGCAAAGAAAAGCAAAAATGCCACGTATATATTTATGCATATAAATATATTTATACATATATATATATATACATTTGTATTTATACATATGTTTGTGTTGATTATGCAATGCCGAAAAATCATCAAACAAGCCACAGAAAAATTTTCAATTGGAAAATCAATAGAGGCAGGCAGCGACGCATACAGAGTCAGAGGCAAGCAACACTCTCATCACACGGTTTACAGGACGAGCCTCCTTTTAAGCGCATTGTTCTTACACATCGTTTTGGGGTTGTTGGTCTTTTTGTTGCTGAGTGTTTGTGTTTGTATAAGAGAGAGAGAGAGAGAGAGTGCGACAGAGAGCAATAATGAGTGAGTAAATGTGTGACGCAAAAATTGTGTGGTGCGTAATATAAAATGTTAAGTAATCTATTTTGCATTTTTGAAATGTTATACATGCGAACCATTTCGTCGTTCCGTTCGTTCGTTCGTTCGTTCTTTAGCCACCAATTTTCTAATGTTGTTGTTGGCAATGCGCCAAAAAAAAAAATGCAAAAACATAGACACACACAGACACACGTCCTTAACGCTGTTTTGGTTGTTGCTTGGCTATAAATACGAAAATAGGTAAATGATGGAAAGGGCTTGATATTTACAGTGTACTTTGTTCCGGGGTCCAACCTTTTTGCTGTGTAACACTTTCAGTTTGCAAAATGCTCAACTAAAAACGCATACATACACAATATGCATGCAATACATATACACTAACACACATGCACATACACACACAAGAACAAGAGGAAGAAGTAGAACGATGACACGCAAGGCCTTTAAGCAGCGCCGTCCGTCCGACTTAATAACAAACACGCGAAATTATTTAACGCCCAGACGCTAATACGTCACAATGTGTGGCCAATTCTTACGTAAATATTACCATTTAACGTAGTATAGCGTATCTGCCCTTTTGGCAAAAAACTTCGCGCACGTATGACTGTGTGTGTGTGTGTGTGTGTGTGCGTGTATTGTCTTGTGTTTTCCTGTCTTAACCGCTTGCAGCTGATCAAACCATTGCATAATCCAAAAATTCTAAATACAAATGTCACTTAATTAAATGTACTTAATTCGCATCCTCATCGAATATCGTAAAAAGTCATTTGATATTTTGCCAACTCAATTGAAACTCTAAAAAAAAAGTTTTGAATATGGAATATATTAAACACTTATCTCGATCTCAATGCGGCTAAAAATAAAGAGGAGTAAAGCAATTGAGCTGTTAATAATACCTTAATAAAGTGATATTTATGGCAACAATCGTTGCGACGTTCATTCATCTTATCGCTGCAAACATGTACTACCAATCTCAAGTGGCAATGTTGGAAAGGGGCCCACCTGCAATTTGGATTTTTTCATCATGTTCTTTTATACCTTGTGTTGAAAATTTCACAGATATTTTAAGTTATATGCTTGTTGCTTGAGCAGATAACATGGCTGTTTGGATGGCGTCATGGAAATTTTGCTTGGTATAAAATTGTCGGCAATGCTTAAGTGTGTTTAGTCTGTGATAAGCAGAATCGCTGTTAATAGCCGAGACATGATCATGTGATGTAATCGGGTTGACAAACGGCTCTCATATATATACATGTTCATATATGAATATATTACATAGGATTTACATTGTGTATCTCTCATATATTTACAAGTCAAGCCATATATATATATATACTTAAATGATAAGCATGACAAATTTGTGTGGGGGCACATGATCGAGATCAAAATCGGAACACACGCAGCAAGCAAACGATCGACATGTGTTGCTGATAACAGAAGACAAAGTAAGGCAACATAACAAAAAAAAAAAAACAAAAAAAAAAAAAAACTATCACATATCAAAACAGTGGCCCATGCATTCGGTTTAAATGTGTTTATTTAATAAGTGAAATATTTGATAAACACAAATTGCTGAACAAACAATTATTGCATAATATTTATACAGCGAAATCGGATCCCCAATTACTGGCATAGCTTTGGTGGTATGCTAATGAAAGGATTGGTTGAATGCAAAATGATAACATTTGCAAATAACATCCTAAAAGAGTAATGAAAGCTAATTAGATTGTGTGACATTGAAAGCTTGATAAAATCTTGGAAAGACCCGTCGGTTAATTGTAGAGCTAAAATTGACAAAGTAAAGACTTCACTTTGATTGATGAACATTTAGAATTGTTTTGTTGCATTCAGTCAATTCAGGTAATGAGCTCAAGTCATTAACAGCAACGATAACAACAACGGTTATTTTAACATTGGCAAAACACATTTTGCTTACTTAATTTGCGAATAAAAGTAAAAACAAATTGACGGCATAAGGTTGTTTCAAACCAATACCCCCCTCCCACCCCTTTCTCCCATTGGCTATAGTCAGTCAACATTTCGATGGAAGCAAATGTTGAACTTAACTTATTATCTTGAAATGTGCATAAAGCGGGAGTCAAACAGCTTGTTAAACAATTACACTAATTCTCTGGGTAATAAAATAGTAATATCCGTCGACTGCAATTGAAAAAACAACGTCACGCAACTGAGGAACTGTGGAACTTGGGAACACGAGGGGCAACAGGGAGGTGCGCCAAATGATTCGCCTTGACACGATAATTAAAATAAAATAACAAACAAACAAAAAATGAAGAATAGAACGGAAAACGCGTGCACGATTAACTGTTTTACGTAGAAAAGTGCCAACTCACTGATATCGTAAAGTACGCAACTATATAAATAACTAACTTTGAGCATCATCGACATCAAGTGCATCGTGCAATTCTCTCGTTCACCTTGATGCCAAAACTTGCAATTAGTCGAGGTTCCGTTAATGCGGCGAGAGCTGCTAGATTTGAAATGTGAAGGTTACGTCACGTATTGTTTATGGATCTATCGTTAGTATTTAATTTATCTGTCATGCCACTCGTCTCGTAATTGCCGTTCACATGAAAATACTCGGGAATTTAAAAAAAAATATATATATCAAAAACAGTAAACTTTTATTCAAGAGAGCTCCACGACTATGAGGTTCTCTGACCTCGGCGTGTTTTACGGTTACTGTTCTATATTACAATGGTCAGATAACCAAGGAAGACTTATCGCTAAAATAGGGAAAGACGTGACCGTAATAGAACCTTCGGCGATAACAGTTCTCCGAACTGATAGTATAATCAGTCTGGCCCTAGATAATGTCCTAAGTATAATTAGAATAATTGTAGACAACTTTAAGATAATTTGGTAGTTATTAATAAACCTGCTAAAGCATTTCGATGCTTAAGCAAAGCCATAGTGTTAATTTCTTGCGATCACCATTTGCGTGAACGTAAATATTATTAATCCGTAGTTTCGTGAACTATACAGTTACAGATATTCCACGATATTCAAGGCATACCAAAGTAAATTCCTTTCGAATAACAAACTCATAGATTAAAAAATTCAGAGTTAATTTACTATAATATTCTCGAAACTATGGAAAAGGAATTATTGATTATATTATATATACTTGATGACTTATGTACTACTAAACCTGATATTCTCTGAATAAGTGAAATTCATCCAGAAAGACAAAGAAGCGGTTTTATCGACCACTTTTGCCGATTAATATATATATATATATATATATATATTATTTTTGTGGTCGTTCTGTCATTTTCAATGTGTCCTAATGGGCACGCGATGTAAAAGTTAAAGTGCATGCTTACCCATAATGCATCGTTGAAGATCATGTAAACTCAAGCTAATGTTGGCACAGACTTTAACACGCCACTGCGATTTCCTTAATGCCCATATATATTTCTATATATAAGTATATATACGTACATATGAAATATATGTTATATAGGCGATAAGTTGGAAACGCGTGAGTGAGACCGTTGCGGGAACCTTGAATTTTCAATGGGGCAAGAGCTTATCAGCGGCGGGGCGCTCTTTAGAACGGGGCCATTCCTCCCTCTTATCTCTCTGTCTCTCTTTCTGTGCAAGAAGGCAGACGAAACACGCCCGTGAAAATAATCTGATTATGTTCATGACTTTAACATTTATTATGCAAACAAATGTACTTTGCGCAAAAAAAAAATATACGATATATTTGTGCATACACAGGTAATCAAGTATCTATAGCAATGAATAGATATCGCGGCTAGCGATAAGATAATAATGGGTCTCCATTTACTATGAAACAAAAAAAAAAAAAAAAAAAAAATTACGCAGAATACTGCGCTTTGAGTGCGTAAAATTGATTGCCAGACTTGTGTGACGCAAGTCTTGCATTATTCGCACTGTTACGCAAGCTAAAGCAAAACAATTGATGTCATCTCTTACTCTCTTACACTCACTCTCTCTTGCTCTCTCTGTTTGCATATTTGTTAAAGTTCCTTTTTTTTTTTTTTAGCGCATGATTAGCCGAGCAAAGAAACACACAAGCAAACTTTGACATCTTAATTACCACTGGCATTTACATGTGTATTTGTGTGTTGAGAGCGCTAATATCGATGCTTATGTCGTGGCTGCGGTTGCGGTTTGTGCACATGTCAAAACGCCGTTTTACTATTTGTCGTTTTACTTGTACGAGAAAAATAGCTCAGATTGCATTACTTTGATCTTTTCTTCACTCTGCATTTACCGTAATGATCATAAGTATCGTGTTTTAATCGATGGGCTTTGCGTCATTTCCGATGCGATATTTAAAATAGTTTCGTATTAATCAACTCTTTTTGTAGTATGTTGAAAAGAGAGGCGTGCATTAATCATGATTCTAAATAAATTACAATGTATATAATTGATAATAATTAGTAATTATATCAAGTTTTGTCAGAAATTACACGCTGTGCAATTTATAATGATTAATTTCTAGGGTTTATAACCGTTGCATTTGCTGACAGGAGGCCGTTATCCATCCCAATCACAATATCGGTAAACGATAACAAGCAGCGCAGAATACGCGTAAATTGTATAATTTTATCAATGAAATCTAGTGTTTGGGACACCGGTCAGTAAAAACCGGTTGGTGTGCTTATGTTTGCAAACACACAGACACACACAAACACACACAAACAATCCAATATCGATATGCAAATACGCAAAGCAAACTAAACAATAAACATTCAGCATGGAATTCAATTTGAAAACGAGTCCGTCGCTTGGCGGCGCCGCAAGTTCACATGGTTAATTGAATTTGCTGACCCACTAGCCGCAAAAAAAAAAAACAAAAAAAAAAAACGAAACAGCACTGAACGAGAGAGCGTGGAGAGGGGCAGCCGCCAAAGTCAATTGCACTTTGCGCTTGAGCTTGGATTCCGTATTCATTACATCGATTTATCTGCGTAAACGCCGCGCGTGGCAACAGTAACTGAACGCATTTGGCTTTGGAATGTTCCTGTCGCTTTAAACTTTGTTCTCGATGTTCTGATCGTAAGAGCAACAAAAAAGTAAACTAGTTGTAACCGGATTTGCGTGTCTGCTTCTTCTTCCTGCTTACGGTCAAACTTGCGCTGATCTTATGTGCACGAAGTGCTTTCGTCTACGCCGCAGTTGCGCTGCCTTCGTCAGTATATTTTTTTCGCTTTTTTTTTTTGCGTGCTTTCGCAGCGAATTATGCAACAACAACAACGAGGGCAGGAAGAACAAACCAATAAAAAAAAAAACCAAAACTACTGCCACTGGGGCAATGTCTGATCAGCGAGCGGTTGAGTCATGGCGAATGGAGAGCTAGGAGTGATGCTGCTGCAGTCACTGATCTGCTTCAGTTTGCTCTTATCAAAAAAAATATATACGTATACTATACCTATAAATGTGTGTGCGTTTTGTGTGTGTGTGTTGGCGTTGCTTATCAATACAACTTGACTTGAACGTAATTTCACGCGTAATTGCGCCTTGAAGTGCGGCTTAATGACAGCCAATTGGATTAGCACAAATCAGCTGATTGTTATCGTCAAACGAAACACATAACAACAACAACAACAACAAGAAAAACATTAGCTTGGTAAGGGGGTAGCCAGCCAAAATGAACATAATTTCGGCATATTCATTTCAGGGCTTTCAACTTTTTAGTCTTTTCTGTTCAAATAATTCAAAGAAATGAAATTAAATTCCGAATGTTTCATCGTGCTAATTATTATTTTTTTTATTTTCTTTATAGAAAGCTCCTATTGTTGGCTCTTATGTGCGTCAAATTGCTTCTGATGGCGCCAGCCTGCGCGAAGTGCTTGCCGCCAAGATCCCTCAAGAGCAGGAGCGGGTTAAGGCATTCAGGAAACAGCATGGTGCAACAAAAATGGGCGAGACGACCATTGATATGATGTACGGTGGCATGCGCGGCATTAGGGCTCTGGTTACAGAGACCTCTGTACTGGATCCCGATGAGGGTATTCGCTTCCGTGGCTTATCCATTCCCGAATGCCAGAAGGTACTGCCTGCCGCTCCGGGTGGAACTGAGCCACTGCCAGAGGGCCTCTTCTGGCTGCTGATTACCGGCGAAGTGCCGACCCAGAGCCAGGTGCAGCAGCTCTCCTGCGAATGGGCTGATCGTGCTGCCCTGCCCCAGCATGTGGTTACCATGCTGAACAACATGCCCACCACACTGCACCCGATGTCGCAGTTTGCTGCCGCCGTCACGGCCCTCAATCATGACAGCAAATTCGCTAAGGCGTACTCTTCGGGCGTGCACAAATCGAAGTACTGGGAAGCGACCTATGAGGATAGCATGGATTTAATTGCTAAACTGCCAGTGGTTGCTGCCACCATCTATTGCAATACTTATCGCGGCGGCAAAGGTTCCCGTGCGATTGACTCCAATGTGGATTGGTCTGCCAATTTCGTGAAAATGCTCGGCTATGACAATGCCCCGTTCACCGAGCTGATGCGTCTCTATCTAACCATTCACAGTGATCACGAGGGTGGCAACGTGTCCGCTCACACCACGCATTTGGTTGGTTCCGCACTCAGTGATCCGTATCTATCGTTTGCCGCCGGCTTGAACGGTTTGGCTGGTCCTCTGCACGGTCTGGCCAATCAAGAGGTGCTCCTCTGGCTGCGCAAGTTGCAAAAGGAGGCTGGCAATAATCCCAGTGAGGACCAGCTTAAGGAATACATCTGGAAGACGCTCAAGTCCGGACAGGTGCGTTACCATTATACCTATAGGTCCAAGACCATTTGTAATCTGTTTGTTGATTGTTTTTTTTTTTAGGTTGTGCCCGGCTATGGTCACGCTGTACTGCGCAAGACCGATCCTCGTTATACCTGCCAACGTGAGTTCGCCCTCAAGCATCTGCCCGATGATGAAACCTTCCAGCTGGTATCGAACATCTACAAGGTGGTGCCACCAATTCTAAATGAACTTGGCAAGGTGAAGAACCCCTGGCCCAATGTAGATGCTCACTCCGGTGTTCTGCTGCAATACTATGGCATGAAGGAGATGAACTATTACACCGTACTATTCGGCGTCTCCCGTGCCCTCGGCGTGCTCGCTTCCCTTGTCTGGGACCGTGCTCTTGGCCTGCCCATTGAGCGTCCCAAGTCCTTCTCCACCGATGCGCTCATGAAGCTCGTGAAGAAGTAAGCACAGCTAAGCGTTATGCAATGCAGTACTGTGCTGTGGCTGGGGGAGGGGAGTTCAGTAAATGTACAACAACTAAAAACATAGAAGAAGAAGAACAATAACAACAACAGCAACAACAATAATAATATTAATATTAGCATCAATCAACAGTTTGAATCACGAAGCAAAAATATTACCAGTTAGCAAATACTAGACGAGAGAGAATCCACGGAAATGGAGATGATGGAGGGAGATGATTGACGATAAATTATAAAATGATGATGAAAGTGGCAGCAAGGTGTTCAAATTGCGATAGCGAGAGAGAAATAGAGAGAAGATAGTTAAGGAAGTTGAACAAATATAGCAAAGGAAAATCAAGAATAATAACCAAATGCGAAATCTGCAAAAGCAAAACAATAAGTTGGAAATAAGGCATACTTTATATTTAGTAGTGTAGCTAAATTATAAATGAAACATATATAACAAAAAAAAAAAAACAAAACACATAAAATGAAGCGAGAAATGTTAAAATGCAAATGCAAAAGCAAAAATAAAATATTCTTTATGCCATGTTAAGATCGATCTATAATGGGAAACAACTGTTTGCATACATCCCATTTTTTTCCCATTCACTTTACTAACTTTATGTTGAGCATTTTTTCCAACAACAACAGACGCTTTGCTTTTCGTATATCCTTCCTGAACTGCTTAATTAGTTTGTTACTTAATTACGCTTTAAGCCGATATTATGTTTGCGGTCTCTTATGCATTGACTAAACTTACCGAAGGAAAACCTGAACCACTCAAGGCCCCGCTTAATTTCTAAAAACTAACTTGATAAAACTTTATTTTTAATTTACCCCTTAACTATATAGTTTTTTTCTTTTACGTTTACTTTATACAATGCAAACATATTGTTATTTTATGTAATTTATTGCAAACCAGTAAATATAATACAGAAAATTAAAATACAGACAAACAAGTGAAATAAAAAAACCCTCAAAAAAAACTTAATAAAAAAACAAAATAATATACAAACAAACGCATTTAGAGCTTTTCACTCATTCAAATTTCGGCGGTAAAGAACAGCGGGTCAATGTACACAGCTATTCCGCATTATTGGTCACACGGCTACAACGGCCATGTATCGACGGACCGACACAATTGATGAGCCGATAGTGGTTCATCGATAAAAATATCATTAAATATTTTGCATCTCTGAATGCCGATTTGCGCACCTTGTTACATCATTTATAGACAAATTATAGGCAAATTGAACGGCATTTGTTCAACCCAAAGCGAGAAAACAAACCATTAGTTGCAGTTAGTAGAAATGTGCATACAGTTGGCAAATTGGAGCGCAATTTCATAACGAACTCAGCCAAAGCCCGAAGACAACACCAACGTGAACTTGCGGGCTGCGTGTTTTGGGTCGCGTTCGCCGGAATATCAACATACGATGAGCGAATTAAACACCAATCAGGTTAGTTGCTGGCCAGGTTTAACAGTTAAGTCCCAACTCAAGTTAAATACGCAACACCAGCCAATCAGCGAAAAATTATCTGTATATCAGCATATGTATATATATTTTTTTTCTACGATTACGATTGCAAACACACACAGGCATAAATAAACTGCGCCATTGCAGCATCTTTGACTGTGTTTGCCGTGTTCCTGTGTGTGTTAGAGAAAAATATTTCATTTTTTCTTAGACTTATTTACTTTATTTTTTTTGTTATGTTATGATTTGTTTAATTTTGCATTTAATGTCATATTTTGTTACGTTTACATTGTCTTTTCAGTTTGGTGCCATAGATTTTTGAGTATTTCAAGCAAAAAAAACGCGGAATAAAAAACAAAAAAAAAAAACAAAAAAAAAAACAAAAAAAAAACAAAAAAAAACAGTAAAAACCAGCAACAAGCAGCAGCAGCAATTAGAGCTAGCAAATCCGATAACGATACCGATATTTATACGTATATCTATATCCATCCCGTCCACGAAATACCAAACCAAAACCAATATTAACGTGCACTTTTCTTTATATTTTTTTTTGTTGTTTAGTTCTTGGTTTTGGGTTTTGTTGATTTCCTCTGTTGTCAGTTGCGGCAAAAGGGAACGGGTCAGGGATAAGGGACAAGGGTATCTGCATAGGCTGCATACCTTTTGTTTTGTATCAAAATTCTTTCTCGTTTAATAAATCGCAACGCAATTCACGCAAATTCACCAAACCAATGGCGGCCTACTTGAATCGCACCATCTCGCTGGTGACTGGCCAAACGGGCCCATCCGGCAACGACCACAATTCGACGGGCACCGACACCGTGGACGATTCACGTCACAATCTATCGCTCCAAACGTCCGCCTCGTCGACGTCGGCCAACTACAACGCCATCACTGATAATCGCATGTATCAATCGAATGACAAATCGCCGCTGCAGATATTCGTGCGCGCCAAGAAGAAGATCAACGATATCTATGGTGAAATCGAGGAGTATGTGCTCGAGACAACCACATTCATTAATGGTAAGCAGCAGCTATTAAGATTACTTACACAACTAATTAACCATCTCCTCCTTTGCCCTGCCTTGCAGCTCTTCATGCGGACGCAGAAATTGTGGACAAGGCGGAGCGTGAGCTATTTGAGAGTTATGTGCACAAGGTGGCTGCGATACGTGAGGTATTGCAGCGGGATCACATGAAGGTCGCCTTCTTTGGGCGCACCTCCAATGGCAAGAGCTCCGTCATTAACGCTATGTTGCGCGAAAAGATTCTACCCAGCGGCATTGGGCATACAACAAACTGTTTCTGTCAGGTGGAGGGCAGCGACGGCGGCGAGGCCTATCTCATGAAGGAGGGCTCCGATGAGAAGCTCAATGTGGTGGTATGTGCCATAGCAAATAAGGTCAAGGCATTATCTCAAAATCATTTCGCATCTTAATTTTATTTATGATTTTAAAAATTAAAAAAAAAAAAAAACTTGAGCAATGCCTGCGTTTTGCCAAATCTAGTGCTGCTAGGTGCTGTAACGGGATTAAGTGATATTTTGTTATGCCGATATTGATTGGATGCCTTTTTTTGTTTTCAGAACATAAAACAACTAGCGAATGCGCTGTGCCAGGAAAAGCTGAGCGAGAGCAGTCTGGTGCGCATCTTTTGGCCACGGGAACGCTGTAGCTTATTGCGCGATGATGTTGTATTTGTGGACTCGCCGGGCGTTGATGTTTCCGCCAATTTGGACGATTGGATTGACAATCATTGTCTCAATGCAGACGTATTTGTGCTAGTCCTCAATGCGGAGTCAACAATGACACGGGCGGAAAAGCAATTCTTTCACACCGTTTCCCAAAAGCTATCCAAGCCCAACATCTTTATACTGAACAATCGCTGGGATGCCTCGGCCAATGAGCCCGAGTTCCAGGAATCGGTAAGATCATTTTTGTTCACTTGTCTTTCTCACAAATCTCTCTCAATCTTTTCGATCGATAATGTTAGCGTATTTTTGTAAATGTTGTTGTATATTTCATTACTCTTGTTTATTATACTACCCCAACAAATTCGACATGTAATGTTAACAACGCCAGGAGCTGGCTAAGGTAATGTCATCCCAGACCCAGATCCCGACGAGCTCTTTACCAAATGCGCTTTGTTGGCTGTGTTTTGTTTTGATTTGCCTGCCCCACAGCCAAAGCTTCGATTCCACATGAATATGTCTAGCGATATTTAATTCAATCAAAACATTCAATCACAAATCTTATTATAAAAAGTTGAATTTCATCTCAATAACATATCAATTGGGCTAGTCAAAAAATCAATGATCATTTAGAGATTTACCTCTGGGTAAGTCACGAGTCCAGATCGATTTGGACAACTTTAAGACATATTCATGTGATGAGCTAACATTTGTGTACCTTATAAATGCTATGCTTAATAATTGTTTTATTTATTGGCTTATGCTGTTTGCCATCTGCAGGTTAAATCACAGCACTCGGAGCGCTGCATCGACTTCCTCACCAAGGAGCTGAAGGTTAGCAATGAGAAGGAGGCCCAGGAGCGAGTTTTCTTTGTGTCGGCACGTGAGACGCTGCAGGCACGCATCGAGGAGTCCAAGGGCAATCCGCCGCATATGGGCGCCATTGCCGAGGGCTTTCAAATACGCTATTTCGAGTTCCAGGACTTTGAGCGCAAATTTGAGGAGTGCATCTCGCAGAGCGCAGTGAAAACCAAATTCCAGCAGCACAGCTCGCGCGGCAAGAGCGTCTCTTGCGATATGCGCTCCATGCTGGACAACATCTATGAGCGCATCACAATCTTTCGCAATCTAAAGCAGGATCAGAAGAATATGCTAACCGAACGGATCCAGGGCACCGAAACACAAATGATGCAAGTGACGCGCGAAATGAAAATGAAAATCCATAATTTGGTCGAAGAGGTCGAGGAGAAAGTATCGAAAGCGTTGAACGAGGAAATCTGGCGATTGGGTGTACTCATCGATGAGTTCAATATGCCCTTCCATCCGGAGCGACTGGTGCTCAACATTTACAAGAAGGAACTGAACGCTCACGTCGAGAGCGGTCTCGGCAGCAATTTGCGCGCCCGCCTCTCCATGGCGCTGGCCATGAATGTGGAGTCAGCCCAAACGGAAATGACGGATCGCATGCACGCTTTGGTGCCCAACGAGCAGCTAAGCACGCACTGCGCCAAATTATTGGTGCGCACCCAACCCTTCGAAATGCTATACTCATTGAACTGCCAGAATCTGTGCGCCGACTTCCAGGAGGATCTCGAGTTCAAGTTCAGTTGGGGCATCGCAGCCATGGTACAGCGATTCACCGGCAAAGTGCGCGAACGGAGCAAAAAACATACACCCGCCTTGATCAATCGTCAGAGCAGTATTGGGGTATGTTCAATCCACAACTCAAAACTAACTCGATTCAACTGTGGATTCATTTATCTTTCATGAGCAGCACGCTGGCGTTACGCCAGTGAGCACTCCGGTGGAGACGACACCCGTTTGCCTGCTGCCGACACCGGGCGTTGCTGGCATTACGCCCGAGCAGCTGTCGGTTATATCTCGTTTTGCCATGTCCTCAATTGGCTCGCAGGGCACCGTTGGCGGTCTCGTCGTCGCTGGTATCGTAAGTGTTGAGTAAAAAGGCGGCAAAAAATTGTATTTCGCCAGCTGCCTAGCAGGTGCTATTTTATCGCTATGTCCTGAATACCAAACACTTACAGATGTTGAAAACGATCGGATGGCGTGTCCTTGTTGGTATTGGTGCCCTCTATGGTTGCATCTATCTGTATGAGCGCCTCTCCTGGACTAACTCAACCAAGGAGCGCACCTTTAAGGGTCAGTATGTGCGACATGCCACCAAGAAGCTCAAGATGATTGTGGATCTAACATCGGCGAACTGCAGCCACCAGGTGCAGCAGTAAGTATTTTCATTACTTTTATGTTGCCTTTTCCTAAACCTGGGGGTAATTGCTACCACATTACCATAGGGAGCTGTCGAGCACGTTTGCCCGTTTGTGCCGCACAGTGGACACCGCCACAACCGATATGAACGAGGAGCTGAAAACGCTCGAGTCGCAGCTGAATGTCCTCGAGTCCAATCAGAAGCAACTGAAGCTGTTGCGAAACAAGGCCAACTACATACAGAATGAGCTGGACATCTTTGAGCACAACTACATTGCGCCGCAGTAGATGCAACAGCAACTAGAACTGCTGACCTGCTCCCCCTGCTACCATAGGGCTCAACGCGTCTAAAAATCTTGAGTTCAAGCTTTAAGCACACAGTTCCCAAATACGACTATTACGACGACTACAACAAACATAACAACAACTAAAACTCCCCAGTCCAACACAAAAATAGCAATTTCAATCATTTAGTTTATTTTTTAAATTCTTATATATTTTTTTTTTAAACTTAGAACGCATGGTCTTTTTAAATTTTATTTTTTTTTTGCTTGACGTTTTAATATTTTTTTTATATAGATTAATTTCAGCTTATCCTAAAAGGCTATGGTTGTTGTTGTTTCTAGGCAAACTATTACAATTAATTTATTTTGTTTAGCCATTTTTTTTTGTTTTATAAATATATTGTAATTGTTGTTGTTACAGTCTGCATACGCTGCGACATGGCCGGGAGCCATGAAAACAAAAAAAACATAAAACAAAATTAATAATTATAGCTTAAAAATTATATAAAATAGTCATTGTTTATTATGGCATAGAATTAAAGTCATTTGATTTAAATCATCCTAATATCTTTGAATGATTTTAACTCTGATATGCAAATAAATTCAACATATTTAAACTTCATATTCAGTTTATACATAAACATGTGGTGCGAGTGAGGCAACGTGAGGCACATGCTGTTGTGCAAGCGAGAGCGCATGACCATTCTGATATATTGCTGCTAATTGTGGATTTTATTTCACAATGCTTGAAGCATTATTTCTAAACGGGTTTTATTTGTATTTCACATTCTTAACCTTAAATTACAAAATTAAGCAATCGTAGCAGGCAAAATGATGGACAAATATATCTATAATAATAATATATATATATATGTAAATATCTTGTCATTGTATATGCACCAAGTTCAAGGACACATTTTTGGTTTTCGATAGATTATCTTCGGGTTTGAGATATGTCAGTGTTATGAACGATAATAATAAAAGGCGGTGAATCAAATTGTTTTGCAATTTATATTTTACTAAGCATTTAAGATATGGTATGTGAAGGGAATTTCCCAATTAATTCGATTGGAAAATGTCGCTAAGTATTTTTAGATATCTAAATACAAGTACAGGCACATTATATGTAAATATATACAATTCAAACGTTTCTCTCGGAGTTGCACTTAACTGAGGATGAACAAAAAAAAAAAATGAAATGCATTTACAAATTGTTTTTTGCTTTTATGAGTTTTCTTTGATCGGGTTTCATTTCTCACACAATCGGCTTTAAATACAAGTAGCACAAATGTAAACAAATATATATATATATATTATTGATATACAAATAGATAGGAAATATATATAAAATAAAGGCTTAATAGCCGGGAACAAAATATAAAGGTTGAACAAATCTTTTGGGCTTAACTATGAATACGTTTTTTTTCTTGTTTTTTTTTCTTCTTCTTTTTACTAGTATTAACAAGTTTGTGTGTGTATGTGTGTGTGTGTGTGTGTGTGTGTGTGTATGTGCGTGTAATTTGAGTTTTGGCTTATCTGCTGGCGGCTGCCGATTTCATCGGTAGGTAATTCAATTCAATTTTGGTCGCTAGCAGTGCGAACAGGCGAAGCATCGTTCCGTTTCCATTTGCTGGCATTCTGCATTGCCGTTTAGAGTTCTACAAGAAATAAGGCGTCGTATTCTGTTTGGGTATGACCCGATCCGAATCGGGAACGGCTAGGAAGATTTTTGTTTGGCGCTCTTTCGCCGTTTTGAAGTTGAGTATGGCCGCCACATTGCCGCAGCGATAGCAATAATTGGGCGCTGACCAAACTGTAACCAGTTTGCCCTCGAACATATATTTGATGCCCTCGTTGACCAGCTGGTGTGCTCGACATATCAAATCCAGATTGTTTATGGTCATAAAGTCTTTGGTCACATTATGACCAAACAGCCAGCCAGCACCACGCGGACTCTGGCCCCTAAAAAGAAAAAAATAACAAAAATTATGGTAAAATAAAAAAAAAAACATTTAAAATATAGGAAAATTTACCAATAATCCATGTCCTCCGGGTCGGACCAGACCAGATCACAGAAGGCTCCCTTATAGGGTATCTCACCATTGCGCTCAATGGTCCGTATTTGATCCAGCGTTATAATCTCAGGACTCAGGCCACCGTGTACGCACAGCACAGACTCGTCAATGATCTATAATACCGGATAAATATTTATTTCGATTTTAATATATATACATAAATTTGCCAATTGTTTTGGGTTTCAACTGCATCTAATGATATCAACTTATAAATAATTACAAACAAAATGCTGCGTTTTAAAATAAAAACAAAGAAACATCAAGTTTCTGTTCATTCAAAACAGGTTGTTAAATATACAATATATTTACATCGATTTATTTATAAATAAAGAGAGAAAGTGTTTTGTATGGATTCGACTTACCGCAGCGATGGTGAGCAGATCGAACACCTTGCAACAGTATTTCCAGCCATTCGCATTGCCATACTTGTTGAAGCACTCGTCGAAGAAGCCGTAGACTTTTGTTATCTGTCGCGTCTCGTGGTTGCCCCGCAATAGCGTAATGCGACTGGGATAGCGGGCCTTGAGCGTCAGCAGTCGGGTAAATGTCTCCAGGCTGTAATAGCCCCTATCCACAAAGTCGCCCATGAATATGTAATTCGTGTCGGGTACTTGGCCGCCAGTTCGAAACAGTTGCTCCAGATCATAAAACTGTATGGATTGGGATTAGCAATATTTATATGCTGAGAGAGAGGGAAACAAAGAGAAAAAGAGAGAGTATATACCTGCCCGTGGATGTCGCCACAGACTGTGACAGGCGTGCTGACTGGCTGTATATTTGTCTCCTCCAACAGTATGTCGCAGACCATTTCACAGAGTTTCTTCAGTTCATTTTCGGGCAAATACTTGCATTCCTTCACAATCTCAATCCATTTGTCCAGATCACCCATTATTATTGCTTCTGTGTTTTGCGCAACGCACCCGAAGCCACTCGATAAGACAAAACGCGACAAAATCACCAACCAACCGTGAAATACCAAAAAAACCAACGGAAAACCCGATAGATACCAATAACGAAGAAAACATACTATCGATAACACAAAAAAACAGACCATATCTCGAATTAAAAATACCAACGTATGTTATATTTAACATAGCATGAATGTAACTGTTAACAGACGGACTGTTAAAAGTTTCAAAAAATTGCAGTTGCGGGAAATAGCAGGTTAAAATGAAAAAAGCTGTAAAAATGGGAATGTTGATAAATATGTCTCATCATACATTTTCAATATTCACTCACACTGGAAGAACTGAAATATAATTTGTATTTTCACTACTCGCGCCCTTTTCATGTTTTCAACTCTGATTTGCACAATTAATTAGTTGAATAGTTCATTTTTTTGTTTGTTACTTTTTGTTGTTGTTGCGTTTTTTGTGCTTTTAGCAGGAAATTAGTTGGAACTAGCTTTTGCTTTAAGCAAATCATATTTAGCAGGCAACCTGGGCTGCCTCCGTACAACTATTTGCTGCTGATGCTACTCCTAATGCCGGGCTTTGTTTTGCAGCGTATAAAAATAATCACGCTTTTAACTTTGACTGCTGCCGCGCGAGCTGCTTGTACACAGAATTACGCTGGCATCTTGTTGTCTAGGGAATGGCTCTCAAACTGGTTAAGCGGGTCCTGAGTCCTGTGTGCTGTGCAGTCTGTTCCGAGTCGACAGATGTGAGTTGTGAGTGGCGAGTCGCGAGTCGCGAGTCTTCAGCGGTTTGGCATGGCAGGCAGCAAGCTCGAGTGTTGTTTTAGAGAGTATCATTAGAGACGCGCGAAATGTTTTTATTGTTTGTTAGTCTTTGCAATTTAAGTTATTCGTTTAGTTTTCTTGCAGGTTTTTTCGGTAGTTATGGACTTTGTACTTCATAGTCTGCAGCTAGTGGCTGCCTGTCAGAAAATTGGATACAACCGACGTACTGGGTAACAAAGATTTAACCTTATTTTCAGCTAATGAGTGCTCCTTACAGCAGACAAGCAGTCAAAATTTTGCTAAACTTGGGCGGAAATCTTGTAGTTCGTTTTATAAAATGCTTATCATTAATTAAATTACATATTTTATTCATCTACTGAAAGTAATTTAAGAGTTGCAGTCGGGCGTTCCCAATTGAGCAGTACCCTGATACGACGGCAGCCTATAAGCTTGTCCCGCTTATTGAAAAAAGATGAATGCTCTATTTAAATTCTATTATTTCAGCTCTAAAATTCTGAGAGACAAAGGCTTTCGCATTTTTTTCTACGGCAGGCAATTCGCTTTAAATCTTAAAGGAGTTTCCTAGCCATCTACCCAAGTTATTGTCCTAGTTTGGTAACTAAACCAATATTATGCACTCGAGTCAAATTTGTTTGTAAGCGACTCAGAAACAATTTTTTTAGAATCTTTGAAAAATTCGATTTTTTTTTAATTTTAAGAATTGGATTTTGGTAAAGGTAAATAAAATGCATACAATTTATAAGTTTTTAAATATTTCACTTTTTAATGTGCCCTTTAATTGGCATCCATAGACTCAGACATATATGCAAATGTAGATGAGCAGCGCGAGTAGACATAATTAAGGACGAGACAATTGATGAAAACAGCCAAGGACAATGGTAGAAAGAACACTGACTTTCGCAGGCAAAATAGGTGTTAAAAGTGAACAAAGAAAAAACAAATGGAAATGATCCATTGTTGCTGCGCCGTAAGAGCAGCAACGGCAACAACTGAATGGGATTATTGTGTTGTTGTTTCTGTTGCCTTTGAGTGTATTGTTTGTAAAATTTTCCTTGATTTAATTTTAATTTACGCACATACACAAAAGAATCTAAGCAGAAAATTATCTTGCCTTTAAGCCAAACCCATTTGAATCCGATAAAAAGGACTCCATTAATTTGTGCAAATACTCTTGAATAAAAATTACTTTTTTATTGCAATCAAAACACTTTCTCAAAACAGATAGTTTCAAGCCATTTTGGCAACACTGTCTTCACCGACTTCCGCTACCTTTTAGGCTGTCAAACCGTTAGTTGAACTGGTCTTAACGGTAGTCATGTTCATCTCAATTCTGGCGTGCTTCACGTCTTTTGAATTTAAGCCATGGTAATTTAAGTTTAGCTACTTGCTGTATTCGTACTGCCAGCTGTATACAATTTTATGGGCTCATTGCGTGCTGCATCATTAGTACCGCTATATTATGCTCTTCCGCTCGTACTGCCTTTCGCCACTTTCATGCGTTTCTTTTATTGTCTGCTTCGTTTCCATATAGTTCTTGTTGTTGTTCGTTTATTCGTTCGTTCCTCTCCATCTCCACCTTCTTTGCCCGGCACAATGTTGACAATTAAGTTAAACTTGTTTTCCCGACTTCTTTTTGTTTCATTAATTTCTCTCTCTCTCTCTCTCTCTTTCTGCTCCCTGCACAAGTTTTGCCACGGTTGACTTTTCTATGTCCAGGCAATTTTCATCTGCTCCTCCCCACACAGTCCTGAGCCCACAGTTATCTTGACCGCGCTTTGCTGATTATCAATGCCTTGGTCGTCTGCGGCTGACTCGGCTTCTGGCTCTGATGCTGATGTGGGTGATAATTATGTGTTCACTTCCACCCACTGATCAACCCCCCACAACAACTCAACTTCACTCACTTGCCACTTGGACATTTCTAATATACTCTGCAAGGGTATATAGTCTAGTAACAAATATACATTCACTTATATATATATATATATATATATATATATATTCGTCTGAACACTAAAAATACTTTTCAACTTTAAATTTCTTGCACAAATATAATAACTGTTATTATTTATCAATAAATGTACCTGAATATGCAAACAGCAAACAAATTCAGCACAGGGTATTTTGATGCCGACAAGAGTTTTTTTTATTTGGTGTTGTTTGTTTTTTTTTTTGCATTGTCTTCGCCGTCACCGTTGGTCGGCTATCTTCTTTTTATTGTTGACGTTTTGTTAACTTGTTTTTTCCTGTGCGCCACCAACCGTTAACTGCCATTCAGCTTCCAATGTGGTGTAGTTCGGCGGGGGGCTGCTGCTCCTTGACTCTTTGCTGTTGCTTTTGCTTTTTATTGTTGTCGAAAATTAAATAAAATTAATTACGGTGTGTGTTTGTATACACGCACACTCCCACACACATTGGCAGGCACGCGTCGTCGACATTAACAGAGGGCCTACTTCTCAACCTGTTGTTCTACACTAGGAAAGCATTCGTTTGACTGTCGCACGCCTTGCTTGATTCACGCGCGTGTGCGCCTACGACGATAACAAACAGTTGGCCTCAGTGCTATTTAAAAGATTATGTTCACATACATATATATGTATTTACATATTTACATTAGAATGCTGCTATGCAGATATGCTCAGTTGAGCCATTTGCAGCCTCTTTCGTTGTACTTTACACTGGTACTGATCTATTGAACAAATTTCAATTCGTGTCAAAGTCAAAAGATTCTGTCACTGATTTGTTACACACAGCCCAAATTGCCGTTCTCTCTGACGCAATACAATTTTACAGCTTCAATTTAACAAGATATTTTCGATCTCTTGAACATAGAATGTGGAAAGAGCGTGTGAACGGCAGCTTCATCATCATTATTAACAGTTGCCAGGAGCGTGCTCGCTCTTGTCCCGTTTGTCAGCAATTACGAATTGAGGACAAGAAAAAGCAAGGGTGTTGCTTGGTCGCCTAAAGGCATAATGTCGGCAGTCGACGAGTGTTGCTTCAAATTGGAAGACGGCTGCTGCTCTGAGCAGTTACCGCTCCGTTCTTTTCTTTTGCGTTTTGTCTTCCTCCCCACAATCTTTATCTCTTCTCCTTCACTATACTGTGCTAGCATGTCACTTACATGCATATGGGCGAGCTTGATTGGTGTGTGTGTGTCGCTTGGCCACAAAAACAACAACAACAACAGGAACAACAAAATCAACAACAACAACATGACCAATAAGAATGGCGAACACATTAGCAACAACAAACACGCTGCTCTCTTTGTGTATCGTTTCGTGCGTTTTCGTTTGGTTTGCTTTATTTATTTATTGTGCGCTTTTAACTTTGTGCACACAGCGAGTAACTTCTCCCCCACCCATCCAATGACAAAATTGTTGTTCTGCTTGCTGTTAATGTTGCTGTTGTTGTTGTAGTTTTCGTCGCTTTCGTTGTCATTACTGCTACAACTATTTGTTGTTGTTGCTCCATTGTTCTTGTGGCCTTTCGACTTTATAGTGCTCTGGCATTTGACTTTTTTCATTTCTTTGTGTTGCTGTTGCTTTGTGTGAGCGAGCAAGTCAAAAAGTCGAATACGAATGGCAACCGAATTGCGTAGGAACTTGACAGTGGCGAGGAGTGCGAACGAAGTGAGCGGAAATATTAAAGGAAAGGGGCTGGGTGAAGGACTGACTGGCAAATTGTTCAACATAGTTTGTGACTGCGATAAAAACGAAAATAAAAGCAAAGCAGATAAAATTAAATAGTGGCCGTAGCATACAAGCGGACATTGCACATTGGTCAGCGCGGCGGGAGAGGCAGACACACTTACACCATGAAGCGATGGGGCGCAGGGCGTGGCAGCACGTACAAAAACTAATCGTTCAATTAAAATGGCGAATGTTCAGCTAGGTAAGCGTTAAATGGTGGCAGGAGTGTTGGGGGCAGGTGTGTTCTGTTTTGTTTACCATAGTGTATAGCGTTTATTTAAGGCGTCTTTCGCACAGCTTCCTTAACTTTTCCAAAGCAAGCCGCGTGCACAAAAAGTTAATGAAAAGCAAGAACACAAATCAGACACACACATATATATATATATATATATATATATATATATATATATATACTACTATATATTATATTATGTATATACATATATATAAATAGAAATTAACGACTATGATATATATTCAGGATATTAAGGATCAAGAAAAAAAGTGTCTGATAACAACTGAATAAATTACTCAGAACATTGGGTTGCATTTTTTACGAAGCTGAAGCTGGATTTAAAAATAATACCTCAATATATGTATATTTATAAAAATATTTTATTATTTTTAAAATGCTGCGCAAGGAGTTAGAAAAGTTAAGCTGATATTGTTGCTATTTTTTCCAAACAGTTAACATATATTTCATGGCTTAACTTTAAATTAATTATTGTACTCCAGTTCCGGGAACTGATTCAGTTATTAAGTATTTTGTATAGTATTTGAAATGTTGCACATGGGATTTCGGTGGATTAAAGTTTATATAGAGTATACGCATAGTCGTTGCATAAAATGACAGTAGATAAACCTACAGCTTCATACACGCACACACACACACACACACACACAGAAGCACTCATACATTCATAGAAACGTAATGAATGTAATGGTGCGTGGAGAGCAAAAAGTTCGGAGCAACAGAGCAGGTGCTGAGTGAGTGTGTTGAAACGGGATTGGTTCGGATGAGGTGGTTTTAAGGGAGTGGGAAAAAGCGTTGCGAATGCCGTTTTTGTTGCCGTTATTTTGCTGCTGTTGTTTAATTTCTTTTGAGCACAAAACAATTATCAATTAATGTAGCGTTATGCGCGTGTACATGTGTGTGTGTGTGTTTTTGTGATGGGAGTGCACACAGAGTGTATGTATGTATGAGCATGTATGTGCGTTCAAATGAAATTTTACATTGTTATAAGGATGCGGCAGCTTGAAGTATGGGAGACAACAGAATACAGCAACATATTTAGGATGGGAGGGCAGCGATGCGCAGCTGTTGACTGAGTGGCTGTTGCTGTTGGCAAAACGAACTGTATTTATTTGCTCTGCACAATGTAAATATTTATGATGCTATATATGTATTTATGGTGTTATATATTCAATGTGAAGCGGATTGCCGTCATTTAAATAACGCAATGATTAACACGGATGCGAGTTAATAGACAAAGAAACGTAGGCTGTACATATGAATTTATACATGTGCATTTATCTATATATATATATATATATATATATATATATCGAGTATTTTGAAAAATAAGCGCCACTCTCTGACTTTTTGAAAAATAATAATTTTGATGTTCGAAGTTCGCTTCATCGGCAGCAAAAACTTCTAGTTGGCATTTGATGACTGTACTGCGAATCAGACACTTGGTTAAATTTGTTGCCTGCTGTTGCCACTTACTGCAATCAAGTTGCTGCCAGCAGACGTTGCATAAGTTCCGCTGATGCCCGAACATCCGTTTGATGCGCTTCATGTAATCTGCTGAGGCAGCCCAGCGTCGTTAAGTCGATGGATGAACTTACTGTTAACTCTCAACCACTTTGCCACCATTCTACTCGGTTTCTGTTGATATATATATATATATATATATATATATATATATATATATATATATATATATATATATATATACCAACATATTATACAACATTCAAAACTTCTACAATTCGCTTTCATATTGAGCATAATTTAATATAGACCTTAGGCGCATTTAAACTTGCATTATTAAATTTTATTTTTAAGTAAATATTTAAAAAAAAATGTTTTCACTCAAGAAGAATTTCTTACGATACTTATTTTAATTAATTTAATTTATTTTGTTTAAGGATAGACGGATGGAATCACAGGTGACTCGCCACCTGCCGTGAGTCAGTCTAGCACTCTCTTCGTGAGGGACGGAATCATATGGTTACCCAGAAACTTAAACCAAATTCAATGTGGAACTGCATAAGCCAAAGGACGTGTGGCCGGAGGGGTATCCGGTTTGTATAATAGCAGCAGGTTGCACTTTACTTTAACGTAAATTTAACAACTCCATAATCTCTCAGTCATAACATGCTAATCAAAAAGATAAATCCTCCGTGACAGCGCTTCGTAAGGTAACTTATTGGTAGATGAAGCTTTTGACAATAGCCAACATTGACACTGCACGGTGGGTAGTATTATTGAACAGATACTACAATGCTGGAAGTGTCGACAACTATCAGTCAGTAGGGGCATGCCGCATGCCGGTGGAGTAATCTCATTTCTTCTATGAAACGTGCCAGTAAATGAGCTGTTGGGGACGATGAACGGAGGTGACTGACAAACATTGGGTATGCAGATGACGTTACCATTGCATTCTCTTGCCCTTTGCAAAAACTCTTATCTTAGCAAACTTAGAGAAACTCAACGCATGGCTGCACTGTGTATCACAGCCTGTCTGGGGACAACTTAAAGCGATGCCCGAGATGCCATATTGCATAGCCAATTTTACAGCACTACAAATGCAGGACGCGGAAATGCAAAAGCATTTAAATTGCAAGTTTAAGATTATTCACAATTCCCAATTGGAATCGATTATGTAGTTCAATCAGAATTTTTAATAGCTTCTTTCCATGATTCCAAACCAACCTACGGAAGAGTGGGTCAATTAACTCTAGGATCAACCTAGATAAGGTATTAATCATAATTATACATTAAGTCAATAATCAGAAATGAGTGATATCTTTGTGATAGCGCAGATCACGTTGACATCCACCTGGATGAATATGGACCGTAGTTCACAGGGACATAGATGAAAATTATGCTTTGAATGTATAATATATTGATATATATATATATATATGTAGTCGCTGTTTATATAATAGTCTCTCTCTGCTTTGCAAATCAAATACTCATATTTCAATGAAATATATTTATAGCTATAACATAATTAATAAACAGCACATAATCAGTTCAACATGTTCACTAATTAAAATAGTGTTTAATTACTATGGTTGTTGCAATTAATTGTTCACATGTACTAGATATTATTTTATTATTATTTTATCCTCACAATTGTACACGTAATGCAATCTGGAAATGAATGACACGTTACCGTTGGCTGTCCTGTACATCATTCATTCCCTCTTCACCAATCCTTCCCCTGGTCAATTTGCTATTGTTGTAATATTAGTTTGTAATTATAACGTAAACATTAACCTGTTTGTCCGCATAAAAGGCTACCTTAATTGAAATTTTCTTTCATTTTATAAATTTAATTGGGATTTGGGTTTTTCGCTTAACCACAATTAAAATTGGTTGTTTTCTTATTTCGCATTTTGTAAAGCACATTCTTGATTTGGGATTGTATATATTAAATTGAGGTTAAAATTATAAGCAAGATGCAAATTTCTGTAATCAAGATGCATAAAAATGTTATCAGCAGATAGGAATCATATGTCGGCTATATAGATATGCGAAATGTATTTAAAATTAAATACCTCGCAATAATAATTTTTTTTAGTTTACTCATTTTTTTTATTTGTTTTTGTGGTATTTTTGTTGTTGCTTTTTGGCTTAATATTTGATATTGTTTTTTTTTTTTTTTTTTTTTTTTTAATTATGACGTTATTTGGTATTGACTTTATTAAGGTTTTATTTTGCATAATTACTCATGAATATTAATATTTTAATATTTCAGGAGATGTTGTTGTTGATTCTTATTTAGGTTGGTTGGAATGAGGAAACTTTATCTCTGTGAAGGATATGCTAATGAAAGGAAAATCAAACACAGACTTCGATGTAATTTATCATTACGAGTGTTGTATTAAAAGTTGGTTGATTACAAAGATTTGGACACTTCTGCAAAGAGAATCAGATTATGGAAGATGTTTCAATAATAGCTGTAAAATTAATAGAAGGTGTTTTCTATGTTTTCTAATCTATCTAAGTTTGTAATAATAAATAATATAACTACTTTTGAAGACCTCAATAATTTTGGCTTATACGTTTGTTCGGTCGTAAGCCATTTCTCATAGAAAAAATAGGCAACAATTGCACATATTTGTATGTAGATTTGTATCTAGAAATATATATGTTTATATGTTGGTTAGCAAAATAAAATTCAATTTAACTCAAGTGCATACTAAATCTTTAAGTTTTGGACAAGACAATGAT
The DNA here is from genome assembly GCA_035042045.1 of Drosophila melanosoma. Lineage (NCBI taxonomy): Eukaryota > Metazoa > Arthropoda > Insecta > Diptera > Drosophilidae > Drosophila > Drosophila melanosoma. The sequence continues at coordinate 3,005,008 of JAWNLY010000176.1, forward strand.
ATGTATGTGTATTTTAGTTATATTTTGCTTGTCTCTGTGGTTGGCATACCCCATTAGAGGTGTGTGTGTGTGTTTATTATTTTGATTATTTGTGCATATATTTTAAACTGAACACTGAACATAGAACAACATAAACGGTTGAAAAAGCATTTACTTAACGCGCGCAATTATAAACACTTTAAAATTTACTCCGTTCTTTATTTTATATATATATATATATACATATGTGTGTGTGTGTGTGCGTAATTATTCACATGCAAAGTAGGCTGTGTAAACATAACCTAACTAAGCTTGGCCCGCATTTAGAGCAATGCCTACAAAGCAATCACAACAGAGAGCGAGAGAAAGAGAGTGAGAGAGAGAGAGAGAGAGGGAGACGTATAGTGAGAGACGCTTATAGTGTAAGAGGGCCGTACAGACGTGTGAAGGGGCAGAGACGCGGACTGAATCGTTTAAAGGTAGAACGTAGAAGGGACAGTGACAGAGGGAGATGGAGCGAGAGAGAGAGCGAGAGAGAGAGACAAAGGGAGAGGGAGAAATTTAGCTCCTTCTCAGACAAACGCACACAAACTCACACACCGGGACACTAAAACTCTAAAGTAAAACTTAGCAAAATGTTAATTAAATTCCAACAACGAATCAAGTAATTTACAACGACTGAGTCGAAAAACCCCAAAGCACCGAACGTCCCCAACCGGTAAAACAACTACTAGCGCTCCAATCCCAAGGAAAAGCCCAACATCAACAACAACTCCTTACCCCAAGCACCGTTTCATTCCATAACATTTCATGGCCTCTCTCACCTACACACACACGCACACACACACACCTACACACACACACGGGGCACACTGTTGGGCCGTGCCAGTAAAATACGGGAAATGCTTAAAGCTAACGGTATTTTCGTGTACGGCGACTGCTTCTAATTCAGCCCTCACTCGAGCAAAGCAGCAGTTTTATCCCCTTGGCTGCCTTTACCGATTGTCCCGCCTGTCCCCAGCAGCCAGCCAGACAAAGCAAGCCTTAAAGAATATGCCACAAAACAGAGGCGTGCAGGAAAAGCGGAAGATCGATCAAAACATATACTACGCAATGAGACATGCCCAGAAAATATCACGAGAAAATATCATGAGAAATGCAAAACAGAAACCACTTTGCTTTGAAAAAAACAAATCAATTTATAAAAATAACAAGCAAGTGAAAAGTGCACGTAAAAATGATATTACCTATACAATAAAATATATATATGAAACACTAGCAGAGATTATTAGGTTAGTCAGTTTGGGATAGGAATGCCGGCAAGTGTATCAGATCAGTTTAGCTTTGCTGACTAAATTCCAAATGCCAAAGAGACAGTTTCTTACATTATATGACAGCAAAAGCTTTCAACTTTGTTGCCTGGCCAACTGCGCGACTGTGTCCTTATAGTCATTTATTTATGTGCTACTATGCGTGTGTGTGTGTGTGTCAGTGTGTGTGTGTGTGTACGTGCGAAATGAGTGCAGAAAGTTGCCTAAAGTGATGTACGCTTGCTGCTTCGTTTTGGCGGTAAAAGCCGGCACAGGGTCGAAAAAAAACGCAGACTGGCACTTCGCCCAATCTCAACTCCAATCCGAATCCAAACGGCGCGCCCACAGTTTAGCGTTGCTCCGTTCGCCGTACCAGCGTTGCGAGCAAACTTGGAAAAAAAAAAAAACGATTTTGCGCCGACGGCGGCAGCTGCCGGACAGCCTCCATTTTTTCATCTCTGTTGTCGCTAATGACGCAGCCGCATCGGCAGAGGAGACGACGACGGCGGCAAAAAATGTTGACTAGCCCTAAAGGGAAAATTGAAAAAAATGAAAGAAAAAAAACGACGTTAAGAAAGTCGCGAGGTTTTTTTTTTTTTTTTTAGAAATACGGTTAAAAAAAATCACGTAAAACGTTTTTGCTGGTCTGTGTGGCCGCCTCTCTCTGTGTGTGTGTGTGTGTGTGTGTGTGCGTGTGGTGAAGTTAACAACACAATTTGGCCACATATAAAATACAAGTTAGTTAATCCCACAACGTGTTGAATTTAATCAGTGGCCAATTTTTTACTTGCCACCCGAATGTGGCCCAACATTTTTGGCGCTGCTCATCTGTGCCCCAGTTTTGTGTTCGTATTCTCTTTGGTCCAACGCTCGTCCTCGTTCCTCGTTCCTCGTCCACATCAACATCAACATCAACATGCACACACACACACACACACACACCCATGTATGTATGTGCTCTCTCTCTCTTACGGAGGGCTGCTTCTGGTGTTGAGCCTTGTCTGACCGACCGACCAACTGACCGCCGGTCGATTTGTTCGCGTTGTTGTTTTTTGACCCTGTTGGTTGCTGCTGCTGCTGCTGGATTAGGCGCTGCGTTGAGATTTGTAGTCAATAATTGCATTGATGATGACGAGCTTGTTGGGAGCCAACCAGACATTGTGGCAGGGACTTAATCGTGCTTTAAACAGAGCTTAATTGGTGATTCCGAAAATTAGGGGGAAACGGGCTAAGAAATGTGCGCTGTGAGTTGTTGGAATGATGTCAAAAGTTCTATCTGCGTGTGTGTGGGTGTGTGTGGGGGGGGGGGGGGGGGGAACAAATGGAATTACATTGAAAAGAAACGTTGCCGAAATTAACCGTCGACTTAAATAAAAGTGTATTGAAGTCACATGCGAAAATCTAAAAAAGTTACAAAAGCAAGTTCTCGCAGAGAATTAAGAGCATGAAAAGAATATAACGAAAAGCAAGAAATAAACAAACAAAATTAATTTAAAAAAAAAGAAGAGGAACGGTTACAGAAAATATCTTAAGAATGAAGCTGAACTTTCTCTATTATGTATACGATGTGAATGAGATTATAATTAATAAAGTCGAAGTTAAAACAAGCAAAAAATACAAGAAAATTAAAAATTGATTAAAGAAGCGAAAAAATAAAATGTGCACTGTACTATGAAATAGTTTCAAATTAAGATTGTCAGAAACAAACAAAAAAAAAAAAAACAGAAAAAATGCACACAAAAAATAAAGTCTGAGCTGTAAAATGTAAAAAAAAAACATTAATAAATAAATTGAGATAAAAGCAAAACTGCTGAGCAAATTAAAACAAATAGAAGAAGCCAGATAAGAAAAGAAGATTCAGCAAGCCAAATTAAAAACACAAATGAAGCTTTAGTTGATAAAAAAATAAAAGAAAAGAAAATTCGCAATGCTTAAATGCTAAAAGAGTCACAAGAAACAAATTAAATATAAGATAATCTATCAAAATAGAAAAGGGCTCCAGAAATTGGTGCTTTATCGACCTAAGCCGCACGTCATTTCAGCTAAATCAAAAGCTTACTCACACACGTACACACACACACACACGCACACACACACACGTACACACACACACACACGTACACACACACAGACACACACACACACACACAGTCGTTCAAACACATACAAACAATGAGACAGACAAACATTTTGTTCAACGTCGGCTGTCGTCAATGATTTGCTATGACCATAGTTCCTGAGCCACCACTTCCCGCCGCCATGCTCCCACTATTCCCAGTTTTCCAATTTTCCGACCACACACACGCACACACACACACACACACACACACACACACACACACACACACACACATGCATTGTAAACATTTGCGATTTCGATTGCGGTTTTGGCGGCTTCGATTGCTCATCTGGCTGCCCGTTTAGCCTAGCCCAACCCAGAGCAATCCTATCCAAAACAACAGCCCGTTTCATTTTGCGTCCATTTAGTCCTGGTCATGGTGTTTACGGTTTTACATTTAGCTGATTGCCAATGGTTAAATCGGTGGCTTAGTCTGTTTGCAGGCGTCTCGTGGCGGCCATGTTGCACCGCGCTGGTTATGCGAGTGAAATTAGTACAGTAATCATCTGCTAAGACTGACAATTAGATAATGCGGCCAGGATTAGGCGGCTTGTCTTGTTGCTTCTCTCATTTTGGCGTTGACTCCCGCTGCGAGTCAGTTTGTTGCTTTTGGGTTTTGTTGTTGTTGGTGTTTTGACAGCGTTTATTGTCAGCGCCTAATGAGCCATGGAACTTAATAAGCAAGCACTTGTAATGACTTCTTTCTACTCCTCCATACTGCTGTCTCCGTCTTAGTGTGTGTGTGTGTGTGTGTGTGTGTGCCATGCATGAAAATCAGCAGGATAACGGACAGAGGATGTCTCCCAGCCACAAAGTCTGATTCGTTGCGCCTGGACTGGGATATTGTGTGTGTGGAGCTGTTGCTCGATGGGGCAAGTATGGAGTATGGTTGGAGGACAGGACATAACAGGGCAGGGCAGGGCAGGACTCGGCCATAAAGCGCGCATAGTAAATTGAATTTTGTAGCCTTTTGCGGCAGGCGGCTGCTTCGCATTTTGATGGGCGAGCAACAAAAACAAAGGTGTACTTGGCATAACCCATTCCGTTCCAGCATCGCACTGGAGAGCAATGAGGAGCTAGAGCAACAGCTGCTGTGCAAGTTACGCATATTTCATTGCTTTGGTTAGCTTAGAGTGGCAAATATCTTTTACGATCTTATGTGATATTATGTTTTCACAGCCCATGCTATGAGTGCCAAATTTCTAGAGATGCTACACAAAAACCGTTGCGAGCTCCGGTTTTTTTTTCATCTCTTTTATTAAGTGCTCCACAGCAGGCAAGCCATTTGTACATAAAGATATTTAGGTTGAATTGCGATGGTTTTCCCTTTCTATAACTTGGCATAACTCCGCTTAGAGGAGTGTGTGCGATGGTGAGGTAAATCAATTTCGCAACACTTGAAATAAAACCAGTCGGATTAGCATCTAGTTTAGCTGTTGAGAATGCGCTCAGTTATTTTAAGGCCAAATGTTGAGGTTAACTTGAATCAGTTAAGCAAGACTCTTTCTATTACTGTTCAATTATATGGTATAAAATATAGTCTACTTTGCTGGGTTCGATAACAACAAAAGTAATCGCGTTCAATTGGGGAACAATAACAACTGCAACTAACAGAAGCATAACATGAACAACGCTTTAATTAAACGCATTAAGGAATCGATAACAAATGTAGTTAACAGAAGCATAACATGAACAACACTTTAATTAAACGCCTCTGTGGCAACTAAGGATCGATAACAAATGTAGTTAACAGAAGCATAACATAAACAACGCTTCAATTAAACGCATTTGAGGCAACTAAGTATCGATAACAAATGTAGTTAACAGAAGCATAACATGAACAACGCTTTAATTAAACGCATTTGACGCATTAAGGAATCGATAACAAATGTAGTTAACAGAATTATAACATGAACAACACTTTAAGTAATCGCGTTTACTGCAACTTGTGATTGATAACAAATGTATTATTATTATTTATCGGGGGTCTTGTGCACTGCGACCTAATAGATCTATTGTGCCCCCTTCTGAGCTTAAAGCTCTTCCAGCAACCCCAGTTCCTGAACGAATGTCAGGATCTTTGATGGATCGAGGGCTGCCATGTCTTTGACATTCATAACGAGCATCCCTAGGATGCTGCATCTTTTCCTGGCAAGGGCGATGCATTTTGTTTGGATGTGAGTTGAAGACTCCTCCTCGACTTCACAAAACCTACATTGGCTGTTGTTACAGATACCCATTTTGGATAGGTGGCTTCTTAGTCTACAATGTCCTGTCGATAGACCGACAAGTATCCTTATCCTATTCTTGCCCATGGATATTACTTGCTTAAATCGTTTATGATTATAGCCGCCCAAATGACATTTGGCCTGTCGGAGTCCCGGTGCTTCCTCCCAGCTCCGCAGTCTCCTTTGTCTTCCCTCGTTTCTGAGTTGCAGCCGTATTGTGTGTTTACCTATGCCACAAAACGGTTCGGGTCCTACAAGGGGCCTCTCTGCACCCATTCTCGCTTGCTCATCCGGTAACAAATGTAGTTAACGGAATTATAACATGAACAACGCTTCAAGTAATTTGGGATCGATAACAACTGTACCTAATAAAAGATTTATATTAATGTAGAATAAAACCATTCAATTTGTGCACACCAAACTGGGCAGACGTATGTTCAACCATATTGGCAGAATAAGTATAGAAAAATAGCCTAGTTATTCCAATATCATGTTAAAAAGCAAAAGTTTGTAAAGTTTTTTGCCTCTTGATTATTGTATGCTACACACAATAATTGAATTTCCCAAGCGTTGATCGGCGATTGGCGATAAGGCAATCGCTTGCCATGCTGCCACTTGTTGTCGCTTGTACATCAATTTGTATTCTAGTAATTGGAAGCAGTTTTTGCCCCTTTGCCAACCATTCAACTACGAAGGTGTACATAGAAAATTGGTTGTGTGCAATATCCGTCTTGCTGTCCGTCCGTTTGTCTGTCCGTCCGTATATACGAACACAACTTTAAACTTTGGGCATATACTGAAGTGTTTAAAGAGTCACAAAGTGTCAAAGCAAGGAAATCGATAAAATCGATAATTGCAAATCGATACGGCCACATACAATGTTAAAGAGACAGCCAACAAATTTGGTTAATTGGTTGTTTGTGATATCTTCAAGTACAATTCCCCAGCTCCCCGCCTATCTGGCATCTGTGGAATTCGGAATTACTGCAAGGTTCTCACTTGTTTTTTTTTTCTGGGAATTGCTGTCATGGATGTTGTTGGTGTTGTTGCATATGTTGGTACTTGGGCTCCTCATTTATTGCATTTTACCAAAAGCTAAAGCACAGATCTGCCTTTTAGACCAAGTGGCGTCGCAGTCTCTTCGTCCGTCCATCTGTCTGTTTGTCTGCCTGCCTGCCTCAGACTGTTTGTGTTTGGCATCCATATGTCGCCAGCCATTTGGTCGGGTGCTATAAAACTGTATGACCATCATCGGTTCTGCCTGCTGTTGCTGTCTTTTGGTCAAGTGCAAAGCCAATTGAAATCTGAATGCCAATGGAAATGGAAAATGCGTTCGGGAATGGGTATCGATATTTGTATGGGTATCGGGAATGGGAATGGCAATGGGAATGGGAATGGGAATGGCAATGGTGGCAATGCGTCGCCACTTTGGCCATTAACCGTGCTAACGAATATTGGCCAGGATGTTGCAGCAGCAGAAGCAGCATCTGAAATCGAATCGAATGGTGCAGAAAATTGAAGCGTGTATGTTGCATTCAACTGGGGAATGTGGCATGGCCCGTGTCGCAATAAAATCATTTGACTTTATGACTAAATGTTTGCACTTGCCACAACACCAATTGCTTGCTGACGGCATGTCTATATCCAACCAGATTCTCGTTGCCACAAATAAAATCTATCGAAACTGCAGCAGCAACAGCATTTATCGCTTAAGTGGATTAAATAACGAGTAATTTTTGGTATATCGGATTAATAATGTGCAAATTAAAAAACAGGATATATCATTTTCATTAATTATTTAAGCCTTAAAAAAAAAAACAATTATTAACTGAAGATAGATCAATTGATTATCTCTTTATAAACAAATTGAATGTGAAATTGAAAATATAATAATTAATTGTTGGTGAAAAATTAAAATAAGAAATGCAAAAAAATTAAATACAAATTTTATACCATCCTTTATATATATATTTTTAAGTAGGTGCTTTGCTTTTCCAAGTGAGATTTTTATCTTGGTTTATCTTTTTGAATGTCACGTGGCTTGGAGTAAATTCAATCAATATACAAAAAAAAAAAAAAAACGAAGCACTTTTAAATTTAGAAGCCCAAAAACGAAACTAGCTTAATGGAACAAAACACAGTAAATAATATGACTATTTAGGGTGAGAATGATAAATGAGCAGAGCAATGTGTGTGCAGCAATGCGACATTTTGGGGTATATTGTACGCAGAATGGAACGAAGATGGATGAGAAACGCGAGTGTTTAAAACATTGTTGATTGAAATGACCGACCATGACCATTTTTAAGTGTAATGTGATTGCAATGAAACGCAAATAATCTTAAATAAACATCATGTACGAGATTTTGAGTGGAAAAATAAATGATTTTTTATAAACACTTAATATCGTTTTCATGTTTCTTGTCTTGTTCCGTTTCTAAGTTAGCCAACACAAAACATCTTAAGCTGCATGCTGCAAGCATCGTTCCAACAGACAGAAATTTAAAGATGCAATAGCAGCCAATGTCGCGCAGCCAAATGGCCCATAAACCGTATAACAAGTGGGCCACAAGTGGTCGTGAGTGGCACTCAAAGTACTCCAAATACTTAATACACACACAGATACACACACAGATGCACACACACACACACACACACACTTACACACTTACTCATATGCTTACGAGTAGTTCAATGGCAGCAATAGCGCGACTTTCATTAAACTCATAAAAATGCGAATAAAAGCAAAGCAAAAAAATAACAACAGCAACCAAAGTAGCGCGCTCTAAAATGCCAAAAATAAACAAAAATAAAAGAGACGACAACACACAAACAGACACCAAGAGAGAGGAAGAGAGAGAGAGATAGGCAGCAGCAATAATCAGGAGCAGTTTCCTTTTTTGGGCCCACAGAACTGAGCCATTTGGCATCTTCATTTCCATCATCATCTGTGCCTCTCGCATCATAATCAACATGAAAATCAAATTTGAATTTATGAAGCAGCCGACGACTCATGAAAACAAAAATGCGGCAGTGGCAGGGGCAGGGACAGAGTTGAGTTGAGTTGAGTTGAGTTCCCATTTTGGGGTGTATGGATGAGCAGGAATCCAGGAAGTCAGCATCAACTTACTTTTGCTCATTTTCATTTTGTGTGTGTGTGTGTGTGTGTGTGTGTCGGTGTGTGTGTCGGTGTGTTTGTGTGTGTGTGTGTGGGCTTTAGTGGTTTTTTTTCTTTGCGTCTCTTGTGCGTCTGGTGTCGCATTGCTCAAGGTTCATCAACATATTTGACTATGTTGCCTGGCTGCCAGACTATTACTGTTGCTGGTTTCATTTCCTTTCTTGTTGGGATTCAGTGTGAAGCATAAGGAGCGCAACATGCGTTGCATTCAAGTTGAAAGCATACGATGCCGTTAAAAATAGTGGGGCGGGCAGGGGCAGAAGCCTCCTCGGCTCTTCTCACCATACGCCTCTGTGTGTGCGTGTGTGTGTGTGTTTTACATATATTCATTTGTTGCAATTACAGTCGGTTGTTTTTTTTTTGTATACTTTCATTTTATTTTGAGCTGCTTTTCTTTTCTTTCTGGTTTTCATTCTGGTTCGTGTTGCTGAAATCATTTAGCATAGTTTTCAGCGCATGCTGCATATTGCTGTATGTGTGTGTGTGTGTGTTTGTGTGTGTGTGTGTGTGTGTAACATAACTCTTATGGTTTAAGGAATATTCATACATACATTTGTATGATATATGCATTTCATTAGAGTGGCAGCAAAGACGTCGAAATGGGCAATAAGTACTCAAGTGGAATTTGTGCTTGAGCGCAACAAAAAAAAAAAAAAAAAAAAAAATGCTATGGTATTTAAATTGATTTCGAATTAAATCAAGAATTGGCTTTCTTACTTTAATATAACTCAGTCGCAATTTACACACAGCGACACAACAAGCAGAGTTATATTAAAAATGCAAAATAAATATAAAAAGTTAATGAGTTCTTCTTTTTGGCTTAAAGGGGAAAATTGCCACAATTCGGTGTTGCATGCCACCGAATGTTTGCTTTAAGTTTTTCGCTATATTGATCCGTGCATATCAGTTGATATTGATGATGCAGTGCGTAAAGGGTTTATTTAGCGTCTGGAAGCTGATATATCCAACAACATCAGCGAAGGATAATCCTTTTAGCTTGGTTATTGCAGGCACGTTAAACAAATATTACGTATACGTTCACTTATTGCGTATACGATGTGTCTGCTTCAAACCACTGTGCGACGCTGTACACGACCAGATGGGGATTAAGATGGGCATGGGAATGGGAGAGCGGAGAGTGGAGATGACACTTGGGGAATGGGATGCGAATGGGAATGGGAATGGGAATGGGATGGGGACTGGGGACTGGGGCTGCTTTAACAGCAGCCAGATAAGTATCTCCTAAGCAGTTGGAATCTTCTGTTATAGCGCAAGCAGTTTCCACAATGAGTGGTCCTTGCTCAGCTGGTGCTCCAGCTTCTGGTTTTTCATCAGCTCTCGCGTTGCTTGTATTGTCTCTTTTATTGTCTGTGGTAGTTGTTGTGTGTGGTTGTGTGTGTTTGTGTGTGGTTGTGTGTGTTTGTGACCTTGTCTCTGCTCTGCTCTCCCTGTCGCTCGGTTTGTTCAGTTTATCTTGGATTGCAGTTGACACAGGACCTCTTCCCCTTGCTACCATTCCCAAAATCGTCTCAGCCATGCCACAGGACCTGTGGCAACAACAAGTCGCAGGCCTCCTCCCATGGTACTCCTTTGCAGCTGCTTGCAGCTGCCTCCTTGCAGCTGCCACGCTGCTTACTTCGAACAATTTTGAGCTGTCATTGTTGTGTGCGGCCTTTTGTTATTATTTATTTGAAATTTACAGAAGGGTTTTGCGCCTTGCTTGCCGCTGGCCTCTTTCCGCTTCCCGCTTCCCGTTGTTTGGCCAGGAGTTGGCTCACCCTCGGCCCTTTGTCCAAAACAAGCGTCATCTGCTTAGACTCAATGGTCGCGTTTATTGGCTCGTAAATATTTTTTATTATCAGTTAAAATTTAATTTATACCAGAGATCCGTCAGTTAAACCAAAGAGAACGAAGGAGTGACGACGAAGGAGTGAAAGTGGTCCGTGGATGGCGCCAATCAATACATCAAAATCAAAGAACGCCTGGGCAAAAAAAAAAAAAATAAATAAAAAAAATAAATAAATAAAAATGAAATAAAGCAAAAGACGGAGCAGTATGAGGAGTGGAGCTGTCAAGGCGTGAAAGGGTTGTTGCACGGACTCCAGCGGTGGCGGGTCTAACTTGACCGACATGTCTGGTTAGTTTCGGTTTTATTGTGCGTGGTTGGATTTTATTATTATAATGACTCGGTTTGACCTTCAATTTGTATTCGTGCCCAGCACTGCCCTGCCCTGCCCTGCCCTGCCCTGCCCTGTCCTGCCCTTTTCGTCCAAGTGCTCCAAGTGTTGGTGTGTGGTCCTTTGGCCCTTTGGAGACCCATTAACATAAGGCCTAGGGTCACGCCCTACGCACACTTATTGGACTCCATCGACGACGGCAACTGGTGGTCCACTCACACAATTTGCTGTTGCCATCTTCCAATAAGTAATTTCACCTGATTGCATTTCGCCAGTGAAACTGTTCCATTTTGTTCCATTTTTTATCGAAGATCATTTATATATTTATAAAATAAAATTATAACAATAAATTTCTGGCTTAGCAATTTGCGGAACTTAATTTGTTGGCGAATTCTCGGAGATTCTTTTTTTTTTTGGGGATATATTGCAAACTCATCTTAGGATTTAGGCTTGACCACTCTTCTCACACATATCCGTAAATGCTTTAAATGCTCAAGTTGGATGGTTGATTTGTTGGTGTTGAGGATTTGTGTGGTTTTTACTGGCCTCCTCGATATTTGCATGTGTTGTTGTGTATTGAAATAAATAATACAATAAAAATCGTTTCGTTTTGCGGTACTCGTGCCACGCTTATCGATGTGCCAGTTGTCATGGTCCTGACTCCAGTGGACTGTGTCTGTGTCTGTGTCTGTGACTGTGACTGTGGTCTTATCAAAAGGTTCATCTAATGGGGCATCATCCATTTGGGATTGAACAAGGCCCAAACTGTGCAGCAGTAGCAGCAACAGCAACAACTACCAAAAACAGCAACAACAACAGCAACAAAAAAAAAAAAAAATAGAAATACAATGGGGAATTGTGGGGCTGCTTTCTGGTTGGCCGTTCAACTGTACAACTGCAGCAGTTTCCGCACATGAATTGATTTCGATGTGGCACCCAACGGTTGCCGTCGCATTCAATTCTAGCAAACAGCCGTGGCTTTTATTGTTTGGTTGTTGTTGTTGTTGTTGTTGTCGTTGTTGTTGTTGTTGTTGGCATTGTGCAATTGAAAGTCAAGGTATTATTTTGTTGTAGTAGTTTTATTGTTGTTTTGCACTCATCGCCTGTCAAAGCCTTTCCCAACCTGCTTAACAAGCAAAATAATGCAAGCGACAAAGTAAAGGCCAAATATATACAGCAATAGAGAAAGTGAGACAGAGAGACAGAGAGAGAGAGAGAGAGAGAGAGAGTAAGAGAGAAGTAAGGAATAGGCAAAAAAAGATGATAGAGAGTGATTTGAGTGTTGAGTATCAGCTCAAAGATACCCTGTAAACAAGTTTTTGTTTTTTATTATTAATATCGAGACATGTCTATGAAAACTTTTCAATTGGGATTATCTGTGTTTTTGACTTCTTTTCATTAAAATGTAGTATCCGATTTTTCTTTATAGAGTGTTTTGCTTACACTGCTCACAGCTGGCGCAAAAGCATTTGCAACAAATTTATTTCAAACGAAGCGAAAGAGAGAGAGGGATGGAGGGGAGAGAGAGGGAGGAAGAGAGAGAGAGAGAGAGAGAGAGAGAGAGAGAGAGAGATAGATAGAGAGAGGGGATAAGTGGAACTGCAGAGATCAAGCCTCTGGTCAATAGTAGTAGTAGTAGTATCAACCTGACCACAATGCTCACCATTGCAACGGCAACGTGATTATCATTGTCATCGGAAGGTGGAAGCCACTTTGATAGCCATAGCAACCGGTTAAGATTATTACTTTCAATGGTTGTCCAAAGTGTCAGCCGTGTTAAAAGGTTGGCCCGAGGACCAACCAGCTTTTGTGAATATTTTCTCTTACTTACTGCACTTGGCTCTAAAAAAGAGCACCAGGCTTTTGTTGTGTGCTGGATTTAAAAAGCCAAGTTATTATTTGGTTTATGCTGGCTGCTGGCTGCTATTTGCTTTAAATGTAACGTAAAAAATAAATGAATAAAAAAAACGATAAATGAGTGCTGTATCTGTAACTGTAAACAGCCTTATCGAAAGGTGTAGTTGCCAACATTAACATGTAACTGAGATAAGTTGAAAGCAACCTTTTGTATTCTGTATTAAAAGGCTCATTCAAAAGATGAACTTATTTATTTATATGGAATGTATTGAAACTGTGAGATTTTATGTGATTGGTGGCATAATAAATTAAATATTAATATCAATAAAAACAAAAAAAAAAAAAAAAAATGACTGAAATTTCAACTTAAATGCACACAACACCATATGGCATTTTTTGGCCTTCGGCAACTGCTCTTTTTTTTTTTTTTAATAAGTAGCAATCAAATATTATATTTAAGCTGGCTTAAAATGAGGTTGGCTCTTAATACATTTGTATATCATGATGCAACAAAATTATTGTGCAGATATTTAAAAAAAATATATATATATATATTTAAAAATATTATTATTAAATATTTTAAGCCATATAGCTTAAACATTCAATTCAGATTAACCGAGTGGTTGGGAATGAATGGTTTGGCAGAACTCTCGGATGCGTTATTCAAAATCCAATCCAAGTGGCAACAACCACAAAAATGGACTGTTGCATTTGATGAATGTATCTTCAATTAATTGGAAATTGTTTTTGCATTTGAAACGTAGTCATTTTACTAATAACATGCCTAGCTGCAAATTGAATGCATTTGGGCCATTTGCAATGGAATTGTATTGATTATCCAATTCATTTAGCAACGAACTGCATAATAACGTATGTGAAATCAGCCGACTCTAATCCGGACAATCATCGATGTTTATAGTCTATAATTAAATGTTTCCACATGCTGCAATAACCCGTGGATGGTGGAGGGGGGGGAGGGGGGTTTAATTGATGTCGCTTATTCAACATGACACAAATATTGCTTAATTAACGCAACATCATAAAATGAACACACAAGCACACACACACACACACACACACACACACAATCAGGTAGAGTCCTGGCAGCAAAAAAAAAAAAGATGTGCGGCTGCAAAACAAATCGAGCTTAAAATCATCTGTTGACTGTGTAATGCGATAATAAACAGCAAATTATATATTAACTATATTCACATTTAATAACGATTGAGCAAAAAGTGTACAATTTGCCAGGCAATTGATGCCAAAAACGGTTTGTTTGCTTATCTGATGAGTGCCTCAAACGTTTCTACACATTTTTAATCGTTTAATGCTTACCTAAAAAAAAAAAAAGAAGAGCAACAGATGCTGTTGCAGCAACAGGAGGCGCCACAAGAGACAACAACAAGGGCATACTGTGGGTGTGTGTATGGGTGTGTGTGTGTGTGGGTGTGTGTGTGTGTGTGTGTATGTTCTTTTCATATAGTTGGCAGCTAACGACAAACGATTAGCATTACTGCATACATGTCTGAGGCTCAAGTGAGGCGAAACCCATCCAATTCCAACACAACCCAATGCATCCTAGCTCAATCAAGCGAAGGATGTCATAGCTTCACACACACACACACACACTGTTGCATGTATTTTGCAGTTGCACAAAATGCTTTAATTACTAAGCACAGCATATAGCAAATATGATTTATTTTGCTGCACTTTTCACTAACTATTTAGTTGTATCAATAATTTCAATCAATTTTATGCAGAAAATGTTCAACAGCAACTTGGAAATGCCTTAAAACATTGCTGCTTTTCTAGCTAATTTTTCAGCACAAAAAAAAAAAAAAATGCAAGTAAATGTTTTAAAAAAAAGTTGCTGGTGTAGAACAATTTGTACATATTAATACTAATTACCATCGCTGGCTCAACGCACATTTTTTTTACTTTGACAGCAGCCGCTGAAAACATCAGTTTCTTTTTTACATAGCTTTTTTTTATATTTTTTTTTTTTTTTAGATTTTGAACAGCTTAAGTTGCATTAGTTAACTCTTTAGTGTTAACAGCTTAACTTTGAGTGCTTATTTTTTTTGTTTTTTTTTGCTTGGCAGAGACACTTGAACTGGCCGAAACTCTGCTTAACTTTAACCGCTTGTTGGCCACCTTTGACCTCGACCCTTTTAAACTTTACACTATCTGCGTTAAAACAGTTTTGTGTTAACTGAAATGCACAGTTGAAGCAGTTTATGTTTTGGGTCTTTTGCATGTTTTAAGCTTTAAGCATGATTTCAGCTGATTTTTTCTTGGAAATGAAATATTATTTTTATTTTTTTTTTGGCAGTCTAACTGTTAATCTGGACGCTGGCAAAAGTGAAAAGTGCTGGCAAATCTTTTGGCTAAAGCAAAAATTGGTCCATAACATTTTTTATTTGAATTTTTTTTTGTTCCTTTCTTTTTTTTTTTTTGTTTTTTTTTTTTTGGGGGTACAGCAGTTAGTTGATGTTGTTGGGTTCGATGTCTGCGGCATAACTTTGACCACAGCCGGAAGAACTTTGCTGTTTTCAATTTTTGTTATATTTTTTTTTTCCAATTTTTGTGTTGTTGTTATTGTTGTTGTGGTTTAAGGCCGATAAAAGCCTGGGTTGAAAGCAACGTCTAGACGAAGGCAGCAATTATTTTGCCGCAAGTAAGTCAAAGCAGGCGTGTAAATAAAAAAAAAACACACACCAAACAAATAAATTGAACCAATACAATGAAACATCGACAACAATAATGGAAATTTGTTGTGTGTGTAAAAAAAAACAAGTTGAAAAACTTTGTTGATCGGCATTCGCTGGGGAAAAATAGTCCGTTTTGCGGGCTTTCAATAAATTATTCTTCTCTCTTCGTTTTTTTTGTTTTTTTTTTTGTTTTTATTCTTTCACCTTAATCTACTTTTCTTGCCGCATATTTTGTTGTTGTGGCTTGAGTTTTGTAAAGCCACAAACAACAGACTAATTAAGCAGATTAATGTAGTGAATGAGACATGAGATGAGGCAAAACTTTCCGTCTTTGAGGTTTAATAGAAAGCATCAATTATAAGCGGTTCAGAGTGCACTCTCATTAAATCAGACTTTACTCTAAATCCTCGTAGAGTAGGAGCAGTTAGAACTTGGTGTTTTTTTTTTTTTTGCTCTTCGAATGAGAAAACCAAAAACGTTTCACGTTGCCATTAATTAAGCCTGGAATAGACAGCCAGAGATCAAAATGTCGCATCAATGAGCAATGAATAACTCTACACACCTATTTCAATACTGGGCACTTCATCTACAGCTGATCACAGCGACTAGTCAGATACCCTGTTAAATGCAATATTGGTAATTCAACAGTAAAATCGCTTATTAGTTTGTTTGCGCTCAAAATAAATATATGGAAATCGCAATATATATTCCGAAAATGAAAGGCGTTTCGTGTCTTTTTTTTCCATAGTAAATTTTTCAAAATTTATTTTTTTTGTTCTTTATTTTTTCTTTTATTTTTTAATATTAATTATATATCGATTTAGCTGATATCCAGAGGTATCTGTAAAGTGTTTTATTCCCGAGTCCCAAAACTAACTTGCAGCGTAAATGCGGCAACGTGCTAAAATATTTGGCAGTGCTCCGCAACGCAGGTATTCAAGCAATCATGTAGGTAACACACACACACACACACGCACACACACACACACACACCTCCACACTGAGGCACCAACAAATAACAACTAACTGGCAGCAACAACCAGCAAACATCAACAATTACAACAACAACAACAGGCAACGTTTGAATGCAAAAAAAATATTTCAGGGCATGTGAGCCTGTGTGTGTGTGTTTGATTTAGGCAGGGGCAGTGGCAGGGGCTGGGGCAGGGGTAGGGTTAGGCGTTAGGGGTAAGGGATATTGGGTATATCGGGTTACGTTTCAATTCGTTGCTGCAAACAAATTCGAAAAATGACTGAGCAAACGCTTTGATTTATGAAGTTAAAGACTATGTGTGTGTGTGGGTGTGTGTGTGAGTGTGTGTGTGTGTGTGAGTGTGAGTGTGAGTGTGAGTGTGTGTGTGTGTGTGTGTTGGTGTGTGTGTGAGTGTGAGTATGTGGGTGTGTGTATGTGCGTGTTGCCATGAGTGCATTCCTATCCACATACTCACCAGCACCGGCACCATCACCAGCACCAGCAGCATCACCATCACCAGCGCCATCACCATCACCAGCACCAGAGCACCATCACCAGGACCAGCACCCACCCATCCCCTGGAGTCGCATTTGTTCGCCGCTTTGGCTTTTGCCGCGCCTTAATTCAATAAAATACAGCTGACTGAATGCTTGAATCATGACCCGGCGGTTTAAAATGTTTGCGCTCCAGCGTCGCGTGGGGGGGGGGGGGGGGGGATTGGTGGTGGTCTGGGCTTAGAGCGGGTTTACGGGTGGTGCTTCTGCCACTATTGGACTTGTACTTGGAGTTCTATGCTAAACCTCGGCATTTGCCGAGCACGCTCCACGGGGAAATCTCTTTTGTTTTTCCTTTTCCTTTTTATTTTTTTATTTTTTAATTTTTTATTGTTTTTTTTTTAAACGCTTTTTTTTTTTTTTAGCAGTTTGCTCGGATTTTTTTCGCACACATTCAGCCCACAACAATGTAACGGAAAACGGTGTTAGTGGGGAGGCGTGGCTTGGGTATTGCTGGGGGAAACAAGTAACAAGAAACGGAGCAAAGGAGTCGCAAGTCTGATGCGATTTTGATTCAATAAAACGTCATTGTTTTTGGCCAGGCGATGCTCCGTCTACGTGGTATATGTAACATCTGAGAGCTGGGAACTAATAAACCACAGGGTTTTCAGCTTCAAGTTCTTTGAAGTTCCATATACCCGTCGTATGTGGGGAGGGGGGGGATGGGCTGGTAGAAGCGCATCAAGCGGAGCATCAAAGTGGTAACCGAAGAGTGCTAAAGTTGTGCTCCATAGATAATCTTGATTGGAACCATGGGGATACCAAATCCAAGTCGGAACTAGAGCGAGAGAGAGAGGGAGAGAGAGAGAGAGAGGGAGAGAGAGAGAGAGAGGGAGAGAGATAAGTAAGCTTTTGAAGACAGGAAGCTAAGCGAAAGAAAGTTTGATTTATTTGCATTTTCTGCTTCCTCGAAATGGTTGCACGCAAAAAGAATGCAACAAGCAAGCCAACTTTTATTGCCAACATTATCCTTGTTTACGTAAATAGTGATTTTTTTTTTTTTTTTTTTTTGTTAACAATACACATTTGCTGCTTTTGCATGGAACAAGCCGAGTGCATTTGTCACATTTGCCACATCAGCTGAAGGATTATTCTTCAAGATTAGTTGCGGTGTTGGCTTTGCGGCTCTTTGAAAGTTCATGAAACTTTTTTTTTCTGGGATTAGCTGATATTACTGTTGCTAGTGTCATATAATAATCAGTGGTTGTGTTCATTAGCCTGTTTTTTTTTTAATCCAGAATTAGTTTCTTACTTTTTTGTTGCATGCATTTGAAATTTAATAATTTGTATATAAATATATTTTTTTTTTGGGCATTTTACAATTTTACATAAATGAACTAGCCAAGTTTTGAAACTTTTGTGTTTGTAAATCCTTTCAAACATTTCCTTTCAACATATATTATATATTATCTTTATTGTATCTTTATTAGGTCGGAAACTTTTCAGACCACCCTCGTATATATATTCAGTCTCAGACAAACGGCACAAATTAAATATATGTGATTTGGTATCCGATCCTAAAATGTTTTGGGCTTTGGTTTGGCATTTCTTAGTGGAAATCAGATATTATTGTTGAATATGCCAAGTTGCGAGGCATGCAACACGGCAATTATGATGGAATATGATTAGCTAGCTAATTGGCCTTCATGACAATCACATCAAGACGTCCATGGAACAAGGGTCCGATAATATGTAAATGCCAACACTTGCCACATTGTCTATTCAGCTGTCATTTTCACAGTTCGCTTGCAACATTTGCATGCCACATATTTAGTTGGCCAGTTAGTTAGATTTAATTTGGAGTTATTTTATAATTTTTGTTCAAAATGTTTTTGTTTTTCAACTGCAAATTGAAAGCAGAAGTTTCGCTTTTGCTGCACTTAACACAGCTTATAAATGGAACAACGGACACACACACACTCACACACACACACACACACACACACACACACACACACACACACACACACACACACACCGGCCCCCACACTCAGTCACACAATCTGTTAATGTGCAGCTCAAAAGCGTGAAATCAAATTATACAACTGCAAAAATGTTGCAAAACACATGAAAAGCGCTTTAACACACACACACACACCACACACACACACCACACACACACACGCGCAGGCAGACAAAGCGAAGTTATAATTGTGGTCAAGTGAAGTGAAGGGGCTGTAAAGGCCCTGCAGCTGGCAAATTAAGTTAAAAGCGCCGCCGTGGTAACTGGCCAGATTTAAGATAACTTACTTCACATACCAAATAACAAAAAAAAAAACACACACACACACAAACACGCTACAATTCCAGCTGCACAGAGAAACTAACACACGCACACACACGCACACGCACAGCACACACACATCACACACATCACACACACACTAGTAACTGGGATTTTACCAAGCTGCATGTTGCGGACTTCAGTTGAAGTTAAGGTTAATGCCATGAATTTTAAATTGAATTTAATGTGTGTGTGCATTATGTGTGTGCGTGTGTGTGTGTGTGGCTGGGGGAGGATGTAGGATGGTCTATGTCTGCCCCAGTAGCAGCAGCAGCAGCGCTGATCACGCTTAACGCAGAGTTTTCAAAAAAGTTGACTGGCGCACGAAAGTATGCTACACTTTTTGACCACTTATTTATTATTGGCTGAAAACACACACACACACACTTACACACAGACAAAGGGGAATAGAAAGAAGGGGGGATACACACGCACATTTGAACATTTTGGTGTTCGTGCTGTGCGGTCTGACCTTAAGCTGCCGTTGAACATTGGCGAGTCGCTGGACAGGATTTGGCACAAGTTGAACTAATAGCAGCAGGCATCCAGCAGCAGCGCTGCGACTTTGTTGTTGCTCTTGTTGTTGGTGGTCTTCTGCTTAAATAATTTAGCAATTTGTATGCATGGAAAGCTCTGCGGGCTGGTCATATAATGCCCGAGTCGAATAAGCGCATCATGTATATATATATATATATATAAAATCGTATCAACGCACCAGCCAATACCAAATGCCACATATATATATATATAAATATGTGTAAAAAAATATTTATATATATATATTTACATATATTTACCACAGTCCAGACTGAAATACGCATGCCCCATCATGTTGCGTGTGGGCGAGGCAGGTATGCAGGCAGACATAAGCGCATTGAATGCACAGCCAAATGAGCATTAAAGGAGTGCACACACACACACACGCACACACACACACACACGTTATAAAGTGCACACCTGGTCGATGGGTATCATTGTGCTACACACACACACACACACGCGCACACACACATGAGTTGGAGATGCAGATGAAATTGGGCAGCGGTGTTCAATCCTCACTTTTTGCCCCCCAACGCTATTATTTGGCACATTTGTACGTTTGGTTTGGGTTCGCTGCTTTACTGCAGGCACTGTTATTTTTTTTCCAAATATTTGCGCATTGGCTGTACGCCGGTGAGCTGCTTGACCAGGGCTGCGACAACAGTGGGCTAATCCGTATGTTGAACAAATTACACATTGCCAATGATGAGTGAATGGAATTTAATCAGTTCCAATTGTGTATAGCTATCTGTGTGTGTGTCTGTGTGTGTGTGTGTGTGTGTGTGTGTGTGTGTGTGTATGCGACTGTGTATGTGTTCGTGTAACATAATGTGACATTTTTGGAAACTTTTCATCTGGCTAAAAAGCTTAACACTTTTTTTAATACACATAAAAGCCAATGGCTAAGATGCCAAGCTAAAAATAAATTGTGTTTTTTTTAGGCTTTAATTATTTAATTAGAAATTTTATTAGAAAAGCTGGCAGCTTCCAAGTCAACAGGAGCCATTATTGGGATGTACAAAGCACAGATTTTGCCAAATACATACAACTGAGCGAAAGCTGTTTTGGCAGCCCTAACTGAAAACTGAAGTTGGCAGACAAAAAGACGTCGGATGGCGAATACACTTTGTTAAAAGAAAAGTCACGTTTTCATATTAAAAATAACCAAAAAAAGTGTTGGTAAGTGCAGGAGAACGTGCAGTGAAATATATTTTTGGCATTGGTTAGGCAACTGTCTCCATCAAATCAACACACACACAATCACACACTCTGATACACACACTCACTAAAGCATACATTTATCACTTCCCTCCGCAAGCCATTTGGCCGGAAGTGGGCAACTGCTCGTCGTAAGGCAGTTGAGGAGCAGTCGCGACATGTTCAAGAAATGGCATCACCCCTTGCACGTCTTGGCCACAACTAAACACCAACTGTTGTTGGCAACATGATGATGGACCATGATGTCGTTGCCATCATTGGGAAATGTCGCCAGCGTTGGCGTTGCTGCCTGTCAAACTCAAAATATTCCATTGAATTGGACATTTTGCGTGCTGGGGCTCAAACCGACGAATCGACTTGTCTGAAGAATTTCGATGTTTTTTTTTTGTTTTTTTTTTTTGCTTTTTGGCCCGTTTGATTTTTGGCAGCGTTGACGTCACTTTCGCAGCTGTCAAAGCGTCAAGCATTTTGCGCTGACGAATGCGCACCTTCTGTTTGGATTTGCTCCTTTCAACTTCCTTCAACTTCAGCCGTGCTGCCTTCTGACGTGTGGTTGCCCCAAAAGCTTGTAATGTATTTCGAGTGGGTCATGAGAAAAGGGGGTGATGAGGGGGGGGGGGGATGGTGGTGTAGTGTGTCAGCCGTCAACTGGCAACTGACTTTTGCATTTATTTATTTATTTATTTATTTATTGAAACGCTGTGCGTGCTGTGGCTGCTCAGTCTCTGACTATTTTTGGCAAATTTAATCAGTTCATTTCGCATAGCTTTCGGCATTTGAGAGAGTGTTGTTTTTTTTTTTTTTTTGCATTGCGCATACGCCGCCGGGCACAATCTAAAAATACACCTAAATGTCAACCAAAAATTACACGAATTTAACAATTAAGCAAAAACTTATTTTGTCATCTGTAGATTTTTGACACATTTCACTGTCATTTGTCATTTGTCATTTGTCATTTGTCATTTGTTACGGTTTTTACTTGGCGTTTTTATTGCTTTTGTTTCATTTTCATTGCAGTGTTGAATGGCTGAGAGAAGTGTACAAAATGGGCTGGATTGGACTGGACGGGACTGGACGGGACTGGACTGGACTGGACTGAAACCATAAAGCCCCCCAAAACGCATGTCATTTAATGCAATTGGAGTCTGCTTGCGCCATTGTCCTTGCCAGTGTTGTCCTTTTTCAGTTGTCTGCTGCATTATTCATATCCTCATATTCATTAGAGGCGACGCAAAACAACAAAAACAATAAACCGAAAACATTCAAGTTGAAATGCATTTTCAAATAGTGCTTGACTAGCAGACAATCTGTAAAATTGGTATATATATATATATATATATATGACATCTACTCTCTTAATACCCAACAATAAATACTCAAAAAAAATGATTTTTAAAAATCAACCAATTATATTGAGTCTTGGCGAAGTAAGAATATTTTGCATATTTAAATTATTAATTTTAAATTTATTTTGTTTTTATCATTGCCATTTTCATTAGATTTGTATACAGGGTATATTCGACAAATACTTTGAAGCGTTCAACTGAGATGATAGTCAACGTCGTCGTCGTCGTCGTCGTCGTCGTCGTCGTCATCGTCGTCGTCGTCATCGTTGCTCTTGGATTAGTTTGTTAGTTAGGATCAAAGTGGGTCATGTGGGTATTTTTTTGTTGTTCCATTTTGTGAAACCCTTGAAAATGGGTAAATTTCATTGGCTGACTGTATAATTAGGGTTAGCATGATTACAAGTAAAAGGAAAAACTAAGTTAAATATGTGACAGAAAGAGAGAGAAAGAGAGATAGAGAGAGAGAGAGAGAGAGAGAGAGAGAGAGAGAAAGAGAGAGAGAGACATCAAATGTAACTTCATCTAAAAATAATTTATTTAACGAATACATCTTTAAATATGGACTTAATTATTTTTCATTTAAATTAGAACTGTGTGAAACACGTTTAGTCAACACGTTGAGACAACGTTTAGAATCGAACTCTTTGCTCTGATGAGCATTTCTTTATTTTATACAAAAATCTTAATCCTAAATACATATGAAGCCGATTGTAAGGCGATCTCATATTATGTTTATTTATCTTAATGGAGTCGCTTGTAAGGCGACTCCATCTGATGTTTATTCTTCTAAAAATGTGTTGTTTATTCTTCTAAGAATGTGATGTTTATTTATATTAACTTTAACTGCAGCCATTTGAAAGTCGTCTCTCTATATGATATTTTGCCATTAAAATATAGCTGAGCGTCTCATGTTCATACTTGAACAGAAATGTTTAATATATTTTCAAGAATTGTTGTGTTTTTATAATAAACATTAATTAAGCTATTTAACTAATATTAATTATTATAGTTATAAATGATTAAAGAAATTCCTTCAAATTAAAATTTTTTGCCGGCTTTTACATAAAAAAGGCTTAAAATAGTCTAAAATAAAACTGCAGCATTTCAGATACTTTTATATCTCGTTTTTGTGGCACAAAATAAAACAAAATTTCAGCTAAATTGTAATAATGAAAGAAATGCTTATACAATTAAATGGGAAATTAAAAATACTTGGGCCAAAGACCGATCTTCGCTGCGCTGGAACTGTGTGTCAATGTTACGGATGCCATTTAGCTACAAGCAGCTGCTCCTCAGTTCCATGGTTAATGGCCACCTTTCTTGACGGCTTTACGTGTCGCAGTTACAACCCATTGTCTTATCTGGCTACTGCTTCGATGCTTCCCCTATTTCACCCACATTCCCCATTCCCCACACACCTTTCACCCCCCCTCCGTCACGTTCTTGGAGTGCCAAAAAAAAGTGCGTCAGCAGCAGCTTAATTATTTTTTTTTTTGCCATTTCTTGCTGCATCCACAGTCTGTTCAGCTTCTCGTTGCCACCCACACCCTCCCCCCCCCAATTCCCCCTTCCACGTCTCGTCTTTTTTATTATGTTATTTCTTTGCTATTGTTTTTTTTTTTTGTGTGTGTGTCTTGCTTCCTGCTTATTATTTCTTTGTTTGTCTGTCAGCCTGGCTTGGCTTAAGCGCACTTACAAGTCTATGTTTTGGGATTACGACCAACTCTTACATAAGCCCCCCTCTACCCCAACCACACCCCGCCAATCTACTGCTCAGCTATCTTGCCACGTTTCGTTGTTGCTACTGTTGCTGCTGTTGCACGTTTATGACAGAAACTGTGGATTGGATTGAATTGGATGGCCAGCGGTGTTGACGCTATTTTACTGTTTCATATCCGACTGCACTGGAGTGGTCATTTGGAGTTGTGCACTACTGCTACTGCTGGACATTATGCTATCACTCACTCAAAAACAATGTGCACAACAACTGACTGGGGGAAGTTGTTATTGTTGCATGTTGCATTTGTTGTTTTTATGTTCTGTGTTTTTTTTTTTTTATTTTCCTCTACACACCGTATAAATCTGACATTTGAAGTAACACAGAGTGCCAGGCAGCGTCACAGAGTGCCAGAGCTGGAGAGCTGGAGAGCAGCTCCCAAAATAAGGGGCACACACAATACGATGAATGCCTCAAAATTTGAAAAATGCAACAACCGAATGGAGTCCTTAATAAACTATAACCAGAAACACAGTCGTCAAGTGAACAGAAAAGTTCTTTGTTTCAGCTGATGACTGATGAAGATTTAGTATATATATATATATATATATATATATATCACATAATAATTGGTACAATTGAATAACAAGTGCAACTCAAATAAAATCAACAGAATTTAACAATAAAATTATGGCTACAATAGACTTAATAGACTTGGCTTAAACTGAGACAAAACAGTCTCAATTTGCCACAACAATTGATGACATTCTTTCACTTCGCATTCTCGTTCACATGCCACACAAATCATTTGCTTGCTGCATACAGGTTGCTACGTGCTTGGCTAAGGACACTGGACAGTGTGGGGGGAGGAGTAGGGTGGTTGTCTAGAAATGGGTGCAAGTCCAGGACAAACTTAATGCGAAGTAAAAGCAAACAAATAATGTGGCCAAACGATGCAAAAAACGCAGCAGCAGCAGCTGAAGAATAAGTAAAAACAAAAATACAAAAAAAAAACTGCAGTCCACTCGGAATCATATGTAGGGGTAAAGGAGAGATGGAAGGGTGGAGGGGACAGAGGATATAGCATAGAAATATGAAATGTAATGGTGTCAGGAACAAGCTGAAAAAAGAAATGCTGCAAGCATCTGACAAGTTGCAGAAACCAAGTAAGACACAACAACAACAACAACAACAACAACAACAACGAGTAACAGTAATACGAGTGAAAGAGACAAACTTGTGTGGCATGAGTAATGAGGCAAGTAGTTGTAGAGTAGGTAACAACGAGAGTCATGTGACAGCAGCGGGTTTGCTTTGCAAATGCGGCAGTTGCACAAAGTCGCTTGCGTTGATTGTTTGCACTTTACACACTAAAACCATGACGCATGCCACACGCGATGACGAACAAAAATATAATAATAATAAGAAAAGAGAAAGGAAAACCAAATTTAGGCCGGAAACGACTGTGAAATACACTGTAGCTGTTAACTGGGCTTAAATACCAACTTGCCTTAAAAAAAAAAACATAACTTTCAAGTTTGTGAAATATAGTTAAGATATAGGCCATAATCAACAGGATGCAGAGAACGTTCTATGGTCAAATGGATATGCTTTTCTGTCAGTGTATGAGGATGGCTCTGATGGCTGCTGCAGTTGACTTGTCTTGGGGGAGCGGAGAGAGTGGGCGATCGCATAATGTTAAGTTATGAAGGGCGTGGCTGGTAGTGTGTGTCTGGGTGTGTTGTTGGTACGTGCGAGTTACGAGACGTAACCTCGTGGGGGAAGGGGGGGGGGATCGAAAGATGATGCAAGGGGAAGTAGCACAAACGCAGACACAGACTGGCGGCTGCAGCCACAGAAAGAAAGCCAAATCAAAATCAAAAATGGCAGCAATAGCGGCACATATATATATATATATATATGTATATATATATATATGTATATATATATGTATATATATATATACGAATAACTGGAAGCAATCAGGGCTGGCTCAGCTCACTAGTTGAGCAATAAAAACCAATTGAATTGTGAATAAAAATGAGAACATTTCAACTGGATTGCAGGCAATTACGGATTATATTTAGTTCTACACTTATTAATAATTAATAAAAGAAAAATTAGATTGTAAAACATAATGCGACAAATACTCGTTTTGCAGCCCTGTCAAAAAAAAATCGTTGCAAATATCGCACATACGCACTGAGGTTCGAAGTTCTTCGCAAGTTTTACGAGAATGGCTCGAATACACTTTGGCAGTGCGAGAGCAGTAATAAAAAAAAAATAAAAAAAAAATGACAACCATGTTGGGGGGGGGGGGGGGGGGTAACTGAGATGGCGGCACCGACACTGAATAGTGCAAATTAAGTTGTTGTACTGCTGGCGAATGGTTGGGTGGGTTGGGGAGTGGGGGGGTGGTGGGTTGAGAGTTTTGAGGGGTAGCTTTGATGCCGGTTGGCTGGGGCTTGGCTTGCTGGGACAGCTTGTCAACACTGCAATTTGCAGGCGGTGCGCAAAACGGAAATGGATTGACGGCTCCCCTGGTGTCTACTTGATGAGCATTGTGTAAAGGAATACGTCAGCACATTGCTGCGAAGATTGTAAATGGCTGCTTGTCAAAGAGAGAGGCCGAGAGAGAGAGAGAGAGAGAGAGAGAGAGAGAGAGAGAGAGAGAGAGAGGCATGGCTGGAAACTGATACCAGATTTGCTCCATGGCGCACACACACGTTGGGGGAATTATGATGCTGATCAGTGGTAATTTCATTTAAAATTTGGCATTTACATGACACACAAAGATGGTAGCAACACACACACACACACACACACACACACACACACACACACATATAAGAGAATTATGTGTAAAATGTCGCATATTGAATATTATCAGAAATGTTTGTGTTTTTTTTTTGTCTTGCTTGTCTCATATAACTCAATAATTGGCTCGCAAATAGTTTCCACGCAGATCGCAATGGAAGAGTTAACACAAACCATTTACACATTGGCATTGGGCAGACATCATCATCCGGCTGATGGCTTTGGCAGAGAGTCAACTATTATTTTGGCTCATGCTCTGGCCTAAGCTATTTGGGGGCCATCAATCACTTAGCGGTTTCAACTTTGCCAACAGATATCCAAATGCGAGTAAAAGCAAAAAAAAAAAAAAAAAAAAAAAAACCAAAAAAAAAAAAAAAAATACTCAATTTTTGCAGCACACAATTTGGCTCGTTAAAGGAAAGTGCGCATCAAATGTGCAAAAGCGCCGGCGACAATGCCACGCCCAAATGACAGAATCTAACACAACTTGACACACCTTGACCCCTACCCAACTACCCACCTACCCCCCTGTACGCCGTACCCCGCACCCCGTACCCACAAAACGTGCCTAATGCGCTGCCATGACATTTGTCTATGTCAGCAAAAAAAAAAAAAAAAATGAGAAAAATAAAAAAAGAAAAAAAAGAGCTGTAATAAAATAGTTGTAATGTTTGTAATGGGTTTTGTAAAGGAGACTTTTACCCTAATCATATCCTGTAAATTTCACATTTTTCTTTATGGTTTTTTATACAATTTAAAATTCAAATTAGAAAAATATTTCCTTATCAACTTGCCAAACTTGCTTAAAATGACACAGATTGAAATGGGGTTTGTGTTAGAGAGAGGGAGAGGGAGAGAGAGAGAGAGAGAGAGAGAGAGCGTGAGACATGAGTTGGTGCACTGCGAATGTTCTCGTCTCCAATATGAAACTTAATAAATTCTCTTGCCATATTTGTGCGCACATATTTATAATAACCTCTACTTAAAATAACCCCCAAAACAATAAATAACTCCGCAAATGAGACTCTATGCATATGACATTTTAGTGTCCCTGAATGTGTGTGTGTGTGTGTGTGTGTGTGTGTGTGTGTGAGTAGCTATACTCAGGTAGCAGGTAGCTTGTCTTATGCAGGAAATTGCTATGCCTGAAACGCTAATATCCGCAAGTAAACTGGCAATGCCACGTTGCATGCCACAGCTGACCGCAGTACGGTGCACCGGCACAGGCACAAAACTTGAACGTGAACCGCAACATCAAATTACAAAACGGGTCCAACTGGCAGATTCAGCCTTAGCCAGGCACCTTGGTTACTGTCCCCCAACTCGTCGCTGTGCCCGAGGCCAGGCCCGATTTCAACTTCAGTCACATCCTGCCCCATTCCTGCGCCATTCCTGCGCCATTCCTGCACTTGTTACTGGTTGTGCTTCTGGCTTCTGGTTGCAGTTTGGCCAAGTAACTTTCTCTCTCTCTGTGTGTGTGTGTCTGTGTGTGTGTGTGTGTCTCTATTGGAGTGCAGCTAGCTCGTAATTTCATCTGCCGTGAAAGCACTTCCACTTGCACAATCTTTCAGATACTTTTCACTAAGCAGCGGTATCTAACACAGCCACACACACACACACACACACGCCCACACACACAACAATGTCGCACCAAGTAATAAAAAAATCATTGTCCGCAAAATGCGTATTGTGGGGCAAATTGCAGGTGTTTCGCACAAAAAAAAAAACCTATAAATTATTTAATTATTTCATCAGCAATTCATTAAAAGAGCAATTTTCAATTCGAGTCTTTAAAAATATAACAAAAATCTTTTCCAACATATCACAATTTATTAATTATATTTTTGTATTTATTAATTTAAACTGTTTATTTTTATTTTATAATTTTTATCTATTTTCGTTTTAACTTAAAAACCAATTTAGCAGTTGGACTCCGATCTGGGGTAGGTAATCCCTGGGCGTGACCAAGTTAGCCATTTGTTTTAATGTTTGATTTCGAGCTAAAATATGTCAAATTGTTAAGATGAATTATTAAGCTGCAATTGCGAAACTTTTATTATGTTTTGTGCCACTATGCGGCAGGGATGACAGACTGGCCAAGTCAGGGGGTTATTTTTTTTTTTTTTGTTGCTGCGAGGTGTGGTGCTGAGTTGCGTGTGGCGCCATAAACACTCGCGGGCTGGCAGCAATTTTGACGCGTTTCGTAACCAAAGATGAAGGAGCAACATCAGCAGGAGAAGCTGCAGCACCAGCACCGTGTCCAGCACCGGGAGTGGTGGAAGCAGCAACAATTACATTTGAGTGCGCCCTAAAGGACATTTTACTGATTTAATATTTGTTGCAAGTTGCAACTTGATATGTGTCGAGTTGCACATAGAAAGCAGATAGCAACTTGAGGATCTGCAGCCCGATAACCAGACCGGATGCCATCACACAACCGCGACGCTGGCAAGTTGCAACTTGCACATTGTCAGACGCTTAGCTGATGTTGCTGTTGCTGCTGCTGCTGCTGCTGTTGCTGCATCTGGCGATGCTGTTGCGTTTTTTGTATTTGTTTTTTTTTTTTTCTTCACTTAGCTTGAGGTGCGCTCAAAGGACGATAAATATTGCATTACATTTTCTTGCATTTTATGGCAGCGAGTTCCTCGGGCATCAGCGCCATGCGATCTCTCCCTATACGCCTGCACCTGTGTGTGTGTGTGTGTGTGTGTTGCAAGCTCGAATTAACTCATCGCTGATGATGGGTGAATGGGCGCAGATTGTGGCATATAATTCGACCCAGTGGCTTCCCGTACCACTTGAAATCCTTCTCGTTTTGATAAGTAGCCGCAGCCAAAGGCAGCATATCAAGTATACGCAGCGTGGGCACTTTTTAGAATTGTATGCCATAAATATGGGGAAGGTATGGGATGGGTTGGAAGGGGTGGGGAGGGGAGGGGAAGGTAGGGGAAGGGTGTGGAGGGGAACAGAGGAGAGCGGAGGGGTGGGTAGGGGAGGGGAAGATAGGGGAAGGATGGGTTGGGGAAGGGAGGAGAAAGTCGGGGAAGGGAGGGTAGGGGAAGGTAGGGGAGGGGAAGGGTGGATAGGGGTGGGGAGGGGAAGCGGTAGTTTATTGCCACAGGTGCCGCTGATGAATGCCGATGCGCACCTGCAGCATCAGCAGCTGTTTCCCAAGTAGTTTGTAATTGCTTTGAGCTTCTTCTTCTTTTTTATTTTTTTGGTTTATCTTTTATTTTTCTTGTTATACATTTATCCCATTAAAAATGGTTAAAAAGTGTATAATGATTTAGTGCACGTCTATGCAACAGACAGTGGCAAACACCTCAAATTCCATAAAGTTTTTGCATTCTTGATCATTAGGATCAACAGCAGCGTCGATATGGATCTTTATATGTATAATAAATAAAAAATACAAACTTCATAAAAAACATATTATTCTAAAAAAAAAATTAAATTTATAAATCTAATTCTACAAATTGACAAATATTTCCCTTCATATCACTAACACGACAAATTTGTATTTTTATTAAACTGTTTAAATATATTCATAATAAACTATATGAGGCAAATATGGATTATAATTTGTCGAATACTCTGCTTTTATATTATTCAAATTAATGTTAAGCTGCCAAAATTTGAATAAGATCGGAATAGAAAATATTTTCACTTATTGATCTCATTTCTGAAAGCAGCATAAAGCATTTTTTTGTTTGCGCAAATCGTTTTAAGGAAAAATATCAAATTAAAGTGCAGCAAATTTAACAGCTGGCGTCATATCTGGGTATATCATAGTCGAGCTCACTCGGCTACAGCACTCGTACTTTTTTGTTGATTTGCTTTTTTTTTCTTCTAGTTATTTTTGACTTTACGACGCTGCAAGTTGGTGTTCTGAGAGTACTTACTGACCTTATGAAGACCATGGCAAAATGGCCCAACGGTTCAAAAGGCCAAAAGATTGCACTTCTTTTGTCCTACTGCATATCCTGGACTCAAATTGGGAAGTGTACACTGACCGATGAATTCCTTTGTACACATCGATCAATAGTTGGCAGACGTAAAGAAAAAATTATATACAATAAAAGAATTTAATATTAGTTCAAAATTAGTTAGATTAATAAATAAATAAATAATAATAAATAAACAACAAATACAGAAAATAGAGTATCGCATAGTTGGTCATTTTTGATTGAAATATTTTAACTGCTTGTACTTCCGGAAGTTTTTGAAGTGAATTGCAGCAGCTGGCTAAAACTTGTACTCTCAATTTTGCATTGAGTTGAGTTGCTAACAAGCCAAAGCTGATTATCTCTATCGGCACCTGTTCTTTTCCCAATTCCTATTCCTATTCCCATTCCTATTCGTGCAGTTGGCATTCCCGGAATCATGTCGACGGTTGGGTTATTTTGCTCAAAATTCCAATTATTGTATTCTCTCTGCTTAATTGGTAGTCATGCAAAGAGCGGGACAAAGTGCTTTCTTGTGTATGTGTGTTTGACTAATGAAATTTTCTGGACCAAAGGCCAAAGACTTTTGGGTCTGCCTCACATGCATTCCTTGCCACAACAATTGCTTCAAGTTAATGCATTCAGCACTCGACAGCCATAACAAGCCATACCAATGAGAATGGAGAATGGTGAATGGAGAATGGAGCAGAGCAATCTCTGCTGCACGCAAACCAAAGGCCCCATAAAGAAACAACAACAACAACAACAACAACAACGTTAG
Source organism: Drosophila melanosoma (assembly GCA_035042045.1). Classification (NCBI taxonomy): domain Eukaryota; kingdom Metazoa; phylum Arthropoda; class Insecta; order Diptera; family Drosophilidae; genus Drosophila; species Drosophila melanosoma. Next base: position 3,036,741 of record JAWNLY010000176.1, read on the forward strand.
CAAAACAGTTAAGTGTTGAAAGAGACAGAGTTTTGGGGCACAACTGACTAAAGCATAAACGACATTTGAGGCAACTTCGTCTATCCCAAAATAAAGTCATATTACAGCTAACGGAAAACAAAACAAAAAAAAAATAAATAATTTAAATTATTTTTTTATAAATGAAGCGAAAGGATTCTCAGTTTTGGGGAAAAGTATGAATAATTTTTGATTAAGGCCAAAAGGTTGTTTGCCAAGCTAATGTTCTCTCGGCTCTCAATTCACTTGAAAAGTTGCATAGAATATTAGCAGAAGGCTCAAGCAATAAAAACCTTTTATAATTGATTAGGGCTTCTCGAAATGAAAGTAGGTTAGTTGGGGCTTAATATCAAAGTAAACAAAATACTTCAACTTTCAGCATTATGAAAACTGCTTGGATTAACTTCAAAATTCAATAATACTTATATATTTTTTAATAGGCTCAAGCTTCACCAACTCGAGTTTAAGCTTGAATAAATCATTCAAAAAAAAAATACTTATATTAAATAGATTTTTTATCGATCTAATACAACTATTGCTAACCAAGAGATAAATGAATAAAAACAGCTCCACAAAAAATTATATTTTGGATGCTGAATGAACTCGAATGAAACAACTAAACAGTTTTGGCATTTTGCATAGAATGTTGCCCCATGATAATGATGATGAAATTTATGATAATGCTAATCCTGTTAATGATTTTGCTCAGTTGGATAGTTGGCAGTGAAGCGAATCGGTGGGCAATGGAGGCGACAGAGGGACAAATGGGGGCATCTGTGACTGGGACTATGAAACGAGATTTGAGTGTCACTTGTGCAGCAGTTTTGAATGTTTTCTGAATAGTAAATTATGGTCACGAGCCTGAAACTGTGACAATGATGATGAGAGGACGGTCGACTGCTAGCCACACTCCGAATCCCCTTCACCCCCCTCCCCACCCCTGGTAATGTTGCTGTTCTGGCATTTACCCAGCTTGTTCATTTGTGTGCTATTCTCTACCTTGCCCCGCTTTTGGCAATTGCATGTTGCAAGTAAGTGTGTAAATATTACCGCAAAAATTGGTACATTGCATTTTTAAAATTGCGCATTTTCGGCTTGGCAGCAACACTTGATTGGTGCCACATTTGAACTAATTGTATGATGCGTGCCACATTGCTGAAGCCATGGCTCAGAATGCAGATAGCTCAAGGCAATCCCCTGTCCCCCCCCCCCCCCGTCTGCTGTTCATGTGCCAACAAATGTCCAGCACATAATTAATCTTGATTGCCCGATTCCGGCCCAATGGAGGGCCGTGAATTACTCGTCCAGATTCCCAATTAAGTCCCATAACAATCCAGCCTTGCTGTTTACCAGGACTTTAAATAGTTTGATATTTGATCGCCTTGAAAGTTAATTTTTTTGTTGTCTAATAATATCAAATTAAATACCTTAACGCATTTTACATTTTTTAAAAATTCGACAAGTAAATCACATTTACAAATAATCATGAAAGTATTTTGACAAACATATTGTTTATATGGCAATTTAAGACCCTTGAATAAAAATTTAATTTTCACAAAAACTGTATATAAAAAAAATTACGATTAATAATGCATTGTCCATTTTTCATGGTTTTGATAACTGTGTACAATTTACTGATTAAATTTCCAATATATTTTTTATTATGCATTTTTTTGATGCATTCTACACAAATTGTGACACAATAATAAAATACAAAAATAACTTGAAATCAAATATTGTGAATATCCAAATTAATAATGTCTAATGAAAAATTGGAGGTATGCAAAACTATTTTAAATTATTGTCCGATTTTATTCATTTAATTTCTGGAAACTACCTTAATAAAATGTGTTTTTTTTAATTTGAACTTTTTGTTCGACTTTTCTGACTCTTTAATAGTGCAGAAAAAAATAAATATTTCATTTTTATGGTCGAAAATCTTTTATAATTAAGCTCAGCAGTCAAAAAACAACACACACACACACACACAAAAAGATAGATAAACCCAAGTACACTGTATATATATATATATATATATATATATGTGTGTGCCGTACACATTGCTTGACTGCCGCTTTAATCTATGATTTCAAAAAGTTTTACAATTTTGCCACAAAACACATTTAACACCAAAAACTGCTTTTTGTGTGGACTTTGTGAATTTTGATTTTTGACTGGCTCTTTAATTTGACGAGATTTTCACAAAGGCAGGAATGAAATGCTAATTGCAACAATAAATGGCAACAACAACATGAGGCATAGCAAATTGACATGACACGAAATGACCTCGACTCTTGCGTTGGGCTCAGGTTGGTGCTCATCATTAAGGGACTGGCAACAGCAACAGCAACAGCAACAGCAACAGTAGCTGCAGCAGCAACAGCAGCAACAATAACAACAACTGGCTAGAACTGGCAACGTTGCATGCAAATGTGAGCAAAGGGACGCTTGCGTTGCATAAATAACGACAACAGCAGCAGCAACGCAGCAACAGCAACAACCAAAACAACAACAATAACAATAGCAAAGCAATTCGCATGTTTTGCATGCGCAGCAAAAAAAAACACAACACAAAAACACACACACACACACTTTTGCATAAGCACACACACACACACACACCACAAACACACACAAATCGATACATCAACACCTTTTGCCATTTTGGGAAAGGCGCTTTTTGTTTATATTTTTTATATATATATATATATATATATAGATATATAGATATATAGATAGATAAGTACACATATACATAGCTCCCCTTCCATCTCTATCCACAATCGGTTTTATTTTCCGCTTCCATCGAGCAATTTTGTGTTGCACGCACAAACAATTGAAATTGTATTACATTGAATTTTAATATATTGCCACAAATACAACAAGGCCGCACAAACAAATATACACAAAACCCACAATAAAAATCTATTTGCACTGAGCAAAAGATGGGTTAACCCTGTGCAACTGAATGGCAAATGGTGGAGGAGGGGGGAAGGAGGGGGGGGGGGTGGGTGTTGGGGTTTTTGCCAGATAACTAGAGATAAAGCGGCAAGTGTAATTTCACTTTCAACCTTGTCTTCGATCATTTAGGTTTCATGCATTGCATTTAAATTTCAATTTTAAATATTAATAACTAAGGGAAAACGTGATCTGCTCTCTATATATATATATATATTTGTGTGTGTGTGTGTGTATATTTGTGTGGTGAACAGTTTATGCATTTTTAACCTTAAATAAACCCGCCTCACGTATTCTGACCAATAAAAATAAACATAAAACCACAAAAACTACAACAACAATTTGCATTCTGCCTGCTGCACATTGTCTAACATAAGTTTAGGTACAGAGACAAAACTTAAAATTATCTAAAGACTCAACAAATATATTCGAGAGTTTCACACATGCCACAAAATTCAATTAAATATTTTTTCTTTACAAAGTTCTTTGAAATGTGATTTTAGTTTTACTACAAATTGCTTTGCACAGATCTTCCTTTGGTTTTCCAAAAGATTTTAATTATATAATATAATTTAATATATATTTTTATATTTGTGCTTTTTTTTTATCCAGCCATGTACATTTTTCCACATAAATATCAATTTTTTTTTTCCACATAGGTTATAAATTATCCATCAATTTTTAATTGTCTTTTATTTATTTTTGCCTTGTCTCTATTTTATTTGTTCAGCCTTGTTCATGATAAACAGAGTTCATTGTAAGTTCTTGGTATAATCGGATTTGTTTTTAATCTGTGTATATTTGGGACATTAATAAAGTTCATTTACATTTAACTCATGTGCAACATTGTTTAATTGGTTGATAAATTTCCATTCACAGAGTTGGCATTTTAAGTTAATTTGACAATGACAATGTTGTCAATTATAAGGTCAAATATTCTTATCGACCATTTCAAATGTCAAATACCCCATTTCCAACCCCCTACCCCCTACCCCCAATCCGAAGCAAAAGGTCGCGTTTGTCATTTGACTATTTGCAGATTCTGCATTGTTCCAAATTATTCCAATCCATTCGATTCAACGACCATTTGGCATTTACACGATGCTCGTCATTGTCTCAGTTGTTGTTATTGTTGCTTTTGTAGTTGCCAATGTTTATCTATTTTTTTTTGGGTTTTTTTTTTGTATTTTTTTTTTTTGTATTTGTCGCGCACAAATTGCAAATGCGGCGCCTAGCCTCGAATTTTGCTCGCCATTCCCTTTTTATATTTGTTTGGCTCTAGCTCCAAGTGTTTCCGTGTGTGTGTGTGTGTGTGTGGGTGGATGTGTGTGTGTGTAAAGTTTTGTCACTTCAGAAAGCTTGAATTGATTTGGCACAAAGTTGTAGCAAGTTGCCTTTGGTTGATCATTTACAATTCATTCCCTTCGACTCGTCGCAAAATTATTTGCATAAAATCAAACCGCACTCAAAATAAACTCCACTTAAGACGCGCCCTGGCGCCCCATACACCACACACATGCATCCACACACAACAACAACTTCCCCCCCCCCCCCCTTTTGTTGGGGGGTGTGGCTTTAGTCGAAATAGGCGTAAATTGTACAGAAGTTATGCGAATTATGTGGCAGGTTTTTGGTTTGAACAAAGTTAAAACCGGTTTATGACATAAATTTGGATTAGTTGTGGCATTCGATAAGTGAAATTAATAAAATTTCGAATCATTTACGTAAAACTTTGCACAGGCCACCTTTAAACAATCAACTCCTTTCCAGACTTTGCTTAATCCAATTCATTCCGGAAACTGACACTGTTTTTTTTTTTTTCGTTCCCCCATTTTTTTTGCAGACCTGATTTGTGGCACAGAGATACACACACACGCACACACACGATGTGGCACTATGTAACGAACTGTGCCGCCATTTTGGGTCATGTCGTGGGCGACTCCTTGACCCGCTGCTGCTGCTCCTACTCTACACTGGCCAGCTCAGGAAACGGTAAGCCTTTAGCCAAGTGCCAAGTAGTTTATCGCACATTTTTGCTGGGCCAACTTAAAACAACATATGCGAGTGTGTGTGTGTGTGTGTGTGTGTGTGTTAGTGTGTGTGTGTGGAAACATGCGGCTTCCATTATAGGCATGTGACTCTGTCTGTTTTTGACCGTGTCGCAGTCATGTTCTGCTCATGTACCCAGACGTGTCAGCAGACTTTGCCCTTGTCTTCATCTGTTCATCTCTTCATCTCTTCATCTCTTCATCTCTTCATCTGTTCATCTGTTCATCTGTTCATCCGTTCACAATCCACAACCACCAATTTCCAGTTGCTGGTTGTTCACAGTTTACAGTTCTCGCACCCATTTCAGTGGTCGGCAAATGTCGTTGCGAATGTTAATCGCACGCATTAGTATTGGTGTTAAGTTTGTCTGGCATCACTGCATATGGTCTCCATGGCAAAGCACAGCACCTCCAGCTCCTCCCCCTCCTGCACTGTCATCTCGCCTCATCGCACCCCACTCAGCGGTGAGCGGTGCTTGTGGGGTCGCATTTCTGTAGTTATCGAAGCGGCATTTGACGAACATGAAATTTGTGCGCCAGTCAAACTGCAAAGCCAAAACAAACATCAACATCAACAACAGCAGCAGCAACAACGACAACGACAATGACAACAATTAATAGTAAGGCTGCAACATACACTGAACGAAAGTCCTTTGAATAATTGTACATGACATGGGCATCAACACGCTGGAAAAAACCGCATAGCCTCGCTCTGTGTGTGTATGTATTTGTGTGTGTATATATATATATATATATATATAAATATGTATAAATATAAAGATTTTAAGTTTTAAATTTAACTAATTACAACTTAATTTTTCCTATATATCGTATATAAAATGAAATCGTGTATATCAAATTTTATCTTAATTTATTAAAGTTTCTTTTTTTTTCTATCGATATAATTGAAATCTTTCGCGTTTTACCCATTCTTTTCATGGTTAACAATAATAATAAACAGCTGCTTTGGTATACAGGCCCTGAATCAGTTTATTGGCCTTGTGTTGGTATTTGGCCTGTTTGTGTTTCGTGTTTTCGTTGGCGTAAAGAATCCCTGGTTGCTATTGACAGCATGTGGCATGTGGCATGTGTCGATTTCACTATACATTTCGTTGTGTGGCTAAGAAAACTTGAGGTGCTTAACAATAATTGAATGAAACTTGAGTTAAGTGTGTGTTTGTGTGTATATGTGTGTGTCTGAGTGTGTGTGTGTGTGTGTGTGGAGAGGTAGACATTTGTGATTGGGTCTATTAAACAAAAACTTTTGGGAACATTCAAAGTAATTATGAAAACGCCAAAGATGCCAAGTATCTGGGTTCTGTGGCTATATGGCCAAAATATATATAATTAATTGATGTATGCATCCCAATTATGAAATGACGTTGCACAAAAATTACTGGTCCATATTTGTTGCACGCAAATATTTTGGATTGACAGTTTTTAGGTACATTTCAACGATAATTAATACTGATGACGAACGAAACGAATTTTCGCTGGATTTACAAGGTAAACGCAGTTTCAGTTTACCGTTATAAATGTAATATTTGAACAAATGCAACATTTATGAATATTTCACGGAATGTAATGCAGCACAGTGGAAATGCGTAAATCCACATCGAATTACTCCGCTTGCACTTGCCGAGCGTTCATGGAGAAGCACACTCACCACGACCCCCCCCACACACACAAACCCCCACACACACAAACACACCCAGTCACACTCACACCATGCACAGTTTGAGGTTGATGGGATTTTATGCATTGAAAACCGATTTTGCATTTGAAAACTGCGATTTGGTGGTTTTTGGGAATGCCGCTTAAGCGGTCAGGCATCATGATTTTTGGGGCTCTGGTCGGTGCGCTCTGGTGTTCCAGATGTAGATGATCAAACATTGTGCAATAAACTATTTAAAACGTTTTTCGAAATGCATGTCCACTGTGAAATATGAGTTGAAAGCCCGGCTCGCACAGAGATTAAGGCAAAAGTAGAACCTTAACGAGAAAACACAGCATTTATTTGTTTATTATTGGTCATTGGTGAGAATGTCGGAGCAAGGAGCTCTTAAATGACTATGACTATGAATGACTATCACAAAAATGTGTACATAACAAAATAAAACAACTTAAAATTGAGAAAGCTCCACTTGGACATACCATGTACCCAACTCTTCAATATAATAAAACGAAAAAGAAAAAAAATCACATATATTTTGCAAAATTTGAATTTATATTGCTTTGCCAAAGCTCAAAGCTAAGCAAACATTAAGAATTAATTTTTACTTCGGCTTTCAACTCTATGTCAATATATATACTGTTTGCAAAAATGTTATATACCTTTTTACCCATTTCCAATAAGATTAGGGTATGAAAAATGAACCAAAATCATGCTCGACTCATTTCAAAAGCACTTCTCATTGCTGCCAAATACGGTACTAAATTTGGGCGCTGGATTAGCACAGGTGCTGACTAAGGCCCGGGGAGTGGGGCATATTTGAGATAACTGGTTTTCAACATTGCTACATTGTCATTTTGATAACATTTACTAACTTCAATTAAATTTGAGTAATTAAGAAAATTTGACATTAAATAAAAATAAATAAAATAAAATAAATAAAAAATAAATATAATTAAGCAAACGAATGAGTTTTATTTATTGTATAAATCTTATCTTTAGCGAAAAAATATAAAATTATAACGTAACACATACATAGATAAATATATATATAATAATTAAGTTAAAATGAAATTAAATAAATTAATGAAAGAATGGCTTAGACACGCTGAAGATTATATTCATGTGGAATTTGAAAAGGCGTTTTAAAAAAATAATAATTTAAAATTACATCTTAAGTGTTATTAAATTAAAAGTGAATAAATATTAATTTTGATAATAATATTAAAAATAAAGTATGTATAGATATATATTGAGGGTAATTTGTCTAAGATCGCCTTGAACGATATCACCAGGAATCCACATATCAAGTTAATTAAATTTGACTGATTAAATCGATTTGCAATTATCAATTTTTGTGGATGCAACCATGCAAAATATCAAGGTAATAATTTGAATGGTGTACACAAAAATTGCGCACAAACAATATACTCTTTTACCATTGGCAACAGGGTATAAGAAGCTGCTGTGTCACCCATATTTATTTGTCCACAGCTAAAGCTGAAAATCTCAAACTAAATCCATATATGTAAATTGTGAACTCAATCTTCAGCCTTGGGACAGAATGTGGATAACTCTAACTTAATTAGCCGGAGTATGTTCATCGCGGAACGTCCAAAGGAACAATATGAAAAACACGTAATCCATACAGTTGTTCGGGGCACGGAGAAACCTCAATGGAAACCAGAGGACCGCAGCCACAAGGTGACAACCGCTCGGCGGCTTTTCATCACTCGAGTGCCGCAAGAGGGAGGCGGGGCGGGTCGGGGCGGGGCGGGGCGGCTGATTGTTGGGCTTGCTGTGGCTGCTGCTGTCGTTGACGCTGTCACTGTCACTGTCATTGTGGCAAGGCGGCATGCCCAAAGCAACAACAACAACAAATACAAATATAACAACAACAACAGCAACAACAACAACAACAACAACAACAACAAATACAACAACAACAACATGGCGAGAACTCTATTTTCTTTTTTTTCGCGAAACAACAAACAATTTAATTTCACACGCGAGCGCCAGTTTTGTCGTGCGGCATGTGAAGTCAGCCAGCCGATACGACCACCCACACACAGACACAGACACACAGACACACAGACACAGATACACACACACACGTGCACACACACACGCACACCTCGCCGCATGCAAATGGCAAATGGCAAATGGTGCCTCAAGATTTGCTCAGGTGTCGCAAAACTTGGAAACGAAGTTTGCCAACGCTTCTTTCCTGCCTGTTAAGTCAATGACTTTTATGTACACATTTTGATGGACTTTTAATCCATACGCCCATCACACATATTACACACATTTGTTTGTATATATATATATATATATATATATATATATTATGTCATAAGTGGAGAGGCAAGGCGCAAAAGCTGTACTCTTGTGGGCACCATTCGTGCAGCCCATAATCATCGTCTACGCCGTTGTCATCATCATCATCTTCTTCATAACCATCATCATCATTATCATCATCATTATCAGTGGCCACCCGTTGTCCTTTTCTGTCTGCGCCTATGACTCTGGCAATGGGTTTGGCTTTGGCTTTGGCTTTGGGTTCAGCACACTTAATGTGCTTAAGATGAGTTACATTATATGGCCATTCACCCCTCTCTCTCTCTCTCTCTCTCTCACAATCTGCGTGTCTCCCCTCTCTCTCCCTCTCTCTCATTTTATCTGACATTCTTTAGAGCACTTTGTAATTGTCTCAGTGCGAAAAATTTCATTTTGTAATGTGGCAAAAGTATAAAGTATAAAATTGCGCTTTTGATTTCGCATTCGTTCGTATTTGTATTTGGTCATGCCTACCCCAATCCCAACCCCAACCCCAATTGCAAACCCAATCGCCAACCCCCACCCCAATAGCAATGTGCTCCTCTGCCTCTGCTCCATGCTGCTGCCGCTTGCTTTCCTTTTTGACCATTAATAGGTGTACTTATATGTTTAATGGAGTGCCACTCGACTGCTCCATGGCTCTGTTGAGACTCTATCTTTCCATCGCTTTCCCTATCCGTGTGTGTGTGTGTGCGTGACACAGTTAAAATTGCATACTCTGTGGGAGCTTCGCTTCCACCTTCCTTCGAACTCCCTCCCGACATGACCAATGTTTCTGTCCCGGTTTGTTTCCAGGCGGTCAGTTTGGTCGCTTTACAACACTTACTTATGCAACTGTTGTTCAATGTGTGGCAAATAGTTTGCATTCGACTATTTACCACACACACGCACACACACACACACACACACACACGCACACACGCACACACCCGCATCAAAGGTAACTTGAAGTGGACCTTGGACAGTGCAAAGATTTAAATTAGCTAAGCAAATATCAAAAATGAATACTCCCAGAAAGTTTTCATTTGTAAATGTGGAATCAGCCTAAGACAGACAGTTTTCGTAGCAGTTTCAGCTGCAACTGCAACAGATAAGCAGACACACACACACACACGCACACACACACACAAAGGTTGACTGAGGATATGGCAGTTGTCACATTTAATGATTAGATATTCATTAAGTTGTTGCAGCTCAACTGCTTGCTAAGTGAAGCATTTTCTTGTGGCAAGTACACTTTGAATAGAAAATCGGAGAAAATCAGGAGTTGATTTGATAGTTGAAACTAGAAATGTGAATAGTTTTTGCTAAGCTTATGTCGTTTAATCTAGGCAAGATGTTTCCAATTGAATATATATATATATATATATATATATATATAAAATATATACACTTAATATTATCATAATTTAATTTAAGTGAAATTTTAAGTTAATTTTGCCATGTTAATATTATTGCCAGTTGTGTTGGTTGAATCACTTCAACAACATCAATTCGATGCTAAGTTAAGATCAACAGAGACAAACATTTCAAATATTCAATTAATTGTCCATTGTGCGTAATCTGAAAACACTTTAACTTTAATATGTTAATGCCATTGTTATCTAATATTTATATCACTAATTATTCAAATATATATTTGGCATTTGTATGTTTGTTTGATTGTGTTTTGTTTATGATTATGAAAGCAATTCGCAATGTGATTGATGTGACTTGATTCCAGTAGTAATTAAGTATTTAAATAGCCATCATTGTAATTATTTTACACATGCAAACATAGATATTGTACTTGTGTGCGTGTGTGTGTGTGTGTCTGAGTGTGTGTGTGTGTTTTGTTAAGGGCACTTTGGGCAGTGCAATCAAGTAAACCGCAAAGTGGCTGCACACTTAACGCAATTGCAAACGAATCAATCTGGCTGCCTCAGAGAGTGTATTTGTTAATTATATGCACACGACCAAATTAAGCCAAATATTGTAAATTAAATTTGCTAAGCTATGTCATTAAGCTGCTTAACAATCGATGCACACAATGCACAACATGGCTGACAGCAGCAGCTGTGCGGCATCAATATTCCGGCTTGTGGATGCAACTACCAAAAACAACCAAAACTGCACTTGTATTTCCGATTCCATATACACATATATATATGTATATGTATATATATATATCTCTGTATTCTGAACTGTCTTGAAAGCGATGTCTGTTGTCCATGTTTATCAATATATTACAGCTGTTGTTGTTGTTGTTGCTGCTGCTGTTGCTGCTGTTGCTGCTGTTGTTGTTGTTGTTGCTGCTGCTGCTGTTGCTGCTGTTGTTGCTGTTGCTGCTGCTGTTGCTGTTGGCCTGGTAAAGCATGAGTCATTCTATGTTGTTGCTTGACTTATTCACGCATGCGTGTGTATGTGTGTGTGTGTGTGTGTGTGTGTGTGTGCGAGAGGTCATCCAAAAGATGTGTCTGATATGGCAGCCAAGAGTGCCGCTTCTTCCCTTCTCCCTTCTAGCCGTTTGTCTTGTTTGGCCGATTTACGTGGCGAAAGTTATGTGCCTTTTGAATATTGCTATGGATGCTATGCCTGCTGCTGCTGCTACTGCCATAAATATACACATATATATACACATATATATATATACATATATATATATATAAGAATAAGTATGGAATCCCTTACCTCCAAATCTATGCTCGCATGTAAATTTACACCACATTCATTGCATATCCTTCAGATAGTGGAATGATGTCCAGTGTCCACTCTTGTAACAGGATCATACATCCTTTGTTTGGCTGTGTCTCAAATGCAGCACTCTAATATTTTGGCCACTCAGAAATCTTTAATGAAAATGTTCGTACTTATTCGTCTTAATAATATTATATATTTTATTAATATTAACAGCTGCTAGTCATTTTTTATTATAAACCGATTAAGTTTAAGAAAATTTAGGGCATTTTAAATTTTCGCATATTTGGTTCTATATTTTAATTAAATTATTTGCAGCAATTCTAACTTTAACTAGTCGTTAAATAATATTGGGGATACCTTACTAATTAAATATATAATATTATGACAAAAAAAATATAAAAATATTTTAGGGCATTCAAAAGTCGGCTTGAAATGATTTTCAGATTATGTTTGTTCCGACAACGGGGAGAACAAAGTAAAAAAAAAAGATTTTTACAATGCAAGCAAATCGCAAAGGAACTGCATGTTCTGGTGCCCAGCCTATGTGTGTGTGTGTGTGGGTGTGTGTGGGTGTGAGTGAGTGAGAGTAGTTTATACTTTGGCATATCTGATATCCGATATGTTGCTTATTGTCTAGGAAATGCTGTTCGAGTCTCCCTGCCAGCTAGCTGACTGCTGCTGTGATGGGAGTGTCTCGCAGCGCTTGAATATGAATGTGTGTGTGTGTGTGTGTGTGTGTGTGTTGGTAGTTTTATATATGTACTTACTTATTTTTTTTATATCAGCAATGCAACCCTTAACACATAGATATGTCTGTTCAAGCTCTAAATTATGTTTGTGTTAGTTCTTTGCTTGCCTTTTACTGCTGGGCCAGGCCAAGACCCGAGTTCCCAGCTGTTTCTTTCTAAAATCAGCAGGCGACAAAATTTTGCCACCCTTTTGTGTCTGGCTGTGTGTGTGTCAGACACCAACATTCAAGCACAGACACACACACACACACACACACACACACACACACACATACACATACACATGCAACTGCCTTATTGGCATGCAATTTGATTTATACCGTATGTGGTTTCAAAATGCAGTTGGCCAAATTGAAAATAATGTTTAGGAAAGGGAAATCAAATGGCTAGGGGCAAACTTAGAGGAGAGGCTGTTTGCACGGGAGGTGCGACAGTGCACTCAATTGCATTTGAAAGCTAATCAATTATATTGATAATTTAATTAAATTAAACAAACATCTGATTTTATCAATACAACGAATATTTCATAACCATTTTGAGCGCACAAATGTGTAGGAAATTATTAATATTCAAAATTTGTGTAGCCACAACTTAAAATTGGTATTTCGATAGATTGTCAGTAATATAGTGACTCGATTCGGCAGACTTCAAACTATTTGCGGTCTCTATGAAAATATTAAAGAATAATTTTTAAGCTTCAACAATGTAGATTTTGGAACTGAGGGAGTTGAATGTTTTTTTTTTTTTTAAAGGATGTATAAAATGAGATACAAATGGGCAGACGGATATATATTTAGAATCGGCTTGTGCTGCTGATGAGGATTAAATGTACTTTATGTAATCAGAAATATTATAAAATAATTCGCTTAAAAGGGCATCATTCAAAACATTCAAACTTGGAAAATATATATATATTTTTTCCAACTTTGCTGCACCCGTCGCTGTCAACAGAATAATAATTTTAAACAACTTGTAATTACTACATAAAAAAAAACTCTGTTTATTTACCTTGGCTACTTCTATTCCTAAACATGTTTATAATATTTGGAGTAAATATTTTTTATGATGCAAATAGTAGTAGTCAATAGTGTTTAAATCAAAGATATATTTTATTTTCTAAAATGATTAAATATTTAAGATAACCCAAGAACTTATTCATGCAATATGAAATATACATAAAAAGAATAGGAAAAATTGTAAAGTCCTCCAACTTGCAACAGGCTTAGCGATATTCCATTTATAGTTTTCATTTTGAGTGCTTTAAAATCTTGAAAAATGCAATTTACCTTCGACAATTGTTGTTTTCTAGTTTTCCAGTTGCTGCTCCAAAAAGATGCAATTAAAGATAAACTGAGGATTGTTGGGATACTTTTAGCTTGTCATCAATAAAAATAGCCTGATTTCCCTTTCAACACTTCTGAAAAATGTCATTGTAAAATTTTTCCATAAAGAACAACATTTTGTCGATGTAATATTTGTAAAAGTAAATTTTACTTTTGGCCATAATTTATTGAACTTTGATGGCAATGGAAATGTCAGACACAGCTCATACATCAATGTTGGTAAACGTTTATTGTAAAATTCAAATATATATTAATTAATTTAAATTATTTATGTGTTGGCAATTTGCTAAGTATCCAATTATTATATTACCTGCTGCTGGGCGAACTTTTATGTTTGACGGACATTTTTAATTACCCACTTCTCAGCGTGTTGTGAATGTTGTGCGTGTGTGTGTGTTTCTGTGTGTGTGTGTGTGTGTGTGCTGTGCTCGCACAGTGGTATACATTGGCAGCTCTGGTTGTCAGGACATGCGTTCAATCATAAATTGTCTACGGGAAAGCCGACACAAAGCGTAAACAAGTCGACACGCTGACATTATCATATTCGCCCGAAAAGCCTTTGGGTTTTCTTATTGTTTTTCACTGTGCGAGTTCTGAGAGAAGTGGAAGTGGAAGTGGAAGGAAAAGGAAAAGGAGTGGAGGGTTTACTTTTTTCGCAGGGGTTGTAAAAGTGCAATGGAAAACATTTTACCTTAGTCGCCTACTTAACGCTACTGGCATCGTCCTGCTGCTGCCACCGACACAAATATTAAATGCCACAAGGTGTGGAGACTGTGTCGAGGCTCAGCAAGGCGCATAAATATGCTCACAGAATGTACATGTGTGTGTGTGTGGTGTGTGTGTGTGTGTGTGGATGTGTGTGTGTGTGTGTGTGTATATGTGTGTGTTTGTGTGTGGATGTGTGTGTTGTATGCTGTGGTAACGTTTTAGTAGATTTTATGCTGTGGTATGTGTCTTCGCTTGTTTCTATGTGTATGTGTGTGTATGTGTGTATGTGTGTGTGTGTGTGTGTGTGTATGTGTGTGTATGTGTGTGTGTGTTTGTGTTTGTGTGTTTGTGTGTTTGTTTGTTTGTGGGGGTCTGCATATGAATAAGGCGCTGCTGCCGCTGCCGCTGCCCCAAAAAGTAGGCCACACTTTTGCTGGCGCTGCCGTTGTCGAGGTGAAATCCGATTGTGCAAGTTGAAGCGCCCATGTGAGTGTGCACATATGCGTGTGTATATATATGTGTGTAATCCCCTTTGGTACCTTTGCATCGCCGCACCCCCTTTTGGAGCCACCGCCCCTGACAATGTAAAGCAGCATTTCAAGTTTACGCTAAACTAACATATGCTGGCAACGTTTGAAAGATGGCCGCGATAATGAGTGTCTGGCATGTGGCATGTGGCACAAAGCACACGGCACACGGTACGAGGCAGAAGGCAGATGGCAACAGGCTCACTGCATGCCCGATATGCCAGTTGAATGTGGTTTGGCGAGGGGTTGGGCGGGGGGGTTGTGGCGAAGACCGGACACATAGGTATGTTTTGTTGGTTCTACATGGCCCAAGGGCCGGCACTGGCTTCTGCCCAGTGAGGCAGCGACAACGAAAACATTGTAATCATTATGAACATAAACAAATCCATTGCTTGAAATCACAATAGAATCTGGCTAAATTTAATGGCCAAAAAACACAGGCCGAGCCAACTGCCGACACAGACACAGACACAGACACACCGAGAGCAGGACTCAGCAGGACTGAGCAGAGCAGAGGAGAGCTGGTGATAAGCGTGACGCAGCACATTTGGGACTAGAAAATCGATAAAAATCGATAGCTGCCGCAATTTAAAGGTTCCAGTTAAGCAAAACTTGATAAGATGGCTTTTGGCATTGGGAAACCCGATATCTGCCATAGAGATAAAATTACCAAATTTTAAGATTCAATGTCAACTGTAATCAATTGAAAATACTCTGGTATTAGAGCATTGCGGAGTCGGCTCTGTCCCGCCGTTCTGTGGTTCTGTGGCAGGTTAAGTCCTTGTTTGGGCCAATCAAGATAATCTTATGTGAAAAAGCTAACGCAAATACCAAGAAGCAACTCCAGGAGGCCATCCGCTTGGCTGTGAATGGTCCGCATTGCTAACGAAATGCCAGTGACGGCGAGATAGAGAGAGATAGAGAGTGAGCGAGAGAGAGAGAGAGAGAGAGAGACAAGGTCGAACCAAAAATAACTGGACCGAGAGTGGGGAGTGGGGAGTGGGTCGGCAAACCACCTGTTGTTGTGCATGTTGTTGCTTGTCCTTCATTTGCCACATTATCAGTTATGCGCTTTGATATCTGATAAGCCCACATCAAAGGGCGCCTCGTCGGTAAGGTAAAACTGAAGCAGGGGTATCAGCACACACAAACACACATACACACACACACATACACACACATACACACACACACACAAAACAAGCACAAGATAAGGACCACTCTCTCATTTGAGGCTTGCGCTTGGCCTGTTTCTCTACCTTTTGTACTCTACCTGTCTATTTCTTTATCTCTCTCTCTCTCTCTCTTTTGTTTTCCTCTCTTTCTCTCTCTATCTCTTTGTCCCACTCTCTCTCCCTCTCTCTGGCTCTTTTGCATATTATAAACCCAACATATACTGCGTGATGTAAGGCGAACACGAATTTTGTATTTGCATATACCCTGCACCCATTAATATTTGATGAACAGGGTATATTAAAGTTATAAAATGCTATGTAAGAAGAAGAAGAAGAAGAAGAGCCATATATATATATATATATATATAGTATGATTAATCAACATCATCAGCCAAACAGACTAGCGAGCATTACCAATTATTAATTAAGATATAGAATTCATATTTGAAAAAAAACTAAACAGAAATTTAATCAATTTTCAATAAGGTTAAAAATATATATATATTATATATATTATATATATATAAATGTCTGTGACTTTGACCTAGGGTGTCTTCTAGTCGTTCATTTCGCCGGCAGCATTGTTATTTGTTTATTTGTGAACTTGACGACTTTTGCTTTCGACTTAATGCGTTTTTTATGCGCCGCTCAGCGCACCGTGCGGCTTTAGCTTCAGCACATTTTAAGCAACACACCGCCCACCACCCACCGCCCACCGACCACCGAGCACCGACCACCGCCCACCGCAATTCCTTGTTTATATATAAGCGGCATAGCAATATACAGCAACTTTGGCCCGATGAAGTTGCAACGCATAACAGCAGTTTGATATCATTCTGCTCCACTGAGTCGCCTGGACATGGACATGGACATGGACATAGTCACGGGGGTGTGCTAAATAATTTTAGTTGCTGCCCAAAAGAAAAACAAAAAAAAAAAAAAAATGTACGGAATATTTTGTCGACATAAAAATACTCTGTAAAATTTATATGAATTCCTTAAGTGCTCAGAAATTGTTTGCAAAAAAAAAAAAACTTTTTTATTCACTTCAAAACTATGAAATTTGAAGTAATTTCTTACATAATTTACACAGCTGTTGCTGAAGTTCATTGGATGAATAAATGGCCAAAAGAGTAAAAAAATTTTAAATTAAATAATCAATCAGCGGCAGAACATGATTTTTTTTTTTTAAATTTATACAAAAGTAAAAAAAGAATAATTGAAATATTTGATAGACAGGTCAAAAGTCGATTTTGTCCAATTAGTGGCAAATTTGACAATTTTTATCTGTTGCTCTTCACTTTAAACGCATAACTCGCTTTTACTCTTTCTCCCTTTCTCTCTTTCTCTTTCTCTCTTTCTCTTTCTCTCTTTCTCTTTCTCACTCTTTCTGTCCCAGGTGAGTGCAGTAATTTTATGGAGCGTTACTTGTAAAGTGCGTTTGCTTTTTTTGTTGCTTTCTGTTTGCATTTATATTTTTTGCTGCTGTTTTTTTTTTTTATATATTTTTCTTTCATTTTTTTTTTTGTGTACCAGCTGTGCGAGCACTCAAACAACAACATTTGGCTGGCAACACATATACAAACAAACATCTAAGCTTTTTTCCGACGTCCACCCACAGATGCTCAGATCTGTTTGCCATTCCAGAGCCGCGCGCTTTTCGTGTTGCGCGTCCTGCGCAATTTTTCGGGGTTTCATCCCCTTTTTTTTTTTTTTGGGTCCGGCTGATGTTGTTTCTAATCTCATTTTAGCTTAAACCTTTTTTACGCTGCTCTTCACACAACGCATACCCCTAGCCATCATGCCCCCAGTCTTTCATACATACCTGTGCAAACCTCAGCAACAGCAACAACAACAACAACAACAACAACAACAACAACTAAAGCAATGCCAAAACTTTTTTTTTTTTCATTTAGATGGCGCTAGAAAAAGCAACAAGAAAAAACAACACGCAGCTCGCTTGTTACCAAGAGTGTAGCTGAGTGCGTATGTGTGTGTGTGTGTGTGTGTGTGTGTAGCTTTGCATATTTGATTTTGGGCAAATCCTGTTGGCCTCTCAGTGCTGACCAAGCCCAATGTACAGAAAATACATTAGAGCCGTAAGGTTAAGACTACTTAAAATATGTTGAATAAATGGATGTAGTTTTCTGTGCTTGTAAATTTTGTTTTAAATTATTATACATTTATATAATATAAAAATAAATATATATTTATATATATATATATATAAATGGAAAATATATATAACTTTTAGCAGCTTAATTACCCGGGCGGGCTACAATTTTACAATGTGTATGAAAGCATCTCATAATCAAGATAATTATATTTATTATATTATATATACATATTTATTTATATATATATATATATGTATAAATATATAATCAGAGCTCCAATTAAATTCAGATTAAGATTAAATTTAAAATACCCGCTGCTCTTGTGACCAACAATTGGCCAAGAAGGCATTTGCTGCTTGCGGCTTTTTAGTTTTCAGCTTTTGTTGGTTGTGGTTTTTTTTTTTTTTTTTGAAGCAGCTTCAATGAGCGTTGCCATAACGCAGCGCCAATTGGCCCAAAACTGTTCTTGATCCGGTCTTACAATATGGGCGTGGCGGATGGCCTGTTGCCCGCTGGGAGGTAGCTTTATGGCAGTTATTTGGCCAAGCAATTTTCTTACCTTCTGGGCTAATTTGGCGTCAGTCGGCATGCTTGATTTCTTACAAGCATATATAACTTATACAGGCAGATATATCCAACACACTGACACACACACATACACACACACACACACGCACACATGCTCACACATATGTTGTGGCAATCAATTTGATACCAGACGTTAAAAAGGAAACTCGTAAAAAGTCAAGTCGAAGAAAGTTAAGAGCAGTAGGAAAACTTTGTCGCAAATCTTTGTCAAATTTAATGAGCCTCAAAATTGTGCAAGAATAGACGACAAACGCAATCTTAACGGCTTGCCCCTCGCCCCCTCTCAGCCTCTCAGCACGACACTCTTTCTATCGACTGATAAAGTCCAAAGCACATTCGCTAAAATCTTTGCAAGTCCCATAAAAAGCAGAAAAAAAAAAACGAAAAAAACCAAAAAACCAAATGACAAATGGAAATGAAAATTGAAAATGCGACAAGGTGAAAGTCGTTGCTACTCGTTGTGTACTTTAATTCATATTGTTGTCTACATGTAAATTACAACATGTGCCCCACCCAGTGGCAGATCTCACTCTCTCCCTCTCTCTCTCTCTCTCTCTCTCTCTCTGTCTTCGCGTGGCGCGTCATATGAAATGCATGGACTGTTAAAAATGTATGCGATGCGAAATATATTTTTAAATGTTTCATTTTCATTTTACAGTTTCAACTGCTGTTGTTGCTTTTGCTTTTATGTATTTTTTTTTTATTTTTATTTTTTTATATTTTTTTAATATATTTTTGTTTGCAATTTACATGGAGTAGAGGCTGTGGGTGCTGGGCAACCAATGGCCTGGATACCTATCAGTGAAAGTAATAAATTGTTTAATTTTATATGTACAAACATGTTTTCTGTGTATTATAAACGTGTTTGTGTTTGTGCAAGTGTCTGTGTCTCTCTCTGTGTGTGTGTGTGTGCCAATTTTTTTCATTAATTTTTTAGTGTCCATCGGCGAGGGGACATGCGGAGAACAAGGAGATTAATCGCTTGATGCGGCCAAAGCGCCACCCGTTTTTCAGCAAATAGGTCAGAACAGTGTTTTTTTTTTTTATATGAAGTGTGTTAAAGAACAGAGCACTTAATTGATTGCACAACTGAATAAAGCGAGGAATACTCACAACAACAAAATTAACAAGAAATAATGATCAAATGATGTGCGAGAGAGAGAGAGAGAGAAAACATTTCATATTCCATATCATATTCTTCGAATATTCATATATATTAATTAAATTCACAATTCACAATAAACATTGATTCAGCAGGGGAAGCACAATAAAACGTTCACATCAAATGGGCTATAAAAAAAAAAATAAAACGAATATGAAAAAACCATTTAATCCACTTACAGTTACAAATTGAATATTATCATCCATCCAGAAATTAAGCAAATATTACAAAGTTATTTCAGTTGGAAATCGGTTTAGCTCTCATAATATTGCTATAAAAATTTCCAACATTTTCAAGCTTACATCATATTTCCCAATACACTCTCTCGGAGTGACCAACGAAGTGACCATCGAAGTGACCATCGGACCAAAAGGACCAGTTAAAGTAGAGCAAAAGTTGACGTCAAAAGTTCTTTCTTTGTTTTTTGTTTTTTTTTTTTTTTGCTTTGTAGTACAAAACGCATATTTTTCTTCCCGTTCCATTTTACTTGAGCGATTTTTCATTTTTATGTCGTTGTTGCTTTATTTTTATTTGTTTTTTTGTTTTCGTGTTTTTGCTTATTTTTTGTTTTTTTGTTTTTTTTTTTATGTAAAAAAATAAAAATTACGTTTTACGCAAATCATTTTTAATGAATTTTAATATTGCCGCTGCCGTCAGTGTGACTTTGCTTTGGTTGTTG